>CM070511.1:53251127-53653817 GCA_036346375.1 Guadua angustifolia
GCTTATTTGGTGGAAATTGATCCATATTTGCAAATAGGCATGGAGTGTGAACGAGAAAGATCAATTAATGAGTATCACATCATCTATTTACCATTTTAAGCTCTATTAAGACCTATTCTTTTATCTATTTCTGCTACTAGTAATAGATAAGCACTACATGTGTTATGGATAGAGTTTATGTTAGAAGGCAGGAAGGCCAGGCCCGGGCTTAGTGCTTATGGCCGGCTGCACCTTAATCCTTTAAGCCTTATCTCTTTGTTGGTTACGTATTAGGATTGAGTCCGTTTCCATGTTTGAGTCTGTTTCTAGGTGGAGTCCGTTTCTATCTCTTAGTTTATTGATTGTTAGGATTATGAAGTCCCTTATGAGGGCTAATAAAAGGAGGAACAGAGAGGGAGAAAAGGTATGCTTACAGTACCAACAAATTGAGTTTCAGGCGCTGCCGTCGATAACCGACGGTGGCTCATGACAAACAGACTCGATCGGCGACTTTCTCGGCCATCACGGCCGTTGTCAGACGACACGCTGGGCGCCGCCCGAACCCGAGCTTATTCCCAGCAACACTCTGACAACCCGCAACAACTGGTATCAGAGCCCGACGATCCATCTTCGTGCAAAGACGGAGTGGTAGCTTCCCGACAAGACATGGGAAGCGACGACGAAGGCTGGCGATCCCGGATGACTGGAGATGTAGAAGGGCTCAAGACTTCCTTGGCGGAAATCCAGAGGACTCTGGCCGAGTTGGTCAAATCACAAGGCAAGAAACCGGCAGATGGGGAAGACGGCGGCGGGGCACCATATCGTGAGTTCTTCGATCAAAACGATCGTGAGACGCGCGCATCCGGAAGATTCGCTGCTCACGCTCCTGGCGCACCGATCACCCATCGCAGAGGACAGCGCGAGTTCCACCTGGGTGGGGACGAAACTCTGGTGCCTGTGGCTCGCGCTCGAGCTCCTCTCAGACGATGGAACAGAGGACCCTTTGCTCTGGTTGCACCGGTGCGAGCGGTTCGCTCGAGCTTATGACCTTCCGCGTCACAAATACGTGCAGATGGCAGGACTACATTTGCGAGGCGAGGCACAAGAAGTTCTCGACAATTGGGAGTTGGAGGAAGGCCCTATCTCATGGGATGATTTTTATGAGACGTTCCTACAGCGTTTCACCCGGCATGCAACTTCAGGACCTCTTGGAGACCTTGTCAATCTGAAACAAGGAGATAGTCGGGTAGACGACTATGCCAGGGAGTTCAGCCATCGGCACGCGTTCAAGATGAAGCGAGAAGACCAAATCGAGACGTTCACAGCAGGGCTATCTCTCACATTGGCTGGTGATGTGCGGCGAGATCGGCCGCGTGATCTTGGCGAGGCACAAGAGGCAGTGAGTTTGGCTCGAGAGGCTGAACGACGGGAGGATGCTTGGATAGCGCGTGCGGCCTGTGGTGTCTCGTCATTGGGTAACACGGCCGGCATTCGACGGTGGTTTGCCATCGCGCACCCGCAGCTGGAGGGAGCGCTATGGTCACAAGCTTCCAACGGCCAACCTCAAGTTCGTCCCCAGGCACGGCGGCACCAGGCGGACGTCCCATTATTACAACCACGGTAACCGCTCCGGTAAATCGTGCGGCGTCCGCGACACCCCACTCTTCTTCATCAGCTACTTCACCATTCCGCATACGTCTTAGTGCGGACCAGTTGGCAGAACGGAGGGCAAAAGGATTATGCTTCAACTGTGATGAAGTTTTCACTGGGGTCACCGCTGCAAGCGTTTGTTCTATCTGGAGGCCATGAACGAAGAAGAAGAGGATATATTGGAAGCAGCAGAGCCTGGAGAAGAGGCCGAATTGTCAGCACTGGCATTAAAGGGCCCTCGCAATAATAGCACAATGCAGTTGGCCATATCTATGAAGGGTCAATCTTTGCATGCGCTGGTGGATACAGGCAGTACTCACAACTTCATTAGTGGGTTTGTTGCGAGCCGCCTGGGCATCCGTCACGGATCAGGCAATGGACAACAAGTTAGGGTGGCCAACGGCGCACAGCTACCTTGTTCAGGCCGCTGCTTCGAGGAGTTTACCGTGGACGCCCATACGTTCCAAGCCCCCTTCTTGATCATTCCTCTGGAAGGATTCGACGTGGTGCTAGGCGTCCAGTGGTTCAAACCTTTCGGGGACATTAATTGGAATTTCAAGTCTATGCGGATGTCTTTCAACAGGGCAGGGCGCGTAGTTACCCTGAACGGGATTGGCGCAACCCCAATGGAACTTCATGCTATACAGCCTGCCACACCACCAGACGGGCTAGCAGCCCTTCTCGAGGACTTCTCCGTCGTTTTGAACCCGTGGTTTGCCTCCTTCGAGCTTGTGACCACCGCATCTGTTTGCAGGAGGGGACTGATCCGGTCGTGGTCCGTCCTTACCGCTACCCGTTCAAGCAGAAGGATGAAATTGAGCGGCAATGCGACGCCATGTTAGCACAAGGAATCATCCGACCCAGTCGTTCCCCATTTTCTTCCCCGGTACTTTTGGTCGCCAAGAGTGATGGGTCGTGGCGGTTTTGCGTGGATTACCGCGCCCTCAACGCCAAGACAATCAAAGACAAATTTCCCATCCCAGTGGTGGAAGAGCTTCTCGACGAGTTGCATTGGCGACCGTATCTCTGGGGACAACAGTTCATCGTCCGCACAGACCATGCCAGCCTCAAATATCTTCTCGAACAGGCTTTGGTGACTCCCCCAAGCAACATTGGTTTAACAAATTAATGGGCTTCGATTTCCGGGTGGAGCATAAACTAGGGCGTGCGAACCGTGCGGCGGATGCTCTTTCTCGCAGGTTCGACGGCGAGCCCGTATGCGCGGCCCTTTCGGCTCCGGCTGGATCAATCATGGAGGATCGGCGTGTTCTTCTCGCGCCAAGATCGGAGATCCAACGGTTGCTGCGCCGAGGTGCAAGCAACAGAACCCTTCGGCCCAAAGAATGGTAAGGCCACCCGGCTACATGGAGCACGGAGTACGGTCTTCTTTTCTGCAATGGCCAACTGCATGTTCCACCGACTTCCGCGGTCCGTCAGCATGTGGTGGCAGCCTTCCATGATCTAACTCATGAGGGTATTCACAAGATCCTACATCGGGTTCGCCAAAGACTTCTCATGGGATGCATAAAGCGCATCGCTGTTCGAATATATTCGACAATGTCGCGTGTGCCAACAGAATAAGGCTAGCACGTTGTCTCCGGCAGGGCTCCTTCAGCCCCTCCCTATACCGCAGCATGTTTGGGCGGATATTTCAATGGACTTCATTGTGGGCCTTCCCCCGGCCCAGGGCAAAACTGTCATCTTGGTCGTTGTCGACCGCCTCTCCAAGTACGAGCACTTCATTGCCCTCAAACGGGCAACGACGGCCTCCACAGTTGCCAACATATTCTTCGATCAGGTGGTCCGTCTTCATGGAATGCCCGAATCAATCGTCTCCGATCGGGACCCTGTTTTCACCAGCGCCTTCTGGCAAGACCTTTTCAAGCGGTGCGGCACCCGTCTGTTGACATCATCCGCTTACCACCCCCAGACCGACGGCCAAACGGAGGTGGTTAACCGTACCTTGGAGATGTACTTACGCTGCCTGGCCACCGACAATCCATCCTCTTGGGTCAAGTGGTTACCATGGGCGGAGTTCTGCTACAACACTTCATATCACTCGGGACTCCGGATGGCTCCCTTCGAACTGGTTTATGGGCGGCCGCCACCGAGCCTCCTTCCCTAAAATCAAGGAGCCACCTCCATCGACTCCGTTGATTGTCAGCTCATGGATCGCGACGCGCTTCTCGCGCAAGCTCGGCGGCATCTCCTCCAAGCCCAAAACAGAATGAAGCAGCAATATGACAGGGGCCATCGGGAAGTCACATTTCAGGAGGGATCATGGGTGTGGTTACGCCTACAGCCCCATCGGCAGGTTTCCCTACGCACGGATGGTCAGCACAAGCTCTCGCCCAAATTCTTCGGGCCATACCAGGTGCGGGAAAGCGTCGGCAAGGTGGCTTACCGGCTTGATCTTCCGCCCACTGCACGCCTTCACAACGTGTTCCATGTTTCCTTGCTTAAACAATTCCATGGCACACCACCGTCTGCAGCACCACCCTTGCCAGAAGACCTCTCGGTAGCAGCCCCAACTGATCGTCCTGAGCCATTTGCACTCTTGGGTCAGCGCTTCGTCAAAGGTCACCGGCAGTTTTTGGTCCACTGGACAGCGGAACAGCATCGGAAGCAACATGGGTGGATGCCATTGTCCTCCGACGCGCTCATCCGGATTTCAAGCTTGAGGACAAGCTTGGTCTTCAGGGGGGAAGTGATGTTATGGATAGAGTTTATGTTAGAAGGCAGGAAGGCCAGGCCCGGGCTTAGTGCTTATGGCCGGCTGCACCTTAATCCTTTAAGCCTTATCTCTTTGTTGGTTACGACAGGATTGAGTCCGCTTCCATGTTTGAGTCTGTTTCTAGGTGGAGTCCGTTTCTATCTCTTAGTTTATTGATTGTTTGGATTATGAAGTCCCTTATGAGGGCTAATAAAAGGAGGAACAGAGGGAGAAAAGGTATGCTTACAGTACCAACAAATTGAGTTTCAGTATTGCCGTCGATAATCGTACGGTGGTTCTGTCTGACTGTACAGACTCGATCGGCGACTTTCCTCGGCCATCACGGTTGTTGTCGAATGGCACATGTGACGCCTACCGAACCCGAGCTTATTCCCAGCAACACTCTGACAACCCGCAACAACATGCGCCTACTTGGCCTAGCTTAAGTTTACGCTTTTGGGCTTATAAGGTGTAGGTGCGGCCAAACAGATGGCTTACTTCTCAACTTGTAAGATAAGCCTAAGTTTCCCTTGCCCTATTCAAAAGGGTTACATCTTGGAGTTCAAATAATTCACCTCTTCAACTAACCCCAACCAAAACACACGTGCACCCACAGCCAACAGAAGGTCCTTCCACCTCAGCCTCTTATACCAAAGCCCATCTCGACAAATAGTTGCATCATCTCACCGAGAACTTTTTATTCTAAGAAGTTTCAGCTCAGTATGTAAACCCCAATTCTTCAATCGGTACTAATATGCTGCTACTTCTGGACCAACATTAGTGAATGCATGTAGTTCCTTGTGTCCTGTACTCCGTGTCAGTGTGACAACTGATGTGCTTCTATGAAGCCCATATAAGGACTGATGCGGTTATAATAACTCCTAAAGTCCATTACTGAAAACCAGCTTAAGCTTCTTGGGTTGCTTCATGGGTCAGAGTAACCATTGACCTATCCTTGACAGTCTGTGGAAGATCCCTTGAGAGTCTGTGACAGTACCAGTGGAAGATCTCAAATGCTAGGATTCTACTAGTAGTTTTTTAGCTCCTTTACGCAAATAAAATGAACTTGCAGTGTTTAGACAACTATCCACTTCGTTTCGTGTTCTTCAGGTTTACAATAAACCCTATTAAGATGGCATACCTAACTTTTGTGAGAAAAGGAGGCATTGTTAAATGAACCAACCTATCAGCCTATTTTCGGTTGGAAAAAAATGGATACCATTATCTCGAGATTAGATAAAAGATCAATTTCGGTGAACAAATCTATACTGTAAGCAGGGTTTACCTTATAATTCTGTACAGTCATTTTTCTAATTCAATGTATTTCTAGCAGGAATCTCCCGTACTCTTCCAAAAAAGTAGATTTTTGCTTCTCTTCCTATATTCCATCTATGCTGCTAGAAGATTGATCTTGAAACCAGAAGTGTGCAGGCAAGAAAATCATTGCAGCAATAGACTGTAGCTCTTGCTGAGATTCTCTTATGAAACACTGAACAACAGTCCCTATTAATAATTAACAACTAGTGCAACAGCGGTTGCATGATCACCTGATGGCTAATGAACCTAAACATAATTGTCACTATAACATACAGTTGCTCAATTAATTCCTATAGGACAATTGTATGATGAGCTGCTCAATGATGTTCTCTGAAAAATACCTCAGTGTTGCATAGTTAATTCTAAAGAAACAACAGAATGGGAGTGTAATACTTCAATAACTATAATGCCCATTGAAAGACTATGATGTTTTCTGTCCCACCTCCAGTTATGCATAGATGCACTCCGGATAAATCAATAGCATAGCAACCAACATACTGGACACTCAGATAGTACAGCAGCACGAACTTAAAGGTAACTCTTCACTCTTAGGATAGAATCTCTATATCCCATAATAATAAAATATACCTAAATGATGCAATAATCAACATATGGATAGAGCAGAAGAAAATACCTCCCCATCAATCCATATGCATTTGCAAGGGACTGATTTGTGTCAATGGAATCCTCATGTTTTGGCCCAAACGTAGCATGAATAATGTCACTTGCAAGAGCAAGGAACTTCACAGCTGACTGCAGCTGGTCCAAATCAATATAAGCCTCCCCCAAATGCTTATAAGCAAACCCTAACCCAAAGTTCATTGGTCCAAAGCAGTTCTTCAACTTCTCAACTGCTCTCTCCAGATAAGGAACAGCCTCATCAACTCTTTTTGTATGAAGGAGGAGCCACCCCATCCTTGTTGAGATGCTTCCTTGAATGTGCTCCATCTCTGGGACACCCTCCAGAAATGCAAGTATTTTCTTCATCAAACACAAAGACATCTCAAATTCAGTCATTGACTCATACAACATCGCTATCTCCGCATATGCCTCCACAACCCGCCCAGGGCTCATGGAACCCTTTGAGTCAAGAATCCCAAAAGCAATCTCCAAGCACCGTTTTGAGTCAGAAAACCTGTCCTGGGAGCACAAAATCTTCGCCATTGTGACAAATGCTAGCGCACGCTCCTCACTCTCCTTGTTAGCCCGCTGCATCACCCTCTTAAGGTCACTCATTGCCTCGTCCGATCTCCCCAACGAAATACACACATTGGCACCATCAATTTCGACCAGAGAAAGTTCTACATCCAACCCCAGCCTATCATACACCATCTTAGCAAGCTTATTCTGCTCCAGCGCATCCTCATTGCGACCCAACCCAGTATAAACAACCATAAGAAGCTGCCGGACCTTAGCAACCTCTGTGGTGCCCTCTCCGCACTGCTTCTCCGCAATCTCCAACGCCTTCAAACACAAAGGCAATGCTTTCTCAAAGCCCAGCACGCCCACGTAGGCCTCGGCAACGTCCCTGTAAGCGTCCCCCAACTCCGCACTCCCTTCCTCTAGGAACCCGCCCTTCAGCTCCAGCGAGCGCTGGAGGTCGGCCACCGCGTCCCACCGGCGCCCCATAGCAGTCTTCGTGCGCGCGAGCTGCTCGTGCACGGCGGCGCCGACCTTCGCCACCTCGGCGGCCCCGCCCTCCAAAGAATCAACGATGTCGGCGGCGGCGTTGAGGGACTCGAGGCTGTCGCTGAGGAGACCGAGGCGGGATGCTGCGGCGCCGGCGAGGCGGAGGGCGCGCGCGACGGGGAGCGACCAGCCGCCGTGGGACTCCTGCAGGGGGCCGAGCGCCTTGAGGGCGAGGTCGAAGGCCTTCTGGTGGTCGCTCGCGGACTCCTCGAGCTCGCCGGCCTCCAGGAAGGCGAGCCCGTCGGGTTTGGCGGTCGACGCCGCATCCGGAGGAGAGAGCGCGCTTAGGGTTCGGGTGGAGAAGGGGAGGAGGCGCGGGCGGGGAGGCGGTGGGTGGAGGAGCGGGAGGGGGCTCGGTGGCGGAGGAGGGGCTTGGATAGGGAGGCGAGGAGGAGGGATCTGGGGAGCCGCCGCATCGTTGCGAGCCGGTTGGGACGGCGGTGGAAGGGGGAGGGTTTTAGGCCTTGCGCACGCTTTAGCCGCTGGTTGGGCGCACCGAGAGGGCAAAAGGGCACGGAAGTTCAAAAAAAACGTAGGAGCGAACCGGCTGAGAAGCCACCGAGCGAGCCAGCGAGGTGGAAAACGTCGCGCGGCCGGCGGCACGGGGACTCGGCGTGGTGTTCCCCGTGTGGATCGTGCGGCCTTCCCTTCCCATGAGGGTTTGTTTGGGAACTGCAATCGCCACGGGATCGTAGCCAATTCTCAGGGAAGAAAAATACATGGGCCAAGTTTCCTGGTCTAGCTAAAAGGCCGTTTGGATACCTACAAAACAGGGATTATTTCAAATGTAATATTATTTAATTTCAATTCTTTCAAATTAGAAGGCAAGAGAGGTAATTAGAAATATTTAAAATTTTGTATTCTTTATTATTTATGACAGCTTTAAATTAAAACCGTCACAAATAATATTATTAGTGGCCACTGATACTTACATTATCAGTGGCGGTTTTTGGCTAAAACCGCCACAGATGTATTTGTGACGGTTTAAAAGGAAAACCGCCACTGATAATGTATTATATGTGACGGTTCCAACTAAAAACCATCACAAATAGTCTTCCTGTCGTTTTTTGAAATCGCCACTGATAATGCTATTTGTGACGGTTCCACAAAAACTGCCATAAATAGAGTGTCACCTATGTGCTATTTTGTAATAGCGGGGCCATTTTGAGGCCCCAAACAACATTTTTTGGAATTCTGTTGCCGCACTCGCACTCGCACGAATAATCATTAACGGACCTGCTGATTTTTGAACTTTAGTAATTTTCGGATGGAGCTTCTCGTTAGCTTTCAAACAAGCCAAAGAACGTCCTGATCGAAATTACGAGTTAAAAGTTATGATGCTTTTACTAATGGTATAGAGGCGAAGACTATTTGTGTTGGTTTTTGGCTAGAACTGACGTAGACAACATTATCTGTGTCGGTTTTTGATCAGAACCGACACAAAAAATTAGACTATTTGTATCGGTTCCAATTTAGAACCGACACAAATGTATTTGTGTCGATTTTTAATTGGTGTCGGTTCCAATTAAAAACAGACACAAATAGTCTTTCCGTCATTTTAAGTTTAGAACCGACATAAAAACGTTATCTGTGTCGGTTCTAAAAAAACCGACACAGATAGAGAACCGACACAGATAGACGTCACATATTTGTGGTTTTGTAGTAGTGAAAGCTAAAACAGACCAGCCTACTCCAACCAACTGAATTTGTATAGGTGGAAAAGATAATAATCCTATTGTTTAACATTATGTACTAGGAAGAAAAATGGAGTGCGACTACCGGCTTTTCAGCACAGAAGAAGTAAAAACTGTGAGAAATGTGCCCGTTTTCCAAATTTGTTTTCGAGAAAATTAATCAATGTCAGTCAAACCATACACAAGCAGACAGTGTGCATATCCTCCAAGAAATGCCATACCCACCAACAGAGGCGCATGCATGATTTGCCCCCCGCTTTTCCCAGTGGGCTAAGGCTGAAGAATTATGCAGCACTTCAGCCCCCGTAAACGTTACGAAACGAATGGGAATGATCACGTTGTAGTCATGTTGGTTGCCCATACATCCGCTCCTCCGTTTTTATCTGGATTTCAGTAGAGTGGCCAAATCGATGGAGAAGAAAACGCTTTATTCTGCAGCTGAGGGAATGAATCGATCCGTCGACCACAATGGCCGCCCACATAGCGCAAATGGCGTGCAAAATTCTCTCTGTTTGGGATCAATCCAGACTCCAGAGGAACAGATTATTCAGCTATTCATCGCCTGCGGATTGATTATATGCAACGCAGCATTACGATGATCCCACCGCAGAACAGTAATAATAATAATAATAAGGCCAACTGATATGTGGAACACTACGGATGTTTGCCACTAGACATCAACCTTACCTGCTTTTGCACAAAAGCATCCTATTCCTGCGTCAAAATGGAATTGTGAGTGAAGACAAACTTATTTAAAAGGAAGAGATCAATTATTCATGGCACACCGGAAATTACAGAATAAGATATATTAAGAGAGGTCAGAAGAAGTGGGTTAAGTGGATGTCTCACTGAAACTCTAGGTGTTTTAGATTAATGAAAGCATAGCAGCTAGGTTGCGAGGGGCTCAAACATTCAAACTTTAAGCAACTGGTCTTTCTCTTTCCTTTATGCAGCGATGAGCAACTGAGAAAAAAAATCATTTGTTTTTTGAATGACAGCTTTAAAATCATTAAGCACTTGCAGGATTATAACATCTACTTCCATTGCGTTCTCAACCATTGCAGGCTTGCAGCTCATAGCAGCAAAATGCTAGAGTGAGACAAGAGGAACATTAAGGTGGTCAGAGCATCACTAAGGCGAATGCCGGTCTCACCAAGTGATTAAGTGATCCAATTATTGTGACACTTCAACAAACAACATAACACTTTAGATTAACTTCATAGATCCTTACGCCAATGTTCCATAAATGATCACAACTGATAGATCAAGTAGTACAAGTTTTGGTTTCTTGCCGGCTCATTTCTGTATACATGACGATCTACTGATTAACCTGTACAAATGCTACTATATTCTTTCCCTTACGTGGTGTTAAAAAACAGAACAACTCAAAAATCTCGACCAAACCTTCACGCATTAGCTCGGAAACTATCTAACAATATAGTTTTCCAGTTCAGAAGTAGATACCACATACCATGAGCCAGCCCAACGGTTAAGATTTTTACATCGTTACACGGCCAGTCACATAGGCCCAGTTTGGCACAGCTTTAGATTGTGCAGGTTCTAAATTATAGCTAGCTGTCTAAAAAAGCCACTGCCTAAAGAATTTGCCGGTTGAAGAATCTGGTCATTTGTGGAACCGTCACAAATAGCATTTTTACATCGTTAATCGATATGTATTATATGTGACGGTTCCAACTAAAAACCATCACAAATAGTCTTCCGTGTTTTTGAAATCGCCAATCGATAATGCTATTTGTGACGGTTCCACAAAAACCGCCATAAATAGAGTGTCACCTATGTGCTATTTTGTAATAGCGGGCCATTTTGAGGCCCCAAACAACATTTTTGAATTTCAATTGTCTTGGACTCGCATCGAATAATCATTAACGGACTGACGATTTTGAACTTTAGTAATTTTCGGATGGAGCTTCGTTAGCTTTCAAACAAGCCAAAGAACGCGAAATTACGAGTTAAAAGTTATGATGCTTTTACTAACGGTATAGAGGCGAAGACTATTTGTGTTGGTTTTGGCTAGAACTCGACGAGACAACATTATTCTGTCGGTTTTGATCGAACCGACACAAAAATTAGACTATTTGTATCGGTTCCATTTAGAACCGACACAAATGTATTTGTGTTTATTTTAATTGGTGTTGCCCAATTAAAAACAGACACAAATAGTCTTTCCGTCATTTAGATTGTGCAGGTTCTAAATTATAGCTAGCTGTCTAAAAAAGCCACTGCCTAAAGAATTTGCCGGTTGAAGAATCTGGTCATTTGGCAATCCTCTCGAGAATCCGACTATTGATGAATCGGCTTTGGGCAGCTGCAAGGAGGAGCTAGGGCCAGCAGCGGGCGGAGGAGGAGCTCTGGCCGGTGGTAGCAGGCGGAGGAGGAGGAGGAGCTGGTGGCAGAGGTGTTGGAGGAGCTCAAGCGGCGGCGACAGACGAGGGGGAGGAGCTCGGGCCGGTGACGGAGGAGGACGAGGAGCTCCAGTGGCAGCGGAGGAGCTTGGGCTGGCGACGGAGGAGGAGGAGGAGCTTGAGTGGCAGCGGCGAAGGAGGAGGATGAGCTCAAGCCGGCGGTGGAGGAGGAGGAGGAGGAGCTCGGGCCGGCGACGAAGGGGTGGCCTACGGCTTGGGTGGGGCGGCAAGGCGGCGGCCGGAGGAGCGGTGGGCGGCGGCCGGTTTGGGGCAGGCCGGCCTTTGGGTGGAGGAGGAGCGAGGAGAATCAGGAGAATCACTATTTTGGTGGCTTCTGATTTTACGTGGATTCGGTGATTCTGATTGTGGGGGAAGCTGTTCACAATCCTACCGTTCGGCACACGATCCACTTATATTTTAAGCAGAAGTTGTCCATAAGTTGAAACGAACAGGGTTATATAACTAGCAAAAACTAAAAGCTAAACAGAACTTGCTTTTATAGCTTATTGTTAAGAGAAATTATATGTTTGTTAAACAGTTTCTTATAAAAAGCTGTAGCTGCTTTTCAGCTTAGAAAATAAAAAAAAAACAACTTTTAAAAATGCTACAGCTCTTCAAACAGACTGTAAGCAAACATTTCTTGGCCTGGACTGAGCTCACCACCTCGGATTCCGTCTAATATTCCGAGGGCCACCATTGGTATGCTTTTGCTGCACCATAAATATAGACCAATACCGAAAGCATCGGTACTACCACTGCTCCCAGTGGAATTCTATCAGGAGCACTGGGAGCAGCATTCGTATACTATTGTTTGTTGACATCATTCTAACATAATTTCCTCCCAGTAATACATCCTCGGCGGGCTAATAATCTTTTTTCTTCAAGAAGCTGAGCGAGGAGTATACTGTGAAATTCCTTATGTTGCTGTTGTTCGCTGTTGCTGTTCAGGTCTTCAGGTGGCTATACTAATCAGCATACCATAGTGACAACGCTATGCATATATCAGGTAGTGAAAATAGTACTCCAACAGCCCATGGCACCACGGCCTATATAAAGACAAGCTGCTCCAAGCATTCTTGATTCAGTTTTTCTTGAGAGGGGAACACTCGCATTGGGGTTAAGCCGTTAAGGAGTAAACTATCCAGTCTTGTAGAATTGCACTTGACATCCCAGAAATGGGAGGGATATGGAGAAGGTACGCGCCGCACAATCTGATGATCTTGGTGCAGCTGTGCTACACGTTCATGTACTTCGTCACGGAGGCTGCGTTCGACAGGGGGCTCAACCCCTACGTTTACGTGACCTACCGGCATCTTCTCGTCGCCGTTCTCCTCTCGCCTTTCGCATACTACCATGAGAAGTAAGACCAGTTGTTCAGTTAGGATGAACACTGAACAATATGCTTTGTACTTTGCTCATTCTTTGTTTCTTCGCTTCCTTTTTTTCGGCAGGAAGTTGAGGCCCAAAATGACTTTGATGTTGTTTCTGGAGATTTTTGTACTCTCACTTGTGGGGTAAGAACAAGAACATAAGAGTACATACAACATGAACACGTAATTCTGACAACAAAGTTACACAATATCCCTTCGTCTTGCAGGGTGAGCTTAACTCTGAACATGTACTTCACAAGCTTGAAGTGCACGTCTCCAACATTTATTACTGCTATGGTGAACACCATCGCTTCAATCACGTTCGTCATTGCCATCGTCCTCAGGTGAAGATACCCTGTCCTGTCCAACTTTCAACATTTGACGCAGGATCTCATCAAGTTAATTGAGGCTTGGCTAACATTCATCGATCTTGATTTCAGGATGGAGATTGTAAACGTGAAGAGCCTGCGAGGGCTCGCAAAAATTGCAGGAACCGTGGCGTCGTTTTCCGGAGTGACCACCATGACTTTGTACAAAGGAGCAGCGATAACGAGCCACTGGAAAGCCCCTATTCACATGCACGGCAGCAGTGCTGTGCATGACAGTTGGATTAAAGGATCATTCCTTGCAGTGGCCAGCTGCATATGCTCGTCAATCTTGTTCATCTTGCAGGTATTTGAAGTCACTTGCTTCAGAGATACAGAAGAACGTCAGTGAATGAGTTAAACTGGATATAAGAAAACAAATGACTTGTAAAATGTCAACTAACCAGTACTCCTTAAAGCCATCTCGTTTTTGGTCGAAATGGCAGGCGACGTCTATAAAGAGGTACCCAGCCCAGCTCTCACTGACAGCATGGATGTGCACGGTTGGTGGAATACAGTCGGCCGTTTTCGCATTGTTTATGAAGCATAAGCAGGAAGACTGGCTGGTAGGCTTCGGCCTCAAGTTCTGGTGCATCGTGTACTCTGTATGTGACCAATCACTGTAAAAATGAGCAAACTTCATTCTTCTCCTTTCATTTCACTGTGTAATCGTGCTCATAAATCGTGTGTTGTTCAGGGAATCGCTTGCAATGGCTTCACCATCTTCGCTCAGCTGTGGTGCACCGAGAAGAGAGGCCCCGTCTTCGTTACCATGTTCAATCCCCTCTCCACGATCATGGCGGCGATCCTGGCCTACTTCGTCTTTGGTGAAAATCTATACACTGGGAGGTATGATATGCGTGCTGGAGCTCCTCTTGAAGTCTGTGCTTTTTTTTTCCTTGCACGAATTCCTCAACACAAGATATGCATGAACGTTGATGGCCATGACCCAACTATCTGGGCCTCGTCACCTCGTGCATTTGAAGTCTTGCTCGTTACCAGAGAGCAAGACAGGCAAGGCGGCAAAGTTGTAGCAAATGTACTTTGCTGGTGTGAAGCTTCTTTAGGGCTAATGGGGGCTATGGCCATTGGCCCCCCTCACGGAAATGTCCCAAAAGAAGCACTTTGCTTTACCACTCAAATACTAATATAAACCTAACGTACCATTTTCTTCCTAAATTATTTAAGCATATGATGTTGGATTGGCCCTTCTATATTTTTGTCGAAGCTCCGGCACTGCTCATGTCAGATCAAACTCATATCTCTGGCACTGTTTTTAATATGCAGCATAATCGGAGCAGTGGTTGTCATACTGGGCCTTTACATGCTGATGTGGGGAAAGGGCAAAGATCAAGAGTACAGCACGAACAACGAACAGGAATCCGATTTGGACTGCGAGAAGCAGGTGAAGGTAATGCAGAATGACTTGGATGAGCCGAAGACGATGAAATAAAGGGATCAGATTCAGATGCTGGTGCCTGAAAGCAGCATTGCCTGAAACCCATTCATTCCGATTGGATTTCTGGTGCACATATTTGTGGTGTATGTGTGGCGATCCGCATAATTAATCTTAGATAATGACTATAGTGATGCCATTAGTCTCGAGTTAATTACTCTGATTAGGGCATATTAACTAATAACTCATCAAGCAAACTCGATAATTTATTAGTTAATACACCATTTCAGAGAGTTGCAGCAGAATACTAATTAGAGACTTTAAAGGAACTTTATTACGTCATATAAAACAACAGTACCTTCTTCGTCAGAAGTCTATAAAGTAATTAATTTAGTTTTATAGATTGTCTTATTACATAATTACAACAAAAGTCATTACAACATTTAATATGCATATACCCTGGAGAACGAAAACCTCTAATGTAAGGTCCTCTACTTCACCTAGTCCTTTGAGTCGAACTCCACCTCCTCATCACCCGGCTCCTGCGGGTGATTGTCCAGCCATTTCTCGTCAGAGTATCCATGGCAATTAGAGTCTAAGAAAAGAGTGAGTAGACAAGAGTATAAAGGTGTACTTAGCAAGCATTAGTAGGAATTATGCATTTATGAATTTTGTTCTCTGAAATCTTTACTAGTTTCATTCCACAAAACCATACCTCAAAACCTTTACCAAAAATAGGTTTTATTAAGAAAATCTTGTGTTTCGATTTTTATTTATAAAATTTTTGCTAGCACTCGTATATGAGGCAGAATTAACTTCCGTAGCCTTTATAAGATCAAAGATGCCGACTAGAAAGGGGTGAATAGGTGGCTATAAAAATTTATTCTACGATTAATTAAAATCTCATCTAAGTACCCTTATATCAAAACCTAAATGATAATAGATGCGGAAGCGATGAACTATTGTTTTGACAATTAAAGCCAAAGTCAACTAGACTCATTAAGTGAACTAATTAATTATGTCTCTAACAATAAATTACAATTCTAAAGACAAACAAACAATTTAATTTTAGGAATGTAAATTGTAACAATGTAAATAAGAAATTGCAAGCATACACAAGAAAACACAATACCTTTTACTGTGGTATCCGGAGACTTGCGGTCTCTCTTAATTCACTTTGAGGCAAGCCTAAACTGCTTTGGACCGACTCTATGAATTGAGCACTCGCGTCGATTCCACTAATCTAGCTCTTTCCCTCCGGGTAGATGAGCTCCGACCTTTATAATTTTGCCGGGCCTTCTCATAATCTCCTTGAGAAGATCACCACGCACGACGCCTCCACATGCCGTCTAAGTGTCGGCAATCACCAAGTGTAACAAGTCGAGCCCTCTAGTTTGAGCTCCACCAAGTACAACACATGTACGATGGTGATCACCGAGTACAACACATGCACAAGGCTTCTCTCAAGTGCAACACATACACAAGAGACTCTCAATCCTCCTCTAATTGCAACACATGCAATTAGAGCTCACTCTTAGCTCAAAAACCAAATGTGAGAGTGCAACACAAGCACAATGCCACCCAAATGCTCAACAAAGCCAACCAACAACCAAATGCTAGCCCTAAGACTCCTTTTATAGCCTCCACAAGAAAAACTAGTCGTTGGAAGGAAAAATAGGCAAAAACACCCAAGAAATCCGGTTATACCGCCATATGGCTGGTCAGGGCTAGTATGACGACCTCTGGTCCAACTGTTAAAAAAACTAGTCGTTACTCATAAAATTCGGTCATATCGGACTAGGTCCGATCATACTGGGCTCCAAAAATTGCCCTTTGACCAAAATACCCCTTCTCTAGAAAAAACACACCGAATTGAACCCGGTCATACCGCCGGCCGGTATGACCAGAGTGACCCCGGTTATACCACTACTATAGGTACTAAAAGGCCCATAACTTTTTATTCCGAACTCCGATTTAGGTGATCTTGAACTCTATGCGAAGCTTATCATGAGGACTACAATTTCCACCCTTTTTCAAGATTTAAGCAACCATAGATATTTTTAAAAATCATAAAAACTAAAACTCCAATGTAGTCACTCAAATCTAAAATCTGATTTCTTGAAATCCTTTACAAAGACTTAATCAAAAGCGTGACTACTGTAAGGAATCGGATGCCCAAGAGGGGGGTGAATTGGGCTTCTTCAAATTTTACTTTCTAATCAATTTTATACTTGTGTCCAAATCTTAATGAAATGCGGAAGCTAGAAAATGATATTCGAACACAAGTTATTATCCTAGATGATGGCAAGCAGGACAAGCACACTAGAACAAGAATTAACTAAATTAAGGAATGTAGTTCTAGAGTGACCAGTAAGCAAATTAATTCTAGGAAGATAAATGCCAATGAATGAATAGCTCAAGATAGACTAGTTGGCTCTCACAAGTCAACACATGACAAAGGCACAACTAGCAGTGAACTCACATCAACAGTCAGGGCATACTATGCATAAAGGATAAACACAAAGTAAAGCAATGCATAAGGAGACAAGTGATATCACAAGTGACACAAGGATTTTTATCCCGTGATTCGGAGCCACGCTCCTACTCACGTTGAGGCAAGTCCTTGCTCCTCACAAAGACCGGCTCCCTCTCGAGCACTTTGCCTCGTCTCCACTCGGGTGACTCTTCCACCACAGCGGTGAGGTGAGCCCCAACCTCTTACAAGCTACTAGCTCCAAGAGTAGATAGACCTTCCTCGAGCCCATCTCTTGTCTTGCTAGCACACTGCACACCCGGGCCTTCTCACAATCTTAAGCTGAGAAGATCACGGTACTCAACGCCTTCCACGCCGTCTAGGTCTTTGTCAAGCACCAAGAGTAACAAGTCGAACTTGTTTGATCACACCGGATCAAGCTCAAGAGAGATGCACACAGGACACTCTTGATCACACACTAATCTCACTTAGGATTCTCTTAATCACACTCAAGAGATTAGTGTTCTGGACACTCTAACACATAGGAGTTCCTCTCACACACTTTCGACTCAAAGATCTTGAATGGGTTGCCAAAAGTTAGTTCTCAATAGACTGGAAGGGGTATAAATACCCAACACCCTCAAAACTAGCCGTTTGAACCAAAAACTAGCCGTTGGGAACAGTACCAGATAATTTTACATTCGCCACGGACTGGACTATGCAAAATCCCCATGCATGACGGACTAAAAATTTGGTCCGTCACTGCATGTACAAGCCTACTTTAAAACAGCGATATCTCTCTCGTCCGAACTCGGAATTGGGTGATCTTGGACTCTTTAGAAAGCTAAGAACAAGGGCTATCCATCTAACAAGGTCTCAGCACCCAAGTCCCAAAGGAGGAGTGCAGAATTCACAAGGAATCAGAAGACACCCAAAACCTCACATTTTTGTACAGCACTAACTTCTCTCTTTTACTAAACACTTCTAACACCCCAAGACATCTCACTAGGCTCACTTAGGGGCTAGGAGACTCAATGTGCATCACTCGAGAGCTTGGAAATGGTCCAATCAAAATCAATCCGGACTCCTCTTGATAGTACGGCAACTATCCTATCAATCCGGTCTTTCCTCCAACACCAAGACCGGTGAAAGACTAAGAGACATTCTTAGTCCTATACTAGCCATACCTTGGCATTTGAGCATCTTTAGGTTCACTTCTAAGCTTCATGCTTTTTACTTGATGTGTTGTGCATGATGACCGTCATAATTGTTGAAGTCTTCGTCTTGTCAACCTTGACTTGATCACCTCATGAGGCTCTTCTGTCCTATCGACTTTGATTCGATCATCCTCCCAATGACCCTCTCATCAAATCGATCTTGACTCGTCCTCAGCTCTTGGTGAATCCTTGTCTAGTTGATCTTGACTTAACAATCAATCCTTTATCACGCTTTGGTCATCACACATGCTCTTGGGACCTAATTCTCTTCAAAGCATCTCAAGAAAGACATTAGTCCCAAAAGCTCAATAGATTTGCATGGATATACTTGATAATCATTAAACTTTAAGCTCAACAAGTGTTTGATAATGAAACTCAATATATATGAAACACTTGACAGAAGAATGCTCCTACTAAGTGCACCGAGATGTATATGCATTTGATTCATACACTTAGTGAGAATAATACCAAAGGTTATTTAAATTAATTGCAAGGCAAATCAATTTAAATTACTCAATTAATCTCTATCTTCTTAATAATGTGCACATGAATGAATATGAATGAGGAAGACATGTGCATTGAAAAATATTTACCATTCTAACACCACAGAACATAAAAAATGCCTTCACAACACAGCAGCCAACTTCAAGAATTTTTATAAATTTTTCTGTTGCTCAAATGAGAAAGTTGTCAACACAAAAAAGATTCGTCTCGAAATTCTCTACAACTTTCATATATAAACTTTATTTTTCTGAGCTCGGTAAAAATCTCAAAAATGCAAAATATCAAGACCCTGTCGAAAGCCTGTGTATGACGGACCAAAATTTTGGTCTGTCATACACGCACAGAAATTCAGTCTGCTTCCCGAATTTTTATAATTTTTTCGGTTGCTCAAATGAAAAAGTTGTCAATATGAAAAAGATTCGTCTCGAAATTCTCTACAACTTTCATGTAGACACTTTATTTTTTCGAGCATGGAAAGACCTTCAAAAATACAAAATACGAAACACTATCCGGAGCCTGTGTATGACGGACCTAATTTTTGGTCCGCCATACATGTAGGCCGGACCGAATTTTTGGTCCGTCATACATGGGAGTTTTAGAGAGTTTGGTCCGGCTCAAAAGGGAAACTTGCTATTAGATTGAGTGGATGATCCAGTGCATATTCTAAGCACTAAATCCGGTCCGTTCCCCATGAAAAGACTTCCGAAAAAGGGTCAAACATCCAAATCCAAATCGATCTCAATCAAATTCAATCACCAAAACACAAGTTATCAAATACCCATCATAAGCTCTCTTAAAATTAAGGTATGAAGATATATTGATCAAATGAATTAAACACACATAGATACATGGATCAATCATCGAAACAAATATTTAAACCAAATTAGACTCCACGAAGGTTGTGCATGATAAAAACATTCATGGTGAGCTTATATGCACAAATATGATCAAGCATGGTGAAGTCTATAAAGAAGCAACCAAAGGATCACTAAAGAATAGTCATATAAGATCAAAGATCCAAAGACAAGCAAACCACGTTCATGCCGGACTAAAAATTTAGTCCGTCATACATAGGAGGTCAAAAAGACTTTGGTTTGTCAAAGGTATGTGTATGCCGGACCAAATTATTTTGTCCGTCATAGATGGGCAAATAAGAAGTTCAACCAAGAGATTCAAGTTGAGTCCAGCGCACAGGCAAAAACCATCATTTTAAGAGCCAACTTGGGAATCACTAAAGAACTAACTAAGAACATGATCCCAAGAGCAAAATACGAACAGTGCGGTAATGTTTATGCCCAAAATGAATATGACATGCATATGACAAATGCACTAACAGATAGGAGTGGAATACCGAGCACATACCTCAAAGTTGCATACTAATTCTTTTCATATATGATTTCTCTTTAAATAAGATGAGACTAAAACAATCTTCACAATGAACATATTAGTCTCATATCAATAAGCATATTAGAGGTTTGTCATTAGGCACTGCATTAAAATAAGCATTGTCAATAACTATATTTGTCATTAATCACCAAAATCATACAAGGGCTACCTTGAACTTACAACTACAAGCTAGCAATAGTTAATAAGATCAAATCTTGAGTTATATGATGATCAACTCATGATCAGAATAATTTTGCAAAACACATTTACAAATTCTAATCATGTACTCCAAAAAAACACATTAAGCATGTGGAATATACGGATCCAGGTATCTGGTTAATGGACTGTTCGGATCTCCCCAAGAGGGTGGGCTAGGCTAGCCATGTTGATAAGAAGGATCTTCCAGAAGGTCTTAGTGGCGCACATCAAGGGGAAGACCGGGAGAGAGTACCGACAAGGTTAGGTGGGCAGCGCCTGCGCGTCTGCAAGAATGGCTCTGCTCCTGCATGCTACTGTACATGGTCGGCCGGCTACGGGACAGTCTCTCCTCTGCGCCCAACTACCCCTGCCATGCTTCAACAACTTCCAGTGTTGCACACAGGTGACCCTTCTCTGCTGTATAAAGAGAAGGGGAGCTTCGAGAGAAAGAGAGAGGAAAAATCTGTAAGAGAGAACTTGTAAGCAAGAACACTCTTCAAAACACCAGAAACACCGAATGCAGAACTAGGATATTATCTCCATCGGAGAGCCCGAACCTGGGTAAATCGTCGTGTTTCTTGCGTTACCATCAGACTCAAATCTTTCGCCTTGCCCCATTCACTCTTCTTTATTGCCGATCACAAATATCGACAAAGCACAACTCATTTGCAACACACATTTGCAAATAAAACGAGAAGCTATGAGATCAATCCTCTGGCCATGTAAGGATCAACACATGATCCTGATACTTTGCAAAACATATTTGCAAATACCAACACATGCTCTAGGATCAAATCCGTAACCTCTAGACATATTTGAAAATAACAAATCAATATTTTTTAAAAACACATTTTGCAAACACAAAGCATAAACTTTACTTAGCCTTGTGATGATTAATACATGATTAAATCACAAGTTAAAACACCGATGTATGAGCACTCACCTTTTGCAACACATGCACAACTTAGTTCCATACAAAAACCACATAAACCAAATTACATGAGTTATTTCTCTTTTGCAACACACGCAAATCCATAGTTCCATGTAAAAACTAAATCGATTAGGATTCAATAAGAAGTAAGCATGAGTTCCTTTTTTGCAATACATGTAAATACTTAGCTCATGCAAGAACCAACCAAAAGAATGAACTAGAGTGAATTCGATTGAGCTCATCAACACATGATGAAGCTCAAACTATAAGACTCGACCCCTCTTAATAGTACGGTAACCTATACTAGCAACCCGGTCTCCCATTCAAACACCGAGACCGGTAAAAAACTAGGAACACATCCTTAGCCCTAACTAATTATACCTTTGCCTCTAGCACATCCACTTGGAGCTTTTATCATTTCCATCATCTTTTCTCCAAGCCGGGCCCTTTCTTCTTGTTCATCAACACATAATGAACTTTCTCTAGCTTCACTTCACTTTGGAATTCATCCTTGAAACTCATAACACATGATGACTTCTTTTTCTTGATTCTTTATTTTTTTGGACTCAACTTAATTTACAACTCATAGAAAATTATTAGCCCAATAAACATGGTTGCCTCAATCATCAATTGTACTCCATTAACACATAACGGATGCCCCCATGATCCATTGAACACAACCCTAATCAATTTGAATGATTTAAAGGTGTCTTAAGTACTTTGATGCAACTAATGCTTCATTATACTCACGAACTTTTCGTTTGTCCTTAACCAACGAAGAAACACCATCAACACACGATAAAGCATTCTTTGATTGAATGAAAGACAACCAAACTCAATTTAAATTTCATTTAAATTGACATGAGCATATATTAACTACACAAATTTCATATACTTATTTTGATGGTTACTAAGTAATGATCCGAATTATGTTGGAGTGGTGGAAAGGGATCAATACTCTTAATACCATCAACAATAGAATAAACTCTATTAAATATGTGCATATAAATAATTGAACTTGGAATCAACATGCATATAATCAATCTTAGATAGCATTTGAGTTTATCCTATATTAGCATGAGTATACTACAACTACACAAATTACATATACTCAAAGGATTGTTTCAAAGTCGTGATCCTATATGTTATTTGGCAAGAGGATATGGATCAATACTATTAAAACATCAAGTAAAATTATGAACTCCCACTAGATATATGCATTCATATAATATAGATGAAGTTAAAAACATAATACATATCTTTTAATGTATAAGCAATGAAAGAGTTCATCTTTTAACTTGACTCCTAAGTATATAATAAAATATCATAAAATGAATACGAGTGCATATCTTAGGTTTTCTATTTTTTCAATGAGATGGGACTAAGATATATTCAATAAAAGAGTTAGTCTCATAAAAATAATTTGTCATTAATTAACAATTGAGACTAATCAATATTATAATTACCAAAAGAGTTAGTCTCAATATTAGATTTATCATTAACACCAAAACTAACTTAATGGAGTTTGAACTTTCAGCCTTCAATCCAGGAGGCATGCATGAATTCATGATTTTATACCCTACGCAGGTTTTTGTATCACTTTACCTATAGTAAACTCAACCTCAGTTGAGAATCCAGAATGTTTGTCACTACTTTGATATTTAAAATCTCCAACTCTGGCCTCTTTTAATTATACGCTACTGATTCGATGGCACTATGACCTGGGTTGGCTAGTTGTACCTTGCCACAAAAATTAAGGTACTCATATCCCCTGACCACCTACCAGTTGTGCTACAACACAAATCAGTGGTACTAAGACATTGGAGTAACCAATTGATCTCTGCCATAACAATCAAAGATACTCATCCAGTGGCTTTAAATATAGCGCCAAATATCCATTACAGGTTATTAACATGTACATTCACTGAGCATCAGCTATATCCCAGCTGAACACCTTATACTTACCCAATGTGGAGATTAAATATCATCATAGGACAATCTTCTTTGGTTGTTTCCATACACTATGGTTGATATAATTTAATACGACTCATTGCCCGAGTGTAGTGGTTTTAACCTTATATTATATTCTTATGTAGAGGGCCCCACTAGCAAAACCAAAACATAGCACCCTCTACCCACCATTTATCAACTCACCCTAATCACACTAGTCGGTTGAGTTAAAATCACAATCACAACTATATTCACAGTTATTCCATAAATTGATTTAGATTTTATTTAAAGCAAAATTTTACTATGCACCAATGATATCATTTATATTCCAAATAAAACATTAATATCAAAATAAGCATGGTCATGGATTGCTTTCCTGGATTTTGTTCAAAATATGCATCTTCACCCGTTTGTTGATCTGCGGTCCAATTTAATTTATTTCCTAAAAATACATAAATACAATATTTAGTGGTAAATAAGTTTTTGTATATTTTAAGTTACCCAACTTGTTCATTTTATTATTCTAAGATTTCTAAAATTTACTTTATGATTTTTAGAGATTTATTTGATTTTATATGGTCGTGTTTTATTTAATTACTCGACCAAATGATTTAATCGTTTTGACTGATTTTAAATTTTTCAAAAAAGAAAAATATCTATTTTTTAGATGATTTATCAAAATTTAAGTTTTCTGGTATTTCACTTTTCCTTTCTCTTTATTTTATTTCTCTGATCATTTATTAACTTCTATTGTTTTATATACTTTTTAATGAATAAAATGAGTTGCAATTATTTTCTATGGTTAGAAAGCCAATTTTATGCATTCTAAAAAAATTAGCCATTTTCTTTATTTTCTTTTTCTTTCTCTTTTTCTCCTTTCTTTCTCTTTCTTTCCACTGGCCGAGCCTTATCCTCTCGGTTAGCACTCCAGGCTCTGGCTCTTTCTTCTTCTCCATACTTTTCCCCATTTCCTATTCTTGCTCCTCTTCTATGTCGCTCCAGATTTGGGCTCTTCCCTGGCCGCCGCTGGTTCCCATTTGGTCGGCTCACCGCCCCGGCCATGCTTTAGCGAAATGTGCCATATTGAAAAAAAGGAATAAAAAATAGCATCAGAATTTTGGTGAGATATGCCTAGCGATTCAACGAAATAGAGGGATGGCCTGGCCCAGCCCATTGGCATGGGTTGGGTCAGCAAGATTTCCTTTCCCACCTTAGCTACTGTTCAATGGGCCTCCTATAAATATAATTCCACTAAACTTTCAATGTTTTATTATTGCGAATTTTAGTCGCCACATGGATATCTGTAGAAAATTCCACATAGCTTCTCGGGAAATTCAGAAGGAGAATAAGGTAGCTGATGACTCTTAGCTACTTGACATGTATTACATACATGATTTTCTTTATTTTTAACAAAGGAAATATTGCTGTTGCGAAGAAGCAAGAACAATTGAAGGCGCAGGGTGACCAAGTCTCTTGTGCCATAGATCTTCAAAAGCTTTATTGGAGAAAAATGTAGATTTTTGTGGATGATTCAGAGGTGTGTGTGTGAGGGTATATGCCCCCTCACACTTGCCTTAAAATAGCTTTATCTTCGTTCCCAGATTCTTGATGACATAATGATAGTGATAAAACTTGAGTGAGACAGAATTATCTTTGGCTAAAATCTGAATTGAAACTAAAATTTTGAAATTTCAGGAACATGAAGCACATTTTTAAGGCAAAGTGATTTCTTGGAAGTAGGAAACCTAGAGTGACCAGTATGATATATGCAAACTTGAGCCATTTCCACCTTGCACTTGATCACCTTCTCCGTACTTCTCTTTGGCAGTCAAGCGATCTAAGTCGTTAGTGATGTGGTCAGTCAAACCCGAATCCAGGTACCAATTGGGATCAAAGTGATATGCAGCATTTGAAGAGGTAGCAAAGTTGGGGTGCTCTTCTTGGTAGCTATGTTCATATCGATGAAAACGTCGAGGTAGCCAACTTCTCTTCTTGGCAGCATGACCATTCTTACCATAGACTTGACATGGAACCCTTGAGTTGTTGAAGTTTGGCCTTCCTCCTCTGTTGCTACTGGCTGAAGAGTTTCCTTGGCTGAAGTTGTGGTGGTTAAAGTTGCTGTGGCCTCCTCGATTGCAGCCTCTGCCTCTTCCTCTTTTGAAACCTCCACAGCCACGAGCAACAAAGTTGGTCGGGACATAGGAGGCAGTGTTATTTATCTGCAATTCTGCATTGTAATGCTTTAGCCTTGTTTCGAAGTTAATGAGGCGAGCATACAAATTAGTTAACGACACTTTAGTGTTCTTGGTGGTGAGAGCTACAACAAGTGAATCATATTCTTGTCCCAATCCTCCCAGGATATAGGACACCACCTCACTATCCTTCAGTGTTTCTCCTACAGCAGAGAGTGTGTCTGCTAGGGTTTTCATCTTGTTGTAGTAGTCTAGCACTAGCATATCCTTCTTCTTGAAGCTTGTCAGCTGCATTCGAAGTTGCATCGCTCTAGCCTGGGAGGTGGAGGAGAACATGTTCTCCAGGGCTACTCACACTCCATGTGCTAGATTCAAACAGGACATGTGCTAAGATTTCTTTAGAGAGGGAAGATAAAACCGCACTTAGTACCTGTTGATCTTGTTGGCATCACATAAGTTACTCAGGGTTGGGCATTTGAGTTGCTCCTGATGCCGTAGTCACAGTCATGGTCGCTGTCGGGCAGGTGGAAGAATCATCGACAAATTGAAGAAGGCGTCGGCTCTTGAGGTATGGTATCATTTGGGCCTTTCATATTAAGTAATTTTCGCGGGTCAGTTTGACAATAACAGCATGGTTGATAGATGGAATAGGAAGGAGGCCAGCATAAATGGATTGAGAGGAGGAAGAAATGGTGGAGGACGTGTTGCTGGCACTCGACATGTTGATGGCTGTAGCAATAGCTCTGATACCATGAAAATTTTGATTTCCACCGTGAATAGCCTCTTTGGGCTTTGTTGCAGAGAGTTAACGATTACATACGAGACTAACTCGATGAGTTTGTGTTACAAGTTGCAATACATGCCGCAATATAAGCCACTATCCTGAAGAAGTGGTAAAAGCTAAAACAAACAAAGAACAAGTCTACTCTAGCCAACTGAATTTGGCATAGGTGAAAAAGGATAATAACCCAATTGTTTAACATTATGTACTAGGAAGAAAAATGGAGTGCGACTAACAGCTTTTCAGCACAGAAGAAGTAAAAACTGTGAGAAATGTGCCCGTTTTCCAATTTTTTTTTCGAGAAAATCAATCAATGTCAGTCAAACAATATCCAAACAGACAGTGTGCATATCCTCCTAGAAATGAGTGAAGAGGCTAGGTGTTTCCTTTATCTAAAAAAAAATATCCTCCTAGAAATGTCATACCCATTCACAGTGCACTTCGAGTTCGTTGGTTATGGTATGCTTTCAAGGATCGAAATAAACCGTGGGCAGGTTCGACTCTTCCTTGCGTCGCCTTGAACCACAGTTTGTTCATAACAAGTACCATCATCACATTAGGCAATGGCGAAACAGCAAACTTCTGGGACTCCAAATGGTTACAGGGCAAATCACCAGTAGAATTGGCCCCGTCCTGCTACAAACTAGTCCGGAGAAGGAGAGTCACAGTGAAGGACCCGATAACATCTAGGAATTGGATTCGGCCTATGCGCCGGATCACAAACGAAACACAATTACAGGAGTTCCTTCTCCTATGGCATGCGCTGCAACAGGTTGAGCTACAGCCACAAACGGATGATGATATTGTTTGGAAATGGATGTCCAAGGGGGAGTATTCAGCAAACTCGGTATACAAGACTCAGTTCATCGGTTCCACTGCAGATCACAGCTACAAGATGATTTGGCAGGCCATTGCGGAGGGAAAATGTAAGTTCTTCGCTTGGCTCTTCATACAGGATAGGATTCTAACGGCTGACAAGCTCGCCTACAGGGGGGTGGCCGCATTCCTTTACATGCGTCCTCTGCGGGTCAGAACTCGAGACAACGTTACACCTTCTGTTATTGTGCCCTTTCGCACGACAAGTTTGGATGAGGGTTCTTATACTTATGCAAATAGACCTCAACGCTCCTTGACCAACCCTAGTTCAGTTGGGAAATTCCGTATGGTGGAAGAACGCGCGTCTCTTGGTGCCCACGACCAGCCGAAGGGAGTTCGATGGGGCTATCACATACGCCCTGTGGAACATATGGAAAGAGAGGAATTGTAGGATCTTCTAAAATTCTTACCGCATGGTGCAGCAGGTCGTAGCCACAATCACCCAGGATGTGCACACCCGAGCGGCTGCCTTCGCGGTGCTCCAAAGAGGCAGGTCTACTCAGCTTTGAGTTCTCTCTATTCAGGTTGATTTGAGATCCTTCTGGTGCTAACCTCAAAGGCCATCCGCTGTTTGGCGTGCTTCTGGTTATGTCCATGTTGCTTAAATTCGGTGCTTTATTGTATCCCTAATTCACTCAAAACTTCTATAATTTTTTTTATTATCAACCACCTTTAATGCGTTTGACAGAGCTTCTGCCTTCTCCTTCAAAAAAGAAATGCCATACCCACCAACAGAGACGCATGCAAGATTTTCCCCCCGCTTTTCCCAGTGGGCTGATGCTGAAGAATTATGCAGCACTTTGGCTCTCGTAAAAGTTACGAAACGAATGCGAATGATCACGTTGTAGTCATGTTGCCCATACATCCGCTCCTCTGTTTTTATCTGGATTTCAGTAGAGTGGCCAAATTGATGGAGAAGAAAACGCTTTATTCTGCAGCTGGGGAAATGAATCGATCCGTCAGCCCCAATGGCCCATGTAGCGCAAATGGCGTGCAAAATTCTCTCTATTTGGGATCAATCCAGAGGAACAGATTATTCAGCTATTCACCGCCTGAGGAATGCAACGCAGCAGTTCGATGATCCAACCGCAGCCGCAGAACAGTAAAAATAATAATAAGGCCAACTGATATGTGGAACACTACGGATGTTTGCCACTTGACATCAACCTTACCTGCTTTTGCACAAAAGCTATCCTATTCCTGCGTCAAAATGGAATTCTTGCTCTACCGATCCAAAAGGAGTTCTAATGCGATATGATTAGGTGTCATGTTTGCACATCAGTCTCTTGCGTATCGGGCCATTCCTGCAATGGAAAGAGTGAGTGAAGACAAAATTATTTAGAAGGAAGAGATCAATTATTCATGGCACACCGGAAATTACATAATAAGGTACATTAAGAGAGGTCAGAAGAAGTGGGTTAAGTGGATGTCCCACTGAAACTCTAGGTGTTTTAGATTAATGAAAGGACAGCAGCTAGCTTACGAGGGGCTCAAACTTTCAAACTTTAAGCAACTGGTCTTTCCTTCATGCGCTGATGAAGTGATGAGCAACTGAGAAAAAAAATCATTTGTTTTTTGAATGACAGCTTTAAAATCATTAAGCACTTGCAGGATTATAACATCTACTTCCATTATGTTCTCAGCCATTGCAGGTTTGCAGCTCATAGCAGCATAATGCTAGAGTGAGACAAGAGGTACATCAAGGTGGTCAGAGCATCACTAAGGCGAATGCCGGTCTCACAAAGTGAATAAGTGATCCAATTATTGTGATACTTCAACAAACAACATAACACTTTAGATTAACTTCATAAATCCTTTCGCCAATGTTCCATAAATGATCACAACTGATAGATCATGTAGTACAAGTTTTGGTTTCTTGCCGGCTAATTTCTGTATACATGACGATCTACTGATTAACCTGTACAAATGCTACTATGTTCTTTTCCTTACGTGGTGTCAAAAAACAGAACAACTCAAAAATCTCGACCGAACCTTCATGCATTAGCTCGGAAACTAGCTAACAATGTAGTTTTCCAGTTCGGAAGTAGATACCACATACCATGAGCCAACCCAACGGTTAAGATTTTTACATCGTTACACAGCCAGACACATATAACTAGCAAAAGCTAAAAGCTAGACGGAACCTACTTTTGCAGTTTATTGCTAAGAGAAATTATATGTTTGTCAAATGGTCTCTTATAAAAAGCTACAACTATTTTTCAACTCAAAAAACCAAAAAATAGTTTTTAGAAAAGCTACAGCTCTCCCAAATAAACCTTAGGTAAACATTTATTGGCCTGGATTGAGCTCACCACCTCGGATTCCGTCTAATATTCTGATGGCCACCATTGGTATGCTTTTGCTGCACCATATAGACCAATACCGAAAGTATCGGCACTACCACTGCTCCCAGTGAAAATCTATCAGGAGCACTGGGAGGAACATTCGTATACTATTGTTTGTTCACATCATTCTAACATAATTTCCTTCCATTAGTACATCCTCGGCTCACATCCCAGTTGAGCCCAACACATGGGCTAATAATCTTTTTTCTTCAAGAAGCTGAGCGAGGAGTATACTGTGAAATTCCTTATGCTGCTGCTGTTGGCTGTTGCTGTTGCGAACTTCAGGTGGCTATCTAATCAGCCTACCACAGTGACAACGCCATGCATCAGGTAGTGAAAATAGTACTCCAACAGCTCACGGCACCACGGCCTATATAAAGACAAGCTGCTCCAAGCATTCTTGATTCAGTTTTTCTTGAGAGGAATACTCGCATTGGGGTTAAGCCGTTAAGGAGTAAACTATCCAGTCTTGTAGAATTGCTCTTCACATCCCTGAAATGGGAGGGATGTGGAGAAGGTACGCGCCGCACAATCTGATGATCCTGGTGCAGCTGTGCTACACGTTCATGTACTTCATCACGGAGGCTGCGTTCAACAGGGGGCTCAACCCCTACGTTTACGTGACCTACCGGCATCTTCTCGTCGCCGTTCTCCTCTCGCCTTTCGCATACTACCATGAGAAGTAAGACCAGTTGTTTAGTTAGGATGAACACTGAACAATACGCTTTGTACTTTGCTCATTCTTTGCTTCTTCGCTTCCTTTTTTCCGGCAGGAAGTTGAGGCCCAAAATGACTTTGATGCTGTTTCTGGAGATTTTTGTACTTTCACTTTTGGGGTAAGAACAAGAACATAAGAGTACATACAGCATGAACACGTAATTCTGAAAACAAAGATACACAATATCCCTTCGTCTTGCAGGGTGAGCTTAACTCTGAACATGTACTTCGCAAGCTTGAAGTACACGTCTCCAACATTTGTTACTGCTATGGTGAACACCATCGCTTCAATCACGTTCGTCATTGCCATCGTCCTCAGGTGAAGGTACCCTGTCCTGTCCAACTTTCAACATTTGACGCAGGATCTCATCAAGTTAACTGAGGCTTGGCTAACATTCATGGATCTTGATTTCAGGATGGAGATTGTAAACGTGAAGAGCCTGCGAGGGCTCGCAAAAATTGCAGGAACCGTGGTGTCGTTTGCCGGAGTGACCACCATGACTCTGTACAAAGGAGCGGCGATAAGGAGCCTCTGGAAGGCGTCCATTCACATACACGGCAGCAGTGCTGTGCATGATAGTTGGATTAAAGGATCATTCCTTGCAGTGGCCAGCTGCATATGCTGGTCAATCTGGTACATCTTACAGGTATTTGAAGTCACTTGCTTCAGAGATACAGGTACATAAGAACGTTAGTGAATGAGTTAAACTGGATATAAGAAAACAAATGACTCTGTCCTTTGGTTATCTCTTTCTTTAATGCATGGCAGAGTTCCTGCCGCCTTTTCGAAAAAAAAAAGAAAACAAATGACTCGTTAAATATCAATTAACCAGTACTCTTCTTAAAGCCATCTCGTTTTTGGTCGAAATGGCAGGCGACGTCTGTAAAGAGGTACCCAGCCCAGCTCTCACTGATAGCATGGATGTGCACGGTTGGTGGAATACAGTCGGCCGTTTTCGCATTGTTTATGCAGCATAAGCAGGAAGACTGGCTGGTAGGCTTCGGCCTCAAGTTCTGGTGCATTTTGTACTCTGTATGTGACCAATCACTGTAAAAATGAGCAAACTTCATTCTTCTCCTTCCATTTCACTGTGTAGTCGTGATCATAAATCGTGAGTTGTTCAGGGAATCGCTTGCAATGGCTTCACTGTCTTCGTTCAGCTGTGGTGCACCGAGAAGAGAGGCCCCGTCTTCGTTACCATGTTCAATCCCCTCTCCACGATCATGGTGGCGATCCTGGCCTACTTCATCTTTGGTGAAAATCTATACACTGGGAGGTATGATATGCGTGCTGGAGCTCCTCTTGAAGTCTCTGCTTTTTTTTCCTGCATGAATTCCTCAACACAAGATATGCATGAACGTTGATGGCCATGACCCAACTATGTGTGCCTCGTCACCTCGTGCATTTGAAGTCTTGCTCGTTACCAGAGAGCAAGACAGGCAAGGCGGCAAAGTTGTAGCAAATGTACTTTGCTGGTGTGAAGCTTCTTTAGGGCTAATGGGGGCTATGGCCATTGGCCCCCCTCATGGAAATACCCCAAAAGAAGCACTTTGCTTTACCACTCATATACTAATATAAACCTAACGCACCGTTTTCTTCCTAAATTATTTAAGCATATGATGCTGGATTGGCTCTTCTATATTTTTCTCAAAGCTCCGGCACTGCTCATGTCAGATCAAACTCACATATCTGGCCACTGTTTTTAATATGCAGCATAATCGGAGGAGTGGTTGTCATACTGGGCCTTTACATGCTGCTGTGGGGAAAGGACAAAGATCAAGAGTACAGCACGAACAACGAACGGGAAGCCGATTTGGACTGCGAGAAGCAGGTGAAGGTAATGCAGAATGACTTGGATGAGCCGAAGATGATGAAATAAAGGGATCAGATTCAGATGCTGGTGCCCGAAAGCAGCATTGCCTGAAACCTATGCATTCCGGTTGGATTTCTGATGCACAGATTTGCGATGTATCTTACCACAACTCTGCCACAGATTGTATCGTGGCAAACATCTGTTAGATGGATCCCATGGTGTACCAAAGTCATAGCCTGTGAGGTCCGGTATATCAATTCAAGTAGCTTGTAAAGCTGTGTTGCAGTGTCTGTTGTCCTCAATGAGCCGGTACATCCATGTACACTTATGTTGCAACATGTGTACGTGCATTGTTTGGCGAAATGTGTCATATTGGAAAAAAAAGACATGAAAAATAGCACCAGCATTTTGGTGAGATATACCATTATTCCTAGTGATTTAACGAAATAGAGGGATAGGCCTGGCCAGCCCATTGGCTTGGGTTGGGTCAGAAAGATTTCCTTTCCCATCTTAGCTACTGCTCAATGGGCCTCCTCTAAAAAAATATTATACTAAACTTTCAATGTTTTATTATTGCGAATTTTAGTCGCCAAATGGACATTCCACAGAGCTTCCCGGGAACTTCGAAACTTTTCGGCAGGCCTTACAAAAACCTTTTTCTTTTTGGAGCGTCAGGATTTCGCTGAACTTCTGCGATAATTCAAAGCTTTGGAAGTTTCGAGTAACTTCACTAAAGAATCTGAGACTTTCTTGTAAGCTCCACCAAACTGTGTTGTGACTGTCATGGATGTATTGTTTGGAAGTTTCTTCCTACAGTCAAAGTCGTCAGTCGTCGCTTTATTTTTCACGAAGACGCTAGTTAATTTATCTGAGTTAAGACATTTTGTGTACGACTCTTAGCAAGGAGCTGTATCCGTACACGTTTGAAGGGCTCTTACGTTACGAATTGAACTGCTCTAACTCCGGTAACAGGCGCAAAATATGCTTGTTCAGTGTTTAGCTTTGTCGACAGAGGAGCGATCATTGAGAACAAAATTTTTCATTTGAACCATCATGCAAAGAATAAAAACTTTTTGCATTCTGCACCCAAAGAGTTTGTACTTCTTCCGTTCAGAAATGTAGGATCTATAGCATTGTTTAGAAATATAAACCTTGTATATAGATTTAACAAAGCTTTTCTTATCATACCACAATTCATTCTCGCTCAACCATATGCATTTATTCATTACCACCCACATAAAATATTAATATATCTCATCTCCTAGAACAATTAAGGTATCTAAGTTATTTCCTGTTGTTCCTTTCTTAATTTTACTATAATCATAATCCTATATAAAATTAAAATTGTGAGGTTAGTAGTTAGTACAGATGGACAAATTGCCAATGGAATTCAAGCTTTTGAATCCAAGAAGAAGGAAAAATGTAATGTCGTAAAAACTTCCCTTTAACCGGATGCCATCAAAAGGCGTGCGCTTAAGCGGCGCCATACCATCGTGACCTAGCCAATGCTTTGCATATGTCAAAAGCACACTACATAGGCGTCTAAAGGAAGGAAGTTTTAGGCGCCATACAAATGCCATAAAATTCACCTTGACCGAAGATAACATGAAGGCTCGTATGCGATTTTGCATACAAATGCTTGACTGACCAAAGCATATCGGATGAACCAACTTTCAAATCTTTGTACTGCGTCGTGTACATAGATGAGAAATGGTTTTATAGGACAAGGCAAGACCAAAATTATTACTTGGCACATGATGAGCGGATCCTCGTAGAAGGCAGTGAAGAGCAAAAACTTCATTGAAAGGTTATGTTTCTAGCGGCAAAAGCCGTCAAGATTTGATGAACACGCATATGCACATTTGATGGAAAAATCAGAATTTTCCTTCACTTCTTGGGGCCGGCCAAGAGGAAAAGTCACAATAGGGAGAGGGTAAATTGTTTAATTTTGTAATTACTTGAAATATAGGAACTCTACTAATCTTGGTTATTTGCATGATCGATTGTAGGAACCTTGGGTGAAGGCCATGACATCGATCACGAGGACACTAGCGAAAGTATCTGTCGAAAAGGTCTTGCCGCCATAAAAGAAAATGGCTTTCTTGAAGAGCGAGGACTTCTAATATTCATCCAACAAGACAATGCGAAAGCGCATATTACGGTTGGCGACCGAATTTACTTGCAGTGTAGCACAAGAAGATGGGTGGAATATCTGAGTAATATGTCAACCACCCAACTCTCCGGGATCTTAATGTTTTGGATCTAGGTTTTTTGCGACCCTGCGATCATTGTTTCAAAAGTCATCTCCATCAAACATCCAAGAGATTGAGACAAATGTGATCAAAGCATATGAAGAATATCCGGTGGAAAGATCGAACAGTGTGTTCCTTACCGGCGAGGGTGCATAAGAGAGATTATGCGTGCAAAAGGCGGGCAACATTATGCAATCCGCATATGAAGAAAGAAACATTGAGAGAAATGGTCAACTTCAATAAGGTTGCAATGTGATAAGCAAATTTATCTGAATCGATGGATTTTATCAATGCATAACTTAGGATTTTACTCTTGCTCTTTGTTCATTGTCCAACAACTAGCAACAAAAATGGAATCTTGATGTCTCATTTTTCTTAGATAAATTTCTTTCTTTGTTGCTAGTGTTCATTACAATTACCGCGTAAACAAGATAAATTTACTCTTGTTGCTCCTTTCTCACATGAAATTAGGGAACATAATTTTAGCATGATTGGTAGGACAACCGGTTGCCTCCTCCATTTTTCCACTTCATGACAACAATTGCAGCAATCCTAGCTTCTTCCTCGGCATCGGTCTCCTCAAATGAATCCGGAATGAAGGTGTAAGCCCCTCTGGATTGAGTCGAGAACATCACCGACGCTTCTCGAAGTCACCTTCACTTTCACCCACCTCGCGGACTCTGGCGTCGGCGTTATACTTTTCATCGTCTAGAAAGTGTACTTAGGAGTCATCGGCGTCGTCATCTTCGGAAAGATTGCTTGCCAGAGCTCCACCGGCGCTTCTTCTACCGCATCACGGACAGCGTGGTCGAGAAGTGCTTTCATGTACTGCCGAGCTCCATCGGCGCTGATCTTTGCATCGCGAGAAACTTTTCGTGACCTCTGCTTTCGGCCCGGCTCGCGCCATGGCGTCGCCTTCCCAAGGCCTCCTCTGCGCGCGGTGATCTTCTCTACCATCGCCATTCTGGCCGCCTCACCTACCCGCCTCTTGCTCCATCGCCCGTGCCCCTGCGCTGCGCGATCGCTGCTCGCCTCTTGCTCCATAATCGTCGGCGGCGCTTCGCTTGCGTCGCTGCTCACTCGCCACCGGCGTCGCTTCTTGCTTGATCGCTGCTCGCCCGCCGACCGCCTCGCTTCTTGCGATCGCTGCTCGCCGCCCGTAGCCGCCTCGCTTGCGCGGTCGCGTCTTTGCCGAGAAGCTAGCCGTGCGTGTTTATATGAGCGAGAGCTAGCGGTGTGTGGTCTAAGCGAAGAACCGAATTGAGCGAGCTAAGCGAGAACCAAATGAGGCGGTCGTGTTTAAGCGGCGTCGAGCCGAAACGGCTTGCATGTGCATGCTCGAGCACTCAATCTCGCATCGCGAGGAGGCCAGGGAGTTGCCGCCCTCTTTTACGGGACATATATGACAAGCGATTCGCCTTCTATCTTTGGGGCGGAGAGAATGCGTCTTTATGGTTGAAATTGTGAGGTGAGTAAATTGTACCACTACTAACTACTCCTCAGTCCAGTATAGAAAGTATATTGTTTTGTCATATATGTCCCGGAAAAGAGGCGGCAACTCCTCGGCTCCATATGCGCATTGAGTGCTGAGCATGCACATGCAAGGCTGCCAAATGGCGATTCGGCGTCGTTTAAACAACAACTCTCAACCCAAACTCGATCTATATTTTCCCTAAATCACTCATTTGAGTAATTGGTATAAAAATTAGAGTACTCTATATCAAATTTGTCTCAACCCATACTCCCTATTATGCAAAGCATGGAGATGGCTAGGTCACATTGATAGTATGGTATATTCACCCATCTTCGCTACTAGCGCGTAATATCGTTTTAGCACGTCCTCGTTCTTTGATGGACCTTTTCGATTAGATACTTTTCGGCTAGTGTCCTAAGTGACCGATGTCATGGGAAGTTCCTTTCATGCAAATAACCACATTTTTAAGCAAAATTAAACAATTTACCCCTTCTGTGACTTTTCCTCTTGGCGGCTCAAAAGCAAATGTGAATTCCATTGGCAATTTGTCTCATCTCATGTGCCAAAGTAATAATTTTGGTCTTGCCTTGTCCTATAAAACCATTTCTCATCAGCGTTGTACAAAGATTTGAAAACAACTCTCCATGGCACCCCATATCATCATTTTGTATGCAGTGTGCTCTTTTTGTCACACGATCCTCCTTCATCATGCCAGAGCAATTTATCCATCGATCTGTATTTTTTAAACACATGGCATCTTTTTAAACACATGGCAGAGTTTGTTTTACACTAGGAGGTAGCTCCCCCTATTATGATTACACAAAAATACATGAGGATTTAGTTCATGCATGCTGCATCCAATATGAAAAACAATTATATTTAAACATGAATAAAAAAAACAAACTCTATATACATGCAATAGGGCAGATCGATGAGAGATCGGCTTAACATTGCTTGCCGCTTAGATCGTACCGGGGTGAGAATCAATCTCATCCCAATTGATGGGTTGATTCAAACCAAACCGCAAAATGTTTAATCATGGGATTTAGCGAAAAAGAAGCAAAGGGGTTGGCCGTTGCATGGAGCAAAAATGCTTCGCGCCGGCCTGCCGTCTTTTTGGTAAAAGACGCGAATCGCATGGCATGTGAATATACGCGAATCGCATTTTAGAATGAATTTGCTACGCGCAAAATACTGCCATGTGAATGGGCTGCATGGCGCATGGGCGCGAGCGCGAAAATATCTTGGCGCAGGCGGAATTTGCTGGAGGCGCGCTGCGTTGTCGTCGGGGCGAGCGAAAATAAATCGATTCTTGGTCTCTGCGTCTTTTGCAGTTACGCCTTCTATACTGGGACGGAGGGAGTACTAACCATCCAGCTGGAAAAGACCCAGCAGTAGTAAAAGCAAAGCATTTACGCCATACCGATTCCTGCCGTCCTTGGTCCTACCCTGCGAGCTGAGCTGGGCCCACACAGGGCGGTGGTCCATCCCACGACGGGGGCACCACCGCGCGCCTCCGGATTCAAAATTTCACCGAGCCGCGACGGCCCACCCGCCCCGCGCGTAGGGGGCGCACCGTGCGACGACGCCCCGCGGATTCGACGAGCCGCGCCACTGGGGAGCCGAGCATCGCACCGTGGGGGCTGGGGCGCGCGGTGCGGGAGGGCGCTTGCCAGGGCGGGCAGTAACGGGTGGGAAATTTCTTGCGAGATCCGGTGGTACCTCGGTTCGGCCGTTCGGGCGATACCGGGCCGGCTCCCGGGGCGTGGTTTGGTCCGCGGATTTGCGGAACAGCCCTTGCGTTGCTTGAAATTGCAGCGGGTGATAGAGATTCTACTCGCTCCGTTTCGAAACTTTGACTATTAATATATTTTTAAATATTTAAATTAGATATTTGAAAAATATATATAGATCTAAAATAAATTTCATAATATTATATTTTATTAAGTTTTATAGATATGTTATAATATAAATGAGTTGTTAAAGTTGTGTTTTCGAGATTATGTCAATATCTCAAACGACAACTATTTTTGACCGGAGGGAGTATATAATTTGCATCATTTTCCTTTGTTGCAAGTTGCTACACATTCACTTCTTAAGGTGTGTATAATAAGGCTATATCAGTTTTGTCCTATGTGGAAGAATAAGAAAAGAGGAGAGAGAATAGAACTGGCTCTTATTTAGTAGCCAATATTGCACGAGCAAACAGGTGTTGTCATCGGCTAAAAGCCGGTGTTGGAGCCAGCACGAGCAACTGTTAGTGTTAAAATTAGTGTTTTACCATAACTACAAAGATGAAGTTAGTGTTGAATACCCAAATTAAATGTTTTAGTGTTTATCTAGAGATAATCTTTAGAGATAGTTATTGTACAAGTTGATTTTATTGTTTACTCTATATGATATGAATAAGAGATGGAGTAAGTAGTAAGCTTTATTATTTTACTTGCTCTTAAGGTTCCATTAAAATCGTTGGACAAATGCAATGATCAATGTAATTATTTGCAAGTCATGATCAAGCCTATACCAAGGCTTGTGTAAGAAGATATCAATTCCATCATTAATGGGCCCACTGGTCTTGCGCAGAGTAAATGGTAACTCACACATCCTCTCTTAAGTAATCTTTTGAGACTTTGATAAACAACATCAACCAATCACCCGCTTTGCAACTCCTACCACTGTAACGTTACTTTTAGAACATAAGCTTCCAAATGGACTTATTTTCATAGAATTGAACGCAATAAATTATATTAGTACCAATACGACTTTGGATCGAACATTAACTCATTCTGATCAAATTGGGGGTATCCACACAATTCGTACATTAAATAGACAACAATAACCTTATCCACTCACATGAAACACATGTAATATGTTAAAAAAGATTCAAGAAACAATATTCAACACTAAATTGAACAGTAGCGTTTACTCCCTCGGTCACAATTAGTTGTTATTTTGAACATAGGTGTAATCAAATTTTCAAAACATTGACTATCAATATTTTTTAAAATATTTAATTTGGATGAATGAAAATCATAAATGTAGATTGTCTTAAAAAGTACTTTCATAATATTATAAATTTATTGGGTTTTATAAATATATTATAATAAAAATTAGTGGCCAAAACTATATTTTGGAGACCGTTTCGATATTTAAACGACAACTATTTTTGACTGGAGGGAGGAGTTATTAGTGGAATTGCAACAAGAATTGGTAAATGATTTTCTTGATTTCAAATTCGGGCATGAATTCATGCAGAGAAACTTATAATTCAAATGTAAAATTCAAACGGTATTTAGATCCATAAAGCCAAACTCAAGGATGGGAAAAGTGAAACTCTATCCGACACAGAAACATTTTTATCGTTTCAATTGTGATCTTTCAACTGGCAAACACTCTTTACTTGTTTCTAAGAGAATTTCTCCGAAGCATCAGTGTAGTTTTCTAGCGGGATTCTGCTACAAAGTACCGGTACAAAGCGCAAAACAACGAACAAATAGCGAAACTCAGGCAGGAGCTTCACGCACAGGGCCATGGACGTAATATCGCAGGACTCGGGGGCAAATTCCCGGAAAGCCTAACCACAGCAAGGACTAGGAGGAGATGACTTGGGACCTGGGAGCGGTGCGAGGCGAGGCGCCATAAAAGTACGGAGTGGGGCTCGCACAAGGCCCGTCTCTATCCCAGATTCCGAGAGCTCCAAAGGTTGCATCGCACCGCGACTCCGCCGCACCCACCCAGCCATATCTGCCCGGCCCGTGCCGCCTGCCCCATCCCGCCCGTTCGCCTCCCCTCCTCTGCTCGCCGCCGCCGCGGGTCGAGATGGGGTTTGTGTCCTTCGCCGGGAGGGTCCTCTTCGCCTCCGTCTTCCTCCTCTCCGCCTACCAGGAGTACGCGCCTCCTCTCAGCTTCTCCTCCTCCATTTACCCTCATTGCCGTCGTGCTTGTTTGCTGGGCTCGATTCGGGGTCAGTTTCGTTAGATCTGGTGCGGCGTTCGCGGAATCCGAGTGGTACTGGGCGGTGGGAACGCTCCAAGTGTCTGGATCTCGCGGTGGTTAGTTTGTTCTGTGGGGTCCCGGGGTGTGAAGCGCCTGGATCCGGTGAAATGTTTCAGTTTGGTCCATGAAAATGACCAAAATTTGGTTTCTGGTCGTTTTGATCTGACCTTGGGCTGCTGAATTACGGCATTGATCTGTGGATTTAGAGAAATGAAGTAGAGATTTCCGTAGACTATTTTTTTTCATGTCTCACTTTGTCTGATCTGGTGAGCGGTGGACCTGTTAGCTTGTTGTAAGTGTGATTGCTCTAGTGGTACTGTAAATGTCGTGGACCAGTCATCTTAGATATATCAGAATAGCCAAAATTCAAATGGGGCTTTGTTTCAACTTGTGTGGTCCTTCAGCCGAATGAAACATCTGGTGATTATATTTGCATAATTGATGCATGAGGAGTTGTTATTTTAGTCAAAGTTGACATTGTTGCTGGGCTTTGGTTCGTTAGATGCCAGATGATTTGTACCATTCCATTGTGAATTTTATGCAGACATCTGATTTAACATGTAAATATGCCGTATTGAGTTTTGTTAGAGTAAATCGCAGTGCCACCTGGATTTGCGACTGTTGCTGGAATTAGTGCTGATAAATACATAGTGTTTCCACCTAATCTACTGCTATAAAAAAGTTTTAGGGAAAAGATTTTAAAATTAACGGCTAATATGGAAGTTTTTAAAACTACCGAGGTTGCCATTTGATTAAGTAGCTAGTTCTGGGCTATCTTTTGATGTGACATCAGGTCTTATACGACATTATATTTTTTTGACAAATCATTTAAACCTTATTTGAGGCTTCCACGTACGAAGCTTCAATCTTATTGAGGTGTCCCTGACAAGCTTGTTCACTTGGAAGTGGACCTGTTAAGTAATCGGAGATCCACTAAAAAGAAGAGCTTGAATTCGGTGGGCAAACTTCAGTATTTATAAAATGTAACCTGAATAGATGATTGATCCTGATCCGCTTAAGAATTTGCCGCCAATTCACAAAATGATGTTTGATGAGTTCTTCTAACATGCATACAATCACTTGATTGACTGGGTGCTTTGATCATGTTTGGTATGAAGGAAGCAATAGATTGCAGTGCTAGTGATGACATTGTTAATCTAACGTGTATTTAAAAGGTAGCAGGTCAACATAAATGTTCCACCCTTTTGTCAGATGTTCATAATTTACCTGACTAGATGGATGATAAGTATGTTGGTATTATTCTGCCCTTTTTAGCATGCTGTATTAAGTTTTGAAGAATGAACATACTATGTATGCTCATTTTTAAGTTATACTTGGTTTTGAATGCAGGTTTAGTGAATTCGGAGCTGATGGTGGGCCAGCTGCAAAGGCCCTTCGGCCTAAGTTTAACATTTTTACCAAAAATATTTCTGTACATCTAGGAGTAGTTGTGCCTCATGTTGAGGTGAGAATTTGCTTTACTCGTGATATTCTTTATGAAGTCCTAATGTTCTCTGGTCAATAATTAGTTTTGCTTTCTTCTTTGAATTTATCCAGTTGAAACATGTGATTGCTGCTACCATTGGTCTGAAGGGGCTGGGAGGTCTCCTTTTTATCTTCAGCAGTTCGTTTGGTGCTTATCTCCTGGTATATACTCAGCAGTCGTCATGCTATACCAGAATTTATTTTCTTTAATCTTCACATTCTCATTCATGCCAATGTTATTTTAGCACTTCACTGAAAAAAGGAGCTATATATCTAGAATCATGAAACAATTTTCTTGTTCTGGGTTATGTAGTAATATAGGATCCCACATGTACAAATGCCTTATTGCGTGGTGCTCTTGATGGGAATATTGTCATTTATCCAGTGAATATGTGTTTCAGAAAACTTATATACTGAATATTGTCCTGCAGAAAGCACTGTCATTTGGCCATGCCGTGTTCTTTGATTTTCATCTGAATTTAAATGCTAGTAAATTACTTGGGACTGGACTAATTCACATATTTAGGTATTGTGTATTTCTGTAGGTTACTTTGGTCACCAAGATGTTTGTTTTACGTTTTCTTTTTGTTGTGGTGCTGTGCGTCTAAGAATTGTTATATTATGATACTATCAAACTTGGTATGGTACACTCCCAGTTCATGTGTTTATTTGATGAGTAATTTTAGCCCATAAAGCTGTTCGACAGCATTTTCTTAGTTGCAATCTCACCACATGGGATAGCTGGTTTGTTCCTTCAGTATCAAGTAATTTTGTTCAGTGACTGTTGACCTACATGTATTCCTGTGACCAATTACTCTTGTCTGAATTCAAACATTAGTAGTTAGTTGTTTGATGCAGAGGATATTTGTTTCCGTAATATAAGAGGTTTATCTGATATAGGTTCAATGCAATTAACACAATCTGAGTTCCTGGTCTCTGAATAGTATGTTTAGGGCTTACATATAGTTTCCCCAAGTTTTGGCCAGATCTTGTTATTGCTGTTGTGTTTTGGCCTTCTGGAACTCTGCTGGAGAAGATATTTATAGTGGTAGCAACTTTGCCCTTTGCTTGGTTAAAGATGGCCTACTGCACAATTTTACTTAACCTGAGCTCTCTGCCCCTCTTGTTCCACCCATTGGCCACTCTTCATAGTTGCCTTCTAAGTATAGAATGACAGACTTTCATCTTTGAGAGAAATGCGGTAATATTGTCATCACTCACCTTCCATCGATGTGCCCGTTTGGCTGTGAGTTATGAATCATACGATCACTGCTGAATTAGGGTTTTTAACTTTATCTGGTGGCTTGTTTTGTTGTATGCTTCTGTACACATTTTCTTGCATGCTGTCTAAGTTAGAACATCATTAGTTAGTAATTTCCTGGTTTTTACTCCTGTGGATACTGTGCTATGATATGATAGATTAGTAGATAAGTTGATTTAACTTTTGGGCCTCTAGTCTTACGAAGTGCCTTTTCCATCCTCCTCGAGCACTATGATACGCGCTAATCCTATTCTGTTCGTTGTGAATTTGGACCAATCTGCTGTGTTGGTTGTTTCTGCAACTTCCTTGCACACTAGCTAATGAAGTTATTTGTCTCTGCAGTTGCTTTACCTCGCTTTTATCACACCTGTTGTCTACGACTTCTACAACTACGACATGGACAAGGCTGAATTCGTGCAGCTCTTTATCAAGTTCACGCAGGTAATGATGCAAATTTTCACCTGTTTGCAGATCTGTCAGGCAAAGCCTATTCTGTCTTAGCTGAATAGCCCATGAACTGTTGTGATTGTAGAATCTGGCACTCTTCGGGGCTCTTCTCTTCTTCCTGGGCATGAAGAACTCCATTCCCAAGCGGCAGGCCAAGAAGAAGGCCCCCAAGTCAAAGACAAACTAGGGCGTTTTAGATAGATAGTCGTGGCCGTGGCGTCCTCAGGCGGTGTGGGGAGACGATCTATTTTTAAACACACGCTACAGTATCAGTGTCGTTGTGCTGCCTTTATATGTACCGGATCCTTTTTTTTTTCTGAAGGGCAGGGCCCTAATGAGGTGTGAGTGGAGGGGTTCCGTGACTAGATTGTTTGTATCATTATGCACTTGCGATTTGTTTGTTGAACTAGGCTTCCAAGGGTTGAGATAATCCATTTGTTTATTTTGCATCCAATCTTATTACTGATGCAAAAGATTACTTGGGTTTCTCTGCTTGGGCATTATCTATGGTGTTGACTCATCTCCTTTGGGCATTACTATTAGCTGTCTGTTTTAGGTTGAGCGGACATGCTGAATCCGAGAAGGCCATGTTGGCCTAATGGGCTCTTCACGTTCTGGAATGCGTGGAATTCAATTCGTCAGTGGCTCCAGTTCCATGTAGGGCTTCATCATGCGAGCCCTTTGTGATTGTTGAGCCTAAACCCTGAAAGGCAAGGCATCGGGTATGTGATCTGCTCTCAGTCTCAGGCTCGTCTTCCGCTTAAGGCTATGGCTACAACGATGTTGCGGATTATAAGGCCCTAACGGTCCAATGTTAGACTTGATGAGGATGACTCGTCAAGAATGGTTCCCAACAGGTGAATGATTAGACGTGTGTTAGGGATGTACACGTGTGTGAGAACTGTGTGTGTCTTCTTCCTTGTAGTGAATTCTTTTAAAAAAAACTCTGGCCATTCTTGACACAAGTCTAGAAGTAATCTCGCCTCAAAAATAAAATAAAATAAGAAGATAAATAGGCTCACCTAACAAAAGAAAAAAAAAGAAGAAGATGAATAAGCTGCGCATTCTGGGACCCAGAGGATGCCTTCAGTTAGTCAGCAACAAATGTATTACTGCTAGGGAAGTCGGAAGTTCCACAGAGGCTGTTCACGATTGTCCCCGGGAGAGCGATGTCCACCGTAAAGGAAACGCCACATGCTGCTGCACTTTTGAACGCGGTTTCGCAGTGTTGCTGCATTTGTTGTCCGGTAGCCAGTCCACTGTTATCAGATTAAAACCGAGAGCGTCAAGTCTATATGGCACAGCAAACGCTTCCTCCTCTGAAAGTGAAGAAAGCAAATGTGTCAACCTCTAGGCGAGTAGCATCCTGTGCAGACTATTCTCCAACATTGCTAGGCGCGTTTCCCCCCGCAGCTTCTCCAACCGGCCATGGACGCCAGATGCTTGCCTGTGTCTCAGTCAGGCATGCATAAGTGCATATAAGTGGCTTAAACTTTTGAATAACTGACCAGTACGGTAAAATTAGTAACTCAAAGATGTGAAAGAAATACAGTGTGCGATGTCGTACAGCAAAATTTTCCTTTTTTTAGCAGTGCTCTTATGTTTTTCCTTCCGATATAAGTTACATAAATCTTAAAGTATGTGAAACGAAAGGATAAGTAATCACTATCTCACATATAAGAGGTAACAACGCCAGCGTTTCACGGCAAATAAATTCAGACAGTAGGTTCATTCATGCTGATCCAAGGTACGTAGTAGATCCATGCGTTCAAAAGGCCGGTCAAGTTCTTGGATACGGCCAAATATTCCATAGCGCCAACCTACCTCCAGTTTCTAGTTTTAAAACTCTCTTTTGTTTGCCACGACTGCCTAATGGCACCAAACTGGAGTCCTTATCAGGAACTCTTTGCTTACATTGGATATGGTGAAAGACTACATAGAGGTCTACTTATGTGTGTAATAAAGTATTGATATTGTTCAAACTAGTAGTGTTTGAGTTTGAAGGAGATTTGAGATTTAAATCCAAATTTAAAGCATTTTGAGTGCTGTCTAGCAAGGGCAGTGTTACCGGTCTGGCATAGACGGTAGCATCGGCTGGCGGTGCTATCGATTTGGGTGCGGTAACACCGGGCCTATGGTTGGCATAAAAATTCCAAAGAGGGTGATTTTTGGTTCGGCATCGGGTGGTGCTACTAGCTTGGGAGCGGTAGCACCAACCTCAGTCCGGTGCGTTTTTTTCCAGAGAAGATGTTTTTGCAATTTTTGGGGTCGGTTATACCGCCCAAGAGGGTAGGAGGCGGTATGATTGGGCTGGCGGTGTTATCGGCCTAGGGGGTAGTACGGACACTTATGAGCGAAATTGGGTCTATTTGATGATTTTGTGATGTTTATTACATATCTTTTTGGACATTGCTATATGATGGTTTTTCTTATCTTTGATGGTTGCAGGACGTCGGGTTTTGATCATAGTGAGATGGAAGATGATCGGAACTAAGCGAGGAGCATCGGAGGTCCAGACGGTTGAGGATTACCGAAAGATGATTGGAAACGGAGTCGGTACAAATTTAGAAAACAAGGAATAGATGAGATTCTAACTAGGAGCTGCTCGAATCAAGGAGGGCCGTTGGATCGTGGTCTAGATGATAGAATAGTGGGTCTAGTTAATATGATTTGAAAAGCGTGTAAAAACCCGTTATGTGTGTGGATTTTGGGTTAGCCTATATATGAGTAAATGAGTCAATCCTAACCCTTGATGGTGGTTCTTAGGGTAGAAGGAACTCATCCAAGGGTGGAGAGTGACTCAAGAGTAATATGAATAGAGGGGTAGGGTAGCTTTCCCCCTCTTGAAGGTTTTGAGGTTTTTGTGTTCCTTTGAGTTTTGCCCACCTTATTGTGAGGCTTTGCAAACCTTTCTTCCAAAAATTTAAAACACATTTTCTTATGCTTGAATTTACTTTACACATTTATATTATGTCTTAAATTTCACAATTAAATTATGCACTTACATTATTACAATTTATATTTTGCAATTTAGATTTGCCTCCCCTTCTTCTACATGCTTTTGCTTCTTATGCCAAGGATGTTGATTGATAGATGAATCTTCTTTAGATTATATCCCAATCATTTAGGCAATCTATGCATCTTTCTTGCAAGAAACCGATCTTGTGTTCTTGAGTGAATGATTCTTGTAGATCGCATTTTTTGGAGGTTTGCACTTGTGTTCTTACTTGCTGTGATATGTAGGAGTCTATCCAAGATCATCTTGATCATCAAAAACCCACGAGAAAGTCTTAGATCAAGTTCTTGAGTTTTGCTCAAATTTGAGGTGTTCTTCCTTCAAAGAGAAAAAGGTCAGAACTTTGATGTCAATCCTTGCGATTAAAGATTGGAATGAGTTCCTAGCATCTTTAGAAAGACATCTACCAAATTTTGTGAGTTTTTGTCTAGTTGATCAAAAGATTCCTCAAAATTTGCTTTTGGAGTTCGTGTTGTTCTTCCTGCCGTTATTGAGCTTGGTGCTACCGGACTTACCCCAATCATATCGGAGCCTAGTGCTACCGACCTTGGTCGGTGCTACCGGCTTTGCAGGATACTTGCTCTATTTCATTTGCTTCTTTTGGGAGCTTTGGTTGAGGACTTACTTAGACTATTTTGAGTGGAGAAAAATTTAATTTGGGATCATTCACCCCCTCTAATCACCTTCTCATTCCTTCACATGGCACTCAGCATGAAGCGAGTCCATTGCTTGTTTTGTTCTGCCTACTTTAGATTGATCAATTAACTAACATTAATTACCCATATACTCTCAAGTCACATAGGATGTAGCATCGCATATACAAACTATCATCATTTTGTAAACTACAATTTGTTTTGGATAGTTTGAGGGGGGTTGGAAAATCTGTCTCCACATCAAACTATACCAGCTGGAAATCAATTTGGGAGTTAAACTTTTTTTTTTTTCTCTTTGCAATATGCGATTACATGTACACACCTATATGGGCCTTGGCCCAAGACATACACACACAGACCAATACTCCCCCTCAAGATGGGCGATAAATATTTATCAGTCCCATTTTGTCACATGCAGATGAACACTCCTTAATACTCTAACATTTTGTTAGACAATCACTTGCTCTCCTGATGTTACATAGCCAAACTCTAGAATTCCTTCTTCTAATCTCTCTTTGATAAAGAAATGATTTATCTTCACATGTTTCGTCCGATCATGTAGGATTGGATTGTTAGCAATATTTATAACCGACTTGTTATCACACCATAACTTCATGGGAATATCTTCCAGTAGCTTCAACTTTTATAGAAGACTCCTTATCCATAACAACTTGCTCAAACTTACTGACATTGCCCTATATTTCGCTTTAGCAGTGGAGCGAGATACCACTGGTTACTTCTTACTCTTCTTGGATACCAAATTACCACCTACAAACATACAGTAACCTGAGGTTGATCTCCTGCCATCAGGACAACTAGCCTAGTTTGCATCACAGTAACCTTTGTAACATCCTGAAAAATGCAATTAAGTGAAAATAAATATTTTAAATTTGAGAATATTTATTTCTGAGTTTTCTTGACATTATTGGTTTTATTTGAATTTCCCTTGGAGTTTTGCATTGCATGAAAAATCAAATAAAGAGAATTAAAGAATGAAAAAGAGAAAAAGGCAAAAAAAAAATAAAAAGTAAAAATTTAGAAAAATCACCATGAGAACCCTGATCATTCAATTAAATTAGTATAACCAGCAGTTGAAATTTTATGCATAGATTAATGAAGAGATAAAATGAAAAGATAACTTTTAAATCAAAATAATGTATTGTCGGAATTCACATAAAATAATGGAGTCACAAATGGAATTGAAAAATTTATAGAAGTATTCTGAGATCAAATCCTTTTGAAAAACAAAGTTTCAAAAGTTATAAAAATATTTGAATTGTCTCGATAAATCAAAATCGGAAAAGTAAATACGTGCACCGTAATTAAATCGAAATTATTATAATTTTGTGAATAGTATTTTCATCTTAAAATTTTACAAGAGGCGATAATCGGCATCTCATCACTAAATAAAATCTCTCATCAAAATTCAGGCATGATAGATAACCTATCCATTGAGCCTTTTCTCGCGTGGCGACCAAATTCTCAAATTGCCTTGCCTCCACCATGACCTTCACTGCCGTGTGGGCCAACCACTGCTATCCCGTTCCGTTGGCACAAAGGAGAAACTCCAATCATCGACAATGGTTCCCGTAACCCCCTGCTGCAGTACTCCTTCAACCTCCGTTCCCTCCACTCTTGTTAGCTCCACTAGCGAACTCTCCGGCTCCAGCGATCCTTGCCAAGCGCCCCAAAGATCCTGCACCACTACAAAGCCATCCCTGAGGTAGCGCACTACTTCCCCCTCCACTCCTTCTCCCTCCTCCTCAACCTGCACGCAAAATCCCCTTCCATTCTCGCCATAGCCAGGCTCTGAGCTCGGGGGGCGAAGCGAAATCCGAGCTCTAGAGTACTCCATTCTCCAATCCCTTTGGGCTAGAGCATCACCAGGCACAACTGATCAAGACCCCTCAAGAAGATTTGGTCCCCTCCATGCGAAATCAAGCCGCCGCCGGAGCCCCTTCTTCCCCAAGGCCGGCCGCCGTGGGCAGAGCAATCCGGTGAGTTTCCACCCCGTTCAACCCCGAAAACGGAACCACTAGTGTCCTTGATGCTTAATGTGCCACCGATTCAAGCCCTAACCGCCCTGTTCATCTTCTCCACGAGCAGCCGCTTCCGCCGCCCTCCTCCGATTGCGCCTGTCTGTTTCCTCTCCTTAATCGACACCTCCCGAAAAGTGCGTCTCGCCAGTCGATTCTCTGGTGCCACCGCTTGCCGGAAGACGCCGAGCGTCGCCGCCGTGCCCTAGGCCATCCTCGCTCCTTGTCTCGATCGCGGGACCCTCTCGTCACCAAGCAAGAAGTCCAAGTGTCAAGGGTAAAGGTGCCTCTGCTTACGGAAAACGATTTCAAAGATTTCATAAGAATTTCCAAATCAAGCCAATATTCAATCTTGAATATCTTGTGTAATTTTAATCAAAATTCAATGAGATAAATTTCATTATTCATATAAAATCATAAAGAATTAGAATATACAAAAATAATTAGTTCTTGAACTTGAGCAATTTATTGGAATTAAACTTTGCTATAATCCCATTTTGGTTTTTAATGCAAATCTATGCAATAGAATTGTAACATGATAAAATAAATTCTTAGGTGATAAATAGACCAAGATGAATTCAAATACATAAAAATGTTCAATTCTTGATTCATAGAACAATTATTAAAGACAAGAATAGAACAAACATTATTATGGACAATATTGCTCATCGAAAAATATAATTTATGAAATCATTATAGAAAATGATTATGTGCTTCGGGATTGTAATAAACCTAATCATGCAAAAATATTTAATCTTAGAACCAAGTTTAATATAATTACTTGTTAATCATCATCGAACCCTATTATGGCCATTAGCAAAATAATAGCATGATAGCTCATAAAATGGTAATAACACTTTGAATAGGTTTCTGGAAGCAGAAGAACCCATGTGTGCATAAACACTTAGAATCAAACTCAATTATGTAACATCATCTAGTGGTGAACTCAATTTAACATACTTGCTTCATAGTCATTTATTTAACCAGGTTATGGCCATTAGCAAAATAATAATATAATGGCTCACAAAATGATAATGTAAATTTATATAAAGTTCCTAAAAACAGTGAGGACATATGTATGTGAAAATGATTGAAATAAAGTTTAACTCGAATTCTTTTATCATAAAGGAATGTCAAATGTAACAATAATCAAATAGGAAACCTATTGTAGTTTAAGTCAAGACAATGCAAAATCAACTTTAAAACATTTCTAGGATGATACTCTGCTAATACCTGAAAAACGAATTAAAGATCATGTATATTGTAGTTGCAATCACAATATAAAGTTGGCCGATTTAGTGATTCGCATTGTGGTCATTTAGGCTAATTCAACAGCAGATAAAGTAACTCGCCTAAATACTAAAATCAGTAAAAATAGTTTAGTAACATTCTACAAAGTTTGTGCTACCATATTCTACAAAAACATCTTAATTTCAGTATGCTTTCCATATAAATCAAGTTAGTTCAAAACCCTTAAGTGATAACCTTTTGTTTCACTTTCTTGCCGATTCCGAATAACGTCAATTTGCAATGCCACATAAGCCTTTTCAACAATGATTATAATATATCAGCTAAAGCCTAAAATTTATGGAATTAGCTTAGGATTGTTATGCAAAGTATAAATCATCTCATTATGAAAAAATAACCATATTTCATCATGTTTTGCATATTAATCCTAATAGCCTAATAACCCTAAGTTATCACATTGCTTTAGGCCTTAAGGTGAATGAATAAACTTTAGGTAATAATGAAGGAATCCATAGTTAAGTTGTTTTTATCACCAGAACCTTCTCAAATATGGTGGAAATGTCATCAGTTGCCTAAATCAATAAATCTAACTTGCATAGAACTAATTCTAAGCGAGATCAATTAAAGATAAAGAACTAATTATTCATAGTCCAACATGATCATTTAAGCCTTTTCATCAACTCGCAAAACAACTCATCTAAATCCGAATAATGTAAAGAACAGATTAGAAATGATCTTTAGGATATGATCTACCGTAATCTAAGAAAATATTCTTATTTCATCTTGCTTTGAACCTGAATCCTAATAGAGCACAACTCATAAGTAATAAGAATTGGCAAAACTCATATTATGAATAGTAAATCAATGAGCTTGCATCTAGTGATTAATTCTATCAATCTAACCAATCTTTGCATCTTGAATTCGTAAAATAGGATTAATAAATTCATAAAGAGCAATCCCTGTTTCTCGTGCAGAGTTTTATTTGTTCTTGTTATCTATTTCTTTCGCTCTTATTGAAGTTAGTATTTTTGCTGTGTTTCCGTTATTCGACGAGTAGAACCGACGTCTCTAGCTTCGTCATCGTCGTCGTCAACCGCAATCCTCGTCTTCGTCGTAAGCGTCAATTAAGAAAGGCAAGCATCCTTTGACCATATTGATCCCAGTATTTTATATTCCTTTTGTGCATCAAATTGTTTTATGCATGCGTTTATTTTACGTAAATTGCTATCTTGTGGTTTTGGTAGTTATACCTGTTGTCTCGTGATCCTCCCTTGATGATTATGAATGTGTGAACCTTGATAACCACAGAATAGAACTAGACATTACTTAATGTCATCACGGGTATATGCGTTTATTTTATTCCTGCTTAGCCATGCTTTAGAATAAATGATGTACATGATCAACTCGATAATTGTTTCGGAAACATTGGAAATGTCCTTTGTTGGTGGTGGGTACTTTGATTAAAACCCAAAATGAAACTATGCTTTGATGCGCGATTATTTGGCAATAGCCGGTTGTGTAAGTAATGGCACGTAGTGTAGGGTGAAGTGTCGCCCGTGTGGCTTTAAGGACCGAACAATGGGACGCTATTGATCCGAGATTTCCGTGCAACCACAAGGGTGAGGACGGGTTAGCCATAGCTTGTTATGTATTTAGACTTGGCTTTGATCATTGGTAGGCGGAGCTTGCAGATTCGGCCAGTCTACCGACGGGTTTCTACTTGCTAATGTAACGGCACGCATACATGTCGTGGTTAGAAACGTTGTGTTGGGTGTGTGAAAGTGGATCCACGGCTTGGGTGTGTGTTTCTAATTTCACGGCGGGGATGAACGTCCGGTTGGGTCAAAGCCATGTCTAAGTATTGTAACGACTATGTATGATCGCTTTGGCACACCTTTGTTCTATTGAGGCGTGTGTCGAAATGTACCGCAAAAGGTTGATCATTCCTTGTGGGTAAAGTTGTACACTCTGCGAGTTTAAATCTAATTAATTAGCAGCGCCATGGTCATGAGCACTCGGTGAAGTCATTCCAATGTTAGCTTTGATTTTCAAAAAGGTTTATTTTACAAGTTAGCTTACCCCGAGATGACCCAATGCTATACCTGTGTGGGCAAGTATTGAATCATTTGTTGTGCCTAATGTGGACAAAGAATCGGATATATGCCATGCGATGGCAAGGTTTGATTAAATCGCTCACGTCATGGAGGACGGTGAGTGTTATTTATGCTTTATTTATTTGCTATCAATTAATCTTGCTCTTACAAATTCCGTTTGCAAATAACTTGATTTACAAATGCAAATTCGCTTTATGCAAATGAATCAGATTAGCCTTTCCTTTGAAATGGCCTGCATGTATGATAGGTTTTGCTCAAGTCTTCTTGAGTATGTAAAATACTCACCCTTGCCTAATTATATTGTAGGTGGTTTAGTGTTTAAGCTTGAAGTTGTCCATCGTAAGTTGCGGATTATTCTTCGTCAGTATTCTATCCAAGTTTATGCTCAGTCGATTGCCTACTGGATTGGATGGGTAAACCACAAGGCTTGCTTCTTGTCGCTATATTTCTCGAGTTGTAATATTATTTGTATAATCGTTTCCGCTTAATTATTAAAATGTATGGTCGTGATTTCCAATTGTTGTAAACATGTGAGTGCTAGCTACTGATCCAGGGAATAGCACAGTAGTCACATGGAGGTTCCTGTTCATCCGAACGGGGTCTCACAACCTTCCACATTTAGTTGTCTACTTTTCTTGAACCATAATCCCTTTCTTGGGCTTCCTCAAGTATCTCAAGATTCTAAGTGCAGCTTCTAGGTGACCACATCTAGCCTTCTAGGATAATGCATATAATGACTCATCACACTCACAACATAAGTTATATCTGGCCTTGTGTGACACAGATAAACTAACCAACCCACAAGCCTCTAATATCACTCTTTATCCACTGAGGGCCTTTTTGTTTTTATTTTTGATTATGGATTTTGGCCCTAAAAGCTTAATCACAAACAATCAGCCTGATGCTAGGAATCGATTCTCACAATCAAGTCTATCTATATACACTAGAATCCACAATCCACTTCATATGTGCTTTAGGATTCTAGCTTTTAGAGAATCAGCTTCTCTACAACCATAATCTAGAATTAGCTTTTAGAGAATCCAAAGCAAAAACAAATAGGCCTTGAGTCTCCTGACCAAAACATAATTTGTGGTTTGGTTAAATAGGAGTTGAGGCTGGCGACATTCAAGCATACCTGTGTCATTAAGTAGATCCAATACATATCTTCGCTGTGAAAGAACTATCCCCTGGCCTAGGGGATCTTGCAATTTCAATTCCTAGAAAATATCTGAGTTGGCCCAAATCCTTGACTTCAAACTCCTTGCTTAGATTCTCCTTCAATCGAGCTATCTCCTGAGCGTCATCTCCTGTGATAATCATATCATCCACATACACAACACGAATGGTGATATTAAATGTGAGTATCCATTACATGGTAAATGTAGCTTAAGACCATACAAAGATTTTTTTAAGCTCAATGCTTTTCCTTTAGTTTGTGAGATGGTAAATGTAGGTCATATATACTTCTTCTTGGAGATCTCCATGTAAAAAGGCATTCTTAATATCTAACTGATGCAATGGCTAATCAAGGTTAGTTGCACAAGAAACTAACGTTCTCACTGTGCTCATTTTTGCTATCGGTGCGAAGGTCTCATCATAGTCAATTCCATATGTTTGGTTGTACCCCTTTGCTGCAAGCCTTGCTTTGTACCTTTCTACCATCCCTTCAAGATTTTGCTTCACTGTGTATACCTACTTGCAGCCAAGCACCTTCTTTCCTGATGGGGAAGGTACAAGATCCCAAGTCTTTTTTTTCTAGAGCTGCCAACTCCTCCAACATGGCCTCATACCACTTTGGATCTTGTTTTGCTTCCCTCCAATCTTTTGGGATCATTGCTGATTGTAACGATGCGATAAAGGCCTTATAGTTAGGAGATAAAGACAAATATGAAACATAGCTAGCTATGTCATTCTCATTAACAACCCTAGTAGTAGTATCTTCAAAGCCATATCTTGATGGAGGTTTTCATACGGTACTTTTTCCTCTTCTTATAGCAATTGGTAAATTTGATTTCTCTCCCCTATTCAAACTCTTCCCCTCTTGTATCAGAGGACAGTTGTATAGGGTTTAAAGAGTCAGATGGTTGATCTTTCACTTCAATTATATTCTAAAATTGTTGCTGCTCCACTGAAGATTTTGACTTCCTCCTTGCATAAACTTGCAAATTTTCTTCTTTGTTCGGTCTTCTCCATTGTTGCACACACCTCGGTTCACTTACATGACATGGAATTGAGTCAATGACTACCTTTCTAGATTGCTTATCCTCTTCATTGTTTAGAGTCCCATCTTCCTCCATTCTTAGAGTCCCAATCATCACTCATATAAGTGAAATCTAGGTCAGCAAAGAGAGTACTAAGATCTGTCATCTCTCCATAAAATGAAATGGATTCTCTAAAGGTTACATCTGAGCTCTCAAATGTACATCGTTTAGATGGACTTCAACATTTGTACCCCTTTTGTCCATGTGAGTATCCTATAAAGATGCACTTGATAGCTTGGGGATCTAGCTTTCCCATTGAAGGTCTGTGATCTCAAACAAAATAAGTGCATCCAAAGACTTTTGGAGGGACAATAAATTCATTCTTCCCAAATACAATTTCATAAGGAGTTTTCATCCCAAGAATATGTGATGACATGCGATTAATAAGATATACAATTTAGGCACATTCATTGTACACATAAGAGACCGAGCTACTTCCAAGATATGACAATTCTTCTTTAGCCACTCCATTTTGAGGAGGTGTATCAGGGCAAAAAGTTTGATGTAGTATTCTTTCTACCGAGAAAAAACTACCAAAGAGAAAACTACCAAACTCATTGTTCACATACTTTGTCCTATTATCAGTCTTGATAATTTGGACACGAGTGTTGAATCGATTTCAAACATAAGCATAGAAGTCTTGAAAGCATTTAAGTATCTCATTCTTATGTTTCATCAGCTATATCCAAGTCATACGAGAATAGTAGTCGATAAAGGTAACAAAATACTTCATTTCACTCACAGAAATAACATGATATTTCACACATCAGAGTGAACCAATGAAAAAGGTGACACACTTTGGAGTCCTCTACTTACATATGATGTTCTTGTATGTTTCCCAAACTTGCATGCATCACATACTAATTTACATTTATCCACCTTATTATCTCATTATGAAACACTTTAGCCATGATCGCAAAAAGATATATGTCCCAACCGACAATGCAAAAGTATTATCTTAGTTTCTACCTCACTTGTCATAGTTGTCAATGCATGACCTACTGCTTCACTTGTTCCCTGCGATCTAAGTACCAAAGTCCATCATGCTTGATTCCAATCCCAAGCCTCTTCCTTGTTTGTCTCTCCTGAATTAAACAATTGTCACGGTCAAGGGAAACCCGACAATACATATTATCAACTAAGGTACTAATTGAAATCAAATTAACTGGAAATGAGGGAACATATAAAATTGATGATGATGTGACAGAAGGAGTGCATCATACTGTATCAACACCTCTGATGTGGCATGATGTTCCATCAGCAATTTGAATTATCTCATTGTGTGTATATGAGTATGGTGTATATGATTTAAATTCACTAGACATACTCGTAACATGCCGAGATGCACTCGAATCGAGTATCAAGTTTGAGTGATAATCTGAATGAGCAAGATTAGCAACATTGCCAATAGCAGTTGTCGCCCCTTGGTCTTTACTTCTTGAATCCTCTAATTCAATCACTACCATATTAGCTTTATGAGCACTTCTATATCCATAGCCTCTACCTCCCCTCTGTCCACCTCTATTATTGCTCTTTCCCTTTCACGATTAGGTTTATGTGGGGCACGACAATCATAAATCAAGTGCCCCTTTTACCGTAGTTGAAACACTCCCTAGTCTTAGCTACTGTAAAAGAAGGACGGACCGGTGGCTCTGACATTTTAGAACTGGACAATACCTTCAATCTAGTCTCCTCTTGTGCGTTTGCTGCAATAGCTTCCTCCATGGAGGGAAGAGTAGGCTGATGAAGCATAGTAGCTCACCTTCCATCAAATTCGAGGTTCAACCCTTTCAGGAGTTCTATCACCCTCCTACGTTCAATCCACTTCTTAATCTTGGATATACAATCTAAATAAGTTAGCTCAATAGAATCATAATGATCCAAATCAGTCCATAGTTGTTGCAATTTTGCCACAAATTCCATCACAGATCTCTCCCTCTATTTCAGATTAGCTATCATTTCTTGTGTTTCTACCATCAACATCACATTACCCCTTTCTGTGTATAGCTTTGACAAGGTTTTCCACACTTCACTGCATTGATATGGTCTCAACTATTGCGAAAATGGTTGGAGATAAAGAACTCAACAACCATACCACCACCAGTGAGTTGGTCACACTCCAGGCCCTCCATTCTAAGCTTGTCTTATTAACATGCTCAATTAACTCCCCTTGGACAAAGCCTTCCAATCCCTTTGTCTTTAGGATCAACAACACCCTCCTAGACCAGCTCAAAAAAAATTCTTGACACCCTCCAGCTTGATGTCATTTTGCATCAACTCCACCTTTTATACTGGTTCTGCAGACGGGACGATTGCACTACTTGAGGTTGGAGCCTCATTCCTTTTATCCGTTAGCAGTTGAACTAGTTTACCAAGCACTTGTTCAATCCCTGGTTCTCCTCCATCTCCTGTTATGCTTCTTGTTAAGGGCTCATCCTAGCAATAGTTGTTGTTGCTCACCCGCAGCTCCTTTCCTCGAGCATGCACTCCTCACCAGTGCCCCCCTTCTTTCGTGAAAGGAAAACTACCGAGATGCACCTCCACCACACCCAAGTGCTTGAACACCGGAACCAACTCCCTAAGCTCATGTGCCTAGCACCTACACCTCCACCACACCACCGATGTAGACCCCTTCGGGCTACGCTCTTCAAAGTTATTCAGCTATTGCATTTCCCAAAATCCCTAATAGTGAACTTATCGACAAGGGACACGATAAGGGATTACTAGTCAAGGACCCTCAACCCCGACTCATCTTCAAGCATGGAGCTATTGAGATAAAGCGATATGAATTTGTTACCTTCATTGTAAGATGTTGTAATGATCTCCTCCATTATCTTGATCGAGAAATAGTATTCGTCGATGGGTCTTATTCTGGAGGTCTTGTCAACCTTGCTAACCTCCTATTCTGATCTCCTCAATCAGCTCGTCACCACCAACGACATTTGCTCCAAGCAGCTCTAGCTCCTTTGCCAACCTTCCCTATTCTTACCCTCTCGCTCCTGCCGACCTTTCCTCTTATCACCTTGCCAACTCGCCGTCGCCACGCTAATCATCGAGCAAGCAGGCGAGTGTAGTAGGACCTGATCTAGCTGGTGGCACCTCTTCGATGACCCAACACTCGACTTCTTCATGAGGCTGGGCTACTGAGACCAGCTGTTGCCGCCGGTGCGCCCACCGCCGCTTTGAGTGCACTCACCACCACTCCTACCGCCTTTCGTGTCAAAGCTAACTCCCATGCTGAAGCAGTCACAATGGTCACATTCATGCCCTCCTCCTTAGCCTACTAGCCGCAAGCCTCCACTTGCATCTCGCCGCCGTTGCCTCACCCGATGACCACCTGACTTGACTCTGATACCATGTGAAATCAATTTGGGAGGTGAAACTTTCAATATTTCTTTCCTCTTTGCAATATGCGATTATATACACACACACACACCTATATGGGCCTTGGCCCAAGACATACACACACACGCCAATATTAAAGGCGTTTAGAGGCCATTTGTAAAAACTCCTCAAACTCATTTCTTTTTAAGGTGATTATAAGAAAACGCCTAAAAATTATCATGTTAAGGGGATTTCTATGAATGCCTTAGATAATATTTGTTTTTTAGGCGTTACAAAGGAAATGCCTAAAAAATCTTATGTATATCAAGATGATTTCTAGAAAATGCCTTAGTAAAGTTCATATTAAGAGGGCATTTGTAAAACACCTTACTATCATTGTTATATGGGGCATTTTACAAAAATGCCTCATACACATGTACTTCCTCCGGTTATAAATAATTGTCATTTTGAACATAAATGCAGACAAACTTTCAAAATTTTAACTATCAACATCTTTTCAAAATTGGATACATGAAAATAATATTTGTATATTTGTCTCAAAAAATACTTTCATAATATTATAATTTTATTAGGTTTTGTAAATATATTATAATAGAAATTAGTGGTCAAAGCTGTGTTTTGGAGATGACAACTATTTGTGATCGGAGGGAGTATATACTTAGCCAATTTGGCAAAAAGCCTAAAATAATCAATGATTTATACAAAGAGACCCTTGCATGAAGTATCATTTACATGTGTAGTCATTCACCTCGTATTCTCTCCTCCAATGAGAATAAAAATCGAGCTCGGTGGAAACCACCGGAACACCACTCAGATTTTTCTTCAGAGAATACCACTCCGAACATTTTGGTTCCACAAAATAATGTTTTCACTATTTTCCTCCTTTTAAATCATTTTACACCTTTTAACTCATGTGAAAAGACACATTTGCCCCTCGTGGTCTGACACAACTAATTGCTTTGTTGTGAGATGGTAAATGATTCAGCCCGGCCATCCGTGACCATGATCTCTTGACTCATGATCCCTTGACTCATGATTGTTAAGGATCATTGAAGAAATATGTAAGATTGAAAGAAACAATTTGAACAAGAGACACACATTGCAACATTAGAATTCTAACAATTTAGGGTATAACACATACTTAAAAACACACAATCGATTAACATTCTACTAACATAGGTTCTAGAGTAAGGGAAGCCGAGGACATGCTAAAGCCAGCAAAACGGTAGATACTAGAAAATATTTAATATATAACTACTCAACATAATAATGTAAGTGTCATACTACTAAGCGTGGGGCAAATTTGTCTTTTCATAAAAGGTGCAAAATGATTTGAAAATAGGGAAAAGAGTGGAAATGATATTACGTGGTACCAAACATATTTGGAGTGGTATTTTCTGAAGAAAAATCTTTGGAGCGGTATTTCAGTTGTTACTAACCTTTATAGTGGTATAGTATAAATTATCAGAAAAACTAACCAACGGTATACCGTTGGAGCCAAAAATAACGGTATACTTGTGAAACATGATCAAACTTGTGAAACTTGATCCAAACTTGATCTGAAACTTGTGAAACATGATCCAAACTTGTGAAACATGATCTGAAACATGTGAGGATGGAGTGGGGGTAACGGCCTTTTGGTATACCGTTAGGATGGAGTTCAACGGTATACCGTGCATTAGTAGCTCTCATAAATTATACCTTTTAAAAATGAGGCTTTTTTTTAACCTTTGGAGGCGTTTTGGAACGCCTTCGAGCCTGCCATATATATTGTAGTGTATACTCCACGCTTAATAAGTTACACACTACACGCTCGGCATAAAAACAAATTAAATAGACAAATCGCATTTTAAACGGGGTTATTCTTCTTGAGCCTCTTGGCGCAGAAAGCGATGCGATTGCGTCGTGTCCCGCGACCGTCGGGCAGGGCGTGCCCGTGTGGCCTGCCCTGTCCCCCAACCTCTGCTCTCCGGTCTCCGGACGCTACGTCGCCGTGCAGGTAAGATCGATCGATCGATCGAGCCCGCGAAAATAAACAGATTTAGTTTAAGGAGATGCGTCATTACTCGCGCGGCACAAGTGTCATCCTGCGAGGCATGTTGCCACATAAGAAGAATATGTGATATAGATTGCCTTGTTTCGTGTTAGTTTGGACAGTGACAAGGAACCTAAATAGCTTGCTACGGTAAGTGATCCAACGTACACGATCTAATTGACCAGCAAGACAGAGGCACTTTAGGTGGTGATTAATTTACCGGGTTGAAGCTGAGTTCTACACTTCTTTTTTTTAGATGAAGGAAGATTTTATTAATTTCAAGAACATTACATCAAGATGATACAAGTCCTTAAAATTTCTCCCGACTCGCTAACAAGCTAAGCACACAGCCCTTAAACAAAACAAAAAAAAAAAAGAGAAGTCTTGATTGCTACGGCTGGATCGCAGAGCTCTCCTCTTTTCATTGAATTGCTTAGCAAAACATCATCGTAAATCTTCTCGCGTAAGCAATCCCAGCCCTGGATTTCCAACATTCGGACGCCACCACCAAGAACACCATGCTATTTGAATCATTGCGCCTCAAAATCTTGAACGCGATCACGGACTCCATATCGTCCATGACCACCAACTTGAAATCTTGGGGACGAAGACCACCATAGCTGCGACCATTAAATCGATCGCCACAGCGATGCCGCCGTTCGCCCGCCATGACCGCTTAAATTGATTCTAAAGCATCGTCGCCCAATATCCTGCGATCCGGTTGCACATCGGCGAGATTGGACTCAGAACAAAGCCAAGCATTGCCGCAAGAGGATGGAATGAGCACGACCACCATGGCGTCGCCTCATCCGGATCCTTCCTCTCCCCAATTGGAAGAAACCAACCGATCTTGCCCGATCCGCACAACCCGCCCAACATGGAGCCAGCGCGCCTCATACCCGCCATCGTAACAGCGGCACGCCGCCCTCAAAAAGAGAGATAGATCCAGACCGCCACCGATCTGTTGTTGCGATCGGCGGCGGATACATGGGCGAGAAGATCATGCATTGAGACTTCAAGGAGCTAGAGATAATACCTCGCATCCTTTGGCATTTTTCATCGTTACCCTTGGAGCCGAACCCCTCGTCGCCAGCATTGCCGCTTCCTCGGTGAAATGCGCCTCTAATTTGCAGCTTTGCACGATCGGATCGCCAATCTAGACATTCTTTGAAGAACAATAATTCCCCTTCAAGCGGTCGGGATCACAGATCCATGAGCGACATCGTAGACGAACTCGTGATCTCTGCCATGGAAGGTACCAAGCGTGACGCGGCGCAGGAGAGAATCCATGACCTCCCCCGCGCCGCGCTCATTCCATCGCGAGAGAACGTCGATGGGAGGGAGTTTTGAATTTTGAAATCCGAGCTCATTCCATCGCGGAGGAGTTCTACACTTCTACTAATTCGAATGGCTTCCTGTACTATATTAGGAGTGATTTTTTTTTAAAAAAAAAACTGAAAGTGAAACAAAAAAGCTATGTCATGAACAATACTCCAGTCTGCTTCATGATTACAAGCTTCATCTCTTATATATTGTTCGGAATTGCATCATTGTAATTAAGATTCTTCCATATTAGAGGCTGACTGGTCTTGAGAATGTCTGCAAATAGAATACTACTATAGTTTTTTTTTCTCCGAAAATACTTCTATAGTTAACAAGCTGGATCCACGTAGATCGATGTTGTACTTTTATTAGCTATACAGTCACACCGACAAATCTATATGTTGTTCTAGGTTAAGATCAATGACCATTTCCTGAAGACTTGAAAATTTTAAGTCATTCAAGACGGACGATACGATCTTTTGGGCGATCTGACAGAACCAGAGTTTTTCGAGACTTGAACTGTCGCTGAACTATATATGCCGGGTTTGAGTCTTCTGATACTCCTGGACGACACTGCATTTTCTCTAGCTGTCGAAGCTCTCTTTGCACATATGGGGCCTGCATGTTTCCAAGTCCTTCGATTCTCTCATCTTTTGCGGCGAAAGTTACACGCACACAGTCACACACCATGCAACGACGTAAATCCTTGAAGACCAACATTTTGGCTCCATTCTCCTACGCATGCCGTATGGAAGAAACTGGAATAAACAACAACAATTGCCCATTAATATATCGTCGTCATTACTAGCTAACGTAACCTTACCAGATCATGCCACACAAGAGAGTATACATTCACGAAATGATGACGAGCAACTGGTACTATATAAACATTGTTACATAAAGATAACAACTGTAAAAAAAAAGGAAGAAAAATCCTCCTATCTTTGACTATATATATATGTGGAGGACCTGGATCCACGTGGATATACATATCTAACATATTATAACCGGCAACAAATCATTAGATCGTGCAATGATTTAGTTGTAACGCAATGATGATAAGAATTCCATAATCAAGAGAGAGCTAAACCCTAGATAAGGAGGATTCGAAGCCGAAAAGCACGTGTGCCGCGGCCCCACACGTGCGAACCCACGTTATTTTGCAAGCTTGGCGCAACGGACGGGTTACGGTTATTTTGGACCACCGACCGTTCCACACGGACGCGGCCAAATTTGACCAGCCACCCAACCGTTTGGCGCCATCCTGGCTCGTGCTTATGCACGCCATGTGAGCCGTGACGCACGCCAGTTAACCTCTTCATTAGCTGACCCCTTGCTTTGGATTAGCGCCTGCTGATTCTCGGTTTGTTTGACCGGCACTGGAGAACATGCTCTCCACTCATGTATGATGATACATCGCCTCCTAATTTCTCTAGCTTTCGGTGGTTACTGATCATGAATTACAGTGATCGCAAAGAGTGAGGTTCAGAACCTTGCAGATTTGATTGAACGGTGCAGATCAATGCTTGCCACAAGCATGATTGAGTGAAGAGGGTTACCAAGAGTTGATTATTTTTTGGCAGATTATGCAAAAAAAAAGGGGATAAGTTTTTTTGTGTGGCATGTCGGTGTCAAGGAAGTCCAGCCTACCAGTTACATATATGCAAGCATTTGGTCAGAACATCTAACTCTCTGTCTCTGTCAATCTCCAAGTCCTATTATGCAAAAAAACATTGCAGAATTATCACCGCCACTTTGCATCACACGTTGTTGAACAGAAATTTGCATCAGCTACACGGTAATGGAGTAGCAATGAGGAAAACTGAAGGGTGTATATGTTAGTGTACTACTGGACCCTGACGAGTTGCTGTCAACATTCTTCTGACCAACATATGCATGATCTGTTCGCTGCCCGTGTGGATAATATTGTAGGCTGTGTTCTAGCGCATTTCCTGGCAAACGAGTTGAAGTATGGAACGTTACTTTGAAGGACAAATCATATGCTGCTGGCGATCTCATCATAAAAAGGAAAGAATTTTGCCATCTTAATTGGTGGGAACTTGAAGTCCAGTCAAGGGTCCTCGAGTGGATGTTCTCAGAAAACGGGAGGCTTCAAATGAAGCCTTTTTGACTTCTCTGATGATTGGAGAACACCTAATACTCTGATTAGCAATAGATGAAAATGAGTGTCAGTAGTACTCCATCCGGTCACAAATAGTTATCGTTTTGAACATCGATATGGTCTCTAAAACATTGTTTTGACCACTAATTTTTATTATAATAGATATTGACGGTCAGAATTTCGAAAGTTTGACTATGTTTATGTCCAAAATTTTGTGATTGGAAGGAGTAGTATATTACATATTTGGAATTGAAGTGAGAAGATAAGGAGGACGTGGAGACTTTATTCTGTAAAGACTTCGTAAGAAGCTCTTTGTACTGATTTGTGGTCATCAGTCAGCACACTTGCTAGAGAGAGAATGTAAGATAGGGAGAATAGCCACACCCGATGGCGTTCCATAGATATGGTATATATATAGTACCAAGAGTACATATGACTTTCCATCTATACGTCGATACACAAAAGGAAACTATACCAATCAAAGAATATCTCAATTATACATTACCATGCAAGGCATTATACCATATACTCTCACCCCCCAAAGTCGCAGTAGTGGTGGCGCGAACATTGAGATTTGCCCAAAAGTTGAGGAAGAGCGACGATGGTAGCACTTTAGTGAACATTTCATTGAACTATGATGACGAGGGAACATGCAGAACCCAGACTTCTCACATGGAGACCCGGTCACACACAAAGTAAAAAATCAATCTCAATGTGTTCTGTGTGTTGATGTGGAATTGGGTTGTGGACAAGTACACAGCACTAACATTGTCACAAAAGACAATGGTAGCTATGTTGAGAGGCCTCCAAAGCTCTTATAGAAGTTGCCATACTCAGTTGGCTTCAGCCACAATGTTGACGTTTAGAGGACCAATACACCAAATTCTCACCTAGAAAGAGACAATAACGAGAGGTAGATCGTCGTGTGTTGGGGTAGCCAGCCCAATCAGCATTAGTGTAGGCAACGAGAGTGGTCGACTTCCATCAGTTGAGCTAGCGACCATAGTGATGGTGCCTTTGATGTACCAAGCACACATTTGACTAGGTTAAGTTGGTGCTCGTGTAGGTGATGTATATGAAGGCAAATCTGCTACACGGTGTATGCAATATTAGGATGTGTAAAGGTGAGGTACTATAGGGACCCCATCATGCTCCAATGTACAGTAGAATCGGCCATGGCAGCTCCAGCTTGAGAGGAGAGTTTAGGTGAAGTATCAATGGGGGTATTTGAAGGCTTATAAGAAGACATGGCCGTATGGTCTAAGAGTTTGGAGGCATATTTGGACTAAGAAAGAAATATGCTCTATGGAGCGTGAGTGACGTACGTGCCAAGATAGTAGTGGAGAGCTCCAAGTTCGATCTTGGCAAACTCTGAACAAAATACACAAATGATGCATTGGAGAAGAGTGTTGGAGGATGTTGTGAGATAGTGTCATCGACATAGAGCAAGAGGTAGGCGATGCTATATATATTATGTAGAATGAATAGAGAAGTATCGTCTTAGAGGAAGTGAACCCAAGTGAGGTGCTTGCTTGAGGCCATAGAGAGAATGGTCCAAGCGGCATACTGCATTTGGTTGGGAGGCATCCTCAAAGCTAGTGGGTTGGCAACAATAGACCATCTTGGATAGAGTATCATATAGGAAAGCATTCTTAACATCGAGTTGATGAACTGGCCAGTTGGGAGAGAGAGCTAAGAAGAGGACAATGCAAATGGCGGTTGACTTGACCAACTTGGAGAAGGTTTCATCAAAGTCAACACCAATCTCTTGAGAGAAACTGCAAAGGACCCATTGAGCTTTTTAACACTAAGAGATCCATCGGGTTTGAATTTATGTTGAAAAATCCATTTGCCAAAGACATTGTTGGCATTGGATGGAGGAGAGACAAGATCCCTAGCATTGTTCGAGAGAAGTGTTCGAAACTCATCGATCGTGACAATGTGCCACCGGGATCTTTGAGTGCGCTATGAACAATTTTGGGAATGGGAGAAATGGAGGTGGGGGTAGTGGCGTGGAGGTTGAGTTTTCCCCGGGGGACCAAATTTTAGATTAGAGCGTGAACGAGTGTGAATATAGTTGGTAAGAGGAGGTGCCACAGCAAGTGGAATGGGTGTCATAGCAGGAGAAAGTTGCATCGCTGCAAGGGGTACGGCAACGGCAGGGGGCACGATAGCTAGCAGAGCTACCGTGGTAGAAAAAAAGTGCTCCGTGGTGGTAGGTTGTCAGCCTCGACAGGAGAAGGGGGCAGCTGAGGGACAACGTCGGTATGATGTGAAACCGTGGGGGAGAGAGTAAAGGAAAGGCATCCAAAAAATCATAGGTGTCAAGAGAAGGAGGATTTAATTGATTGGATGCAAAAGGAAAGGTGCACCGAGTTAGGAGAATGGCCACACACGATGACCTTCCATTGATATGGTATCTATAGTACGAGGAACACACATGAGTTTCCACTATACATGAATACACCAAAGGAAACTCTACCAATCAAAGCTACCTCAATTATACATTACCATGCAAGGCATATACATTGCATTGCAAGGCAAGTATACCATATGTGCTAACAGAGAACCGATACAGATACAATCCACTTGTAATTAGTTTTCTCTTAAAAAACTCAGAAAAAATTCTATGATACTAGGTGCCTTGTTGTATCTATAGCATTCATTTTGGAATAAAGACATATGGTATATATTGGAAGAGAGAGAAAAAGATTTAATTGCTTTGAAATCTATTTTTGCCATATGTCTAGTTTTTACCAGAGATGCTACAATGCACTTAATGCCATATTTTTTTCCAAAAAAAAAAAATAACGCTAGTTAGCTAGTGACCATTTGGAGCAAGCAATGCTAGAGTGGACGATTGTACCTGAAAGGCAAATTAACCTAGTGCAGCAGCTAGCTGTAGTTGTACTTTCCATCTGAATCGATCTGATATACACACACGAAGCAGGCAAGCCTACTAACTGGTATATTTGGTACGAGCTCTTTTGATATTGTGCACATGTCGGGTCCATGGACGAGAGAGCTAGGGCACTACTATTCGCTTCATGGAACTTGTGGGAGAGTAGGCGAGCATCGGGACCCACCACCGAGCTCCCTGTCAGTACTAAAGCACCGAGACTACTAAGCCCCTTTTGCTCATGCATCCCCAGGAATAGTTGGAACATGTCCTTGGCTTGCTCCAACATTTGCATATGCGTTGTGCATGCAGTGCCAAATCGCCAACCTCTTAAGGGAGCTTTTGCTATAGTTTCTAGCCACTCCTCTTGGTTACCCTGCCGCTATATTGGAAGCTCTGTGGCAAGGGCCCCAGCTCTGGCACATCTAGCTAGCTACATGCCACACATCAGCACAAGTTACAAAACATGTCCTACATTCTGATGACTAATGGAATGTAACTTGGGTGGCTATCTTGATCCTGCACGTACAGGCCCCATTTCTTTCTTTCAGCCCTGTGCTTATTTAGTGGCTACTTCTGTGCAATGTACTTGATCCTGGCACTCTTTGATTTTGCCATTGTTTGGAGCTGTTGTCCATGACTCATGATAACATAGTTTTTCATATGCAACTTTGTGATGTGTGTAAAGGATGTCAGAGCCTGGAGATGCATGGTAGGCAGAGACGAAAAGAAAAGAAAGAGTAGAATCTAAAAGGTAGCATTATTAGGCGGAGCCGCGGAGGTAAGAACAAACAAGGAGATTGGCTTCCCCAAGAAAAGGTTTGTGATTGGTGAAGCCACCAATCTCAATCAGAAGAGAAGTGCTCGCATGCCATTCACGAGGACATCACTTTTCAGTCCATGTGTCGCCTCGTCTTCTTCTTCTTCTTTTTTTATTTAAATTTTCTTCTAAACGTAATTGTAAAAATAGTCTTATTTTTTACTTTAAAAATGTTAAAAGGTAATATATGTCACCTTCCGTATTTTCCTACTGCTGAAGGTCACTGGAACTCTAGGACCACAGCATTGGACCTTCCGCTACCGGCCACGGCAGAGCGTGCTCCCACAATCACATGCCCGCACTCCATGCCCTCCTCCCACGCTCCTTGGGCATGCCAGCGCCTATTGCCGCGCTCGTTTGCCCACTCCCTCCACGCCAGGTGAAGCAGTGTTAGCTCCTGCACTCCCTGTCATGACGATTATCACCTGCCATGTCTTTCACGGTAAGAAAGGTGACCAAATCTGTGAATGTATTTGCAAGGAAACTAGATTTAAAAAGAAAAACAAAATAGAGAACGCTAGAAAAGCAATGAATCCCACATTCACTTGCAGGCTGGATGAAGATTGATTGGATTGGATGAGGGGATGAATGACAGGTGAGAGCAAGTCGTTGAGCACGCGCAGCATTCCAAAGAGGCAACAATCTCTTGCGGCCTTCAAAGGTTTCAGGACCTCCTTGTCCCCTGCTGCTTCTGGACCCGTTTGGCTGGGGCACTAGTTTCACCACTACTAGCTGACATTAGTTTAGCACTGTTGCTTCTTCCTCCCCTTTAACATTACAGATGGTTTTTTTTGAAAGGACAGCACGAGAAGGTGCTCCTCAATGCATTAAGAAGGAAAAGTGGGTGGTGGGTCCTGTTTTTTATGGGAAAAATCGGACCCGTGAAAAAACCTTACAGATAAGCACCACTGACCACTATTAGCGGTAAACTACTTGTAAACATGAAAGAAAAAAAGAAATATGACAGACCACTAAAAGAGTACAATTAGACCCCTAGCTAGTTCGCAGCCTTCGAAGACAGGGCGTGAATATGTCGAGTTCATTGTCATGCAGCAGCTTTGATTTGTCAGAAACAAAAATTTCAACAGGATTAAAAGTAGACAAAAGAAACACTAGAGAATGAATTTTCTTTTGCTTCCTGTTTCCAAAAGTCGCAGATTAAACACTAGTCCCCAGGAGGAGCCAATCTATCATGATATATTAAAAGCTAATGAGAGTTACTAAGAAAAAAGAGAAATAGACTAGAAATTCCCACAAAAAAGCAAAACATCTAGCCCTAATCTGGTGGCCCTTATTTACATCTGCCATCAGATCTTTGAGAAATAGACTAGAAATTCTCATAAAAAGCAAAATATCTAGCCTTAAATCTGGTGAACCATAATTAAAAATGCATCATATTGACAATTAGATGCTATTGAGTAGAGATACATATTACTTTGTAGTATAAAATCAAAATAAATGACAAAACTTACATGGTAGGGGCGGATCGGGACATCTGGATATCATGTGTGATTAAGCCTAATTATAATTTTGATTAGTAAATCATAACCAACAAATCAGCACGTGAACTCTGACATTACATTTGGACGCACATTGGCCTTATATAGACATACACACCAATGTGACTCAATGCATGTAGTTAAAGAAAATACAAATGGCCTCATGTTGGTTCAGCCATAGCACAGAAATCACGCACCCCAAAAACTAATTTGTATTTGATTTGGTTTTTCTAAGAACTCCCTAAAACTAGATCGGTTTTGTCGAGAAACAAATAAATCAAGATATTTACGGAACATAGACTTATCCACTGAATGCTATGGCGTCTACTGGTGTTCCCCATCTAAGTGCTCCCAAGGAAAGAAAAGAACGGAAAAATAATAACAACATTGCACGAGCTTGATCTCCCTTCAAATCCTTTTCCTTGCGCGGCTAGAACAAAAACAGAAATCGCTGCTTCTTTCTTAATGTAGAAAAGTGCGCCTCTTGATCTCTCAATCTAACTCCCACAAAATCAGGATTCCTCATATTTGTTCTTTTTTTATCTCTTGGTTTGTTTACAATAGATTCAACACCAAGTGTGGCACCGACCTAATCAAAGGAAACAATTGATGCGGTAATAGTGTTCTGGGCTTCATCAGAAGGCATTACGCTCATCCTATACTAGGTCATGTGGTTAAGACCGGTCCTACGGCGCTTCAATAGCATATCATGTAGAATTGTTAAGAAAAAAAAGAAATATGCTAGAAATTCTCATAAAACAGCCGAACATATAGCTCTTAATTTGGTGAACCTTAACTAAGTTGAACTATAATAGCCATTAGATTAGATGTTACAGTTTCAAAAAAACATCTAACTGTCTATCTAGCGGATACAAGCTATAACTACTTATATTAAAAGAAAGAGTCTATGTTAAGTACAATAAAAAAATTAACAAAATTTTCAAATAAAAATAAAAAGAAATTAGCCATTTGATTTTCATATGAACTCCATATTAAAACACGTACATTACTAAAATTTGGAATAAAAATTAGCAATTGGATTTGTATTATCAATTCTAACCCAAAACTAATATTCAAAACTAAATAAAAATAAAAATAAAACCAATGGCTTAGATTAAAAGAAAGAGCCCATACTAAGAACAATAAAAATAACATAAATTCAGAATAAAAAATAAATGAAAATCAATCATTTAACTTCCATATGAAGTCCAAATTAAACATGTACATAGCTAAAATACAAAATATAAATTATATAAAATTAGTAGTTGGATTTGTATACAATTTCTACAATACAACCGATATGCAAAATTAAATACAAAATAACAAATGAAAATTAACATAAATTTGGAATAAAAAATAAAATAAAATTAGCCATTTGATTTTCAAACGAACTCTAAATCAAAACTTGAAATTCAAAATTGAATATAAATAACAGAAGAATAAAAATAAAAGGAAATTAGGGATTATTTTTAATTCCATACTAAGTGAAAAATGTAAAAATTTATTTTATTTAGAATTAAAATTCTAGAAATATGTTAATTTAAGTGGGAAAATAAAATAAGGTAAGGAATTTGATTTGTATATATAAAATTATTAACTATTATGTAATAAAAGTCAATGATATTTTTATAGTCGCTAAGACAATATAGAATATACTAAAAATTCTCAAAAAAATATTCTAACTCTTTATTTGGTAGATCTTCATGGAACGAAGAGATTGAGAGGGTGATACATCAATAGTTGTTCACTCGGCTATACCGGTATAAGCAATATGATGTGTAATAAAAGAAATACCGAAAGAAAGAGACAAACATTGTAATAATAAAATTAAGAAATGATGATATAAATAGAAAATATTATGTTATGCTATATTTACTATTTTGCTATGCAAGTATTCGTAGAAGAAAGTTTTGATCATATGTGATAAGTATCAAGAAACGGAGTAAATATATTCTCTTTTATAATATACAATATCAAAATATCACAAATTGTGTTTTACATTGATCTATTTTTGAAATATAAAATCATATATATATTATCAAGTTATTTAAATATACTTTAAATATAATACACGTGTAAATACGCGGGTCATCTTGCTGTTTTATATAAAGGCACAATGGGAAAGGACTGGGTTAGTGGTTATTGACTCATTGTGGGGCCAATAAACCTGCATAAAAAAATAAGCTCCAGGGTATCAGTACCAGACCTATCGTAGCCTTTCTATTGCACTATTAATTGCCACCTCCTATGAGATTGATGTGACATGGAAAGAAACAAACATGGAAAAACTTGAAAAGAGATCGAACTAGGTAGTATGTGAGGCACTGTTTATGGGGTGTTGTAAGACAAACACAGCGGATATAGAGAACTCAGAAAATCCTAATCCCTATTTGGAACGGAACAATTTCCTAAGAAACAATATAGGGTGTGTATGGTAAGACTCTAGCTCTATCAGATTTATGGATCCGGTGGAGCTGGGTATTTCTAGCTCTATCAGATTTATGGATCCGGTGAAGCTGGGTATTTCTAGCTCTACCAGATCCATGGAGTTGGAGCTGTGAGTACATTAAGAGTGTTTAGATGGATCATCTAGTTTACATTTTAAACCAAAAATATAAACTTAATTCATTTTATTTTAACCTACAAGTTTCAGATCTCAGATGAAATTAAGATCTGAAGCTCTACCAAATATGCCCTAATTCCTACACGACATTCCCGTGTTAGGGTCAGAGCAAATAAATGTTCGCTTGGGATGCATCCGACAAAAGAGTGCAAATTAGCTGTTAATTCTGTTACCATCCTTGTTACTGACTTAAGAAACTGCTGTCTTAAGTCTTAGCCTGACAATAATCACGTCATTATTAGTTCGTCTGTAGCTAATCAGAAATAAAGTTGGCAACTGACGCTACTTGTCCCCTCCACTTTTAGTTGCTGGATACTGAACTGATAGCCGCATGCCGGCTGGTCTGGTGTAACTCAGATGTTATAATGCTGCTCTCTCTGATTATACATAGTTGTTATTTTAGATATAGGTCGGTTAAATTTTTGAAACTTTTATCATCAATACCTTTTTAAATATTTAAATTAGATACATAAAAATTATATGTATAGATTTGTTTTGAAAAGTACTTTTGTAATATTATAATTTAATTGAGTTTTATAATATATTATAATAAAAATTTACGGTCAAAATTGTGTATTAGAGATCATGTTGATATCCAACACGATAACTAGGAATACTTACCAAAAGAGGTGAACAAATCTACAGCTCATAATGGCTAAGAGAAGCCAAGCTAATCTCTGCTTTGCTGCAAATTAGGTGTTGAAGTTTAGAGTGATATGAATTCATTTCCTACTCCGTCTCAAATATACTTCTATACAGAGTCCGCTTTGTATCACCATAAATATGTTCTTGTAGCTTAGGGCTTTATTGTAAATATCTTCTCATATATTGATATAGCCATTGTGCGCCTGTGATTTTTTCCTACATAGTTTTCCACGTAAAATCACCATCTCCCATTCTTTTGGTCCTATATTTTCAACGTGCATTTTGTAACAAATGGTATTATATCTTTGGGTTCAAGATCCGAGTCACTGCCTTCGAGAGGGGGAGACTCCCGGGGACGGCCATCGCATGGCAACTACAGCATGACATACAATGGGCGGCATCAAGAGGCTTCCAACCGGCATCAAGTCGGCAACAACGTTGACCTAGAAAATCTCATTTGCCTTTATGGCGAGTTGATAAATTCGTCGAGTCTGAAGCAAAGCAGGACTCAAGACGGAGGAAGAAAAAAAGAAGCTATCGAGTCGAGCAACCATGTCCAGGCATTGTATAGCAGGTTGCAACAGTGCGCAAGCAAGAAAACCAAGAAAAAAAAGAAAAAAAATAAAGGAATACACCAGGAGATTCAAAAGTCTCAACTTGGCAAATTTCAACTCGCCTCAACTCCATTCCACAACCCAACTTCATATTGAGCGTTGACACACACTTTTCTTGGTAACTGTTCCAACATCAAAAGTTTGTCAACATCATCGCCCCTACGCCGTGATACAATTTTGGATCGCTTGCGTGACTATTATAAAGACTTTGGCAACAATAATTCTCAACAATTTGATGATACCCTGATGGTAGCTAGCTCATACTCTCTGGAGTTATATTATTTAAAAGGGAAGGTTTTTGCTCCAGTATCAGTTTGAGACGAATGATTGATTGAAGTGGATTATATGATTGAAGTGTTTGAATTAGATTGCTCCAGTCTTTTTTTATTCAGATTAATCCATTAGACTATTGAGGCACAAGGTGTTCATGATGATTTATTTCGAGGAGAGAGCTCCGTTATATTTTGGCTATAAGAGAAATTCGTTTCAAAGTGGAGATTGTTGAAGTTGGGGGTGATACGAATTCGTTTCCTACTTCGTCTCAAATATACTCCTGCACGGAGTCTGTTATGTATCACTATAAATATTTTCTGTAGCCTAGGGTAAGAGCAAGCGCTTTATTGTAAATATGTCTTCATATATTGATATAGCCATAGTACGCTTGTATTTTCGCCGTAAAGGTTTTTCATATAAAATCACTATCTCCTATTCCATTGGTCCTATATTTCTACTGTGTGTTTTGTACCAAGAGGCAAAATGGGGAACATGCACACGAGAGAAGCCCGTGGGAATGTTTGCAGAGAGGCTTGGCGTGCCACACTGAGGAATATCGTGTTGTAACTTTGCAGAATATGTACTTCTGGTTGTTCCATCTCAAGTTACGTCACACAGCAGAAATGGGAGCTACACACACTCTTCTGTCTTCTGAATGATGCTCTGGTTGTGTTTCAATGGTTCTTTCCATTTGTTTGTGACATGAGGTCCACCGTATTGGGATATATAGAGAGGAAAAAAGAATTCAAGTATCCTTTTCCCTTTGTCTTCGTTACTACTTACATGAGCCTATGAATCTAGAACGAACTATAGTGATGTTTACAGTCTGGTCAAGACATGCTAGTTATGGAATCACAATAATAATGCAATCATAAGCATAGGCGAGGAGCCCAGGACCATCTAATGAAAGGTTAATATAGGCCAGCCTAATTTGGCTGAGCAAACCTTCAGGGGTTATTGGAAGGCAAACTAAGCCTGCTTAGGATAAAAATACATGCATCACACTTTTGAACATTATATGCTGCAGAGGCAACAGAGTAACAGAAGTTCCGTTGCCCTGTTTCAATCTGTCCTGATGCCACAGTTCAGAACTGGAACAGCTTAAGGTACAATTCTTGTTTGAAAAGAAGCTTAAGGTACAAATTGGGGTTTCTTTAAAATATATTTAAGCAACAATTTGGTAGCCCATTGCTAGATTGTTTTGTCAGGAAATTGGACATACATGCCTACAAAAGAAAATTTAGAACTCCTACTACAGTGCATAAATATTGTCGTGATAATTTAACAAAGCTGTCTCTCACCAAAAACTAGTTCTTTCCCATCACCTGTTGTTTGCTTTTCCTTATGTCTCCTGAAAAAAACAAGTTAAAAAAAAAGAATGAGAGGGCAACGACAACTCCACGTCTGGAGCCATCCATGTTCAGGTGATGTATGAATGTATGTACTACACCATACACTCCAATTTAAAACCAGTTTATCCCCAAATTATCAACTGAACTGTGCTCGCTTGTCGCGGAGCAAGCGAGCCCAACTAATCACAAAAGGAATCAGTGCAGAAGCAGACAAATGAACTAAACTAAACCACACCAAAAACTCAAAGCAAAAAAAAAAAAAAAGTATACAATTGCACCCAGATGACCCAGCCCCGTTGTCCTTTGTTCTACTAGCAACTAGCTAACTCTCGCTGGATTGGCAGAGTGGTAGCTCCTCCGTCAGTAGTAGTATAGTATACACAGATGGGCAAAAAATTTAGCGGCAAGAGTAGAGAGCGATTGGGAGCTCAAAATAATGGAGCCGGTTGCCCATTGGGGAGACAAGGCCGGGTTTTTTTAATCGCCAGGCCCTAATCACCAGCCCTCCTCCTCCATTCCTCTCCTTATAAGCGATGCAGTTGGTGTTGCACCACTCCACACCTCAACCTCGCCGCGCCACAAGACCAAAGAAACGCACGGAAATCACCGGGCGGTCGGAGTGTCAGCTTGCCAAGTATGACGGGGTTCGGGTCGCCGTGCGGGGCGTGCAAGTTTCTGCGGCGCAAGTGCGTGCGTGGGTGCGTGTTCGCGCCCTGCTTCTGCCACGAGCAGGGCGCGGCGCACTTCGCCGCCATCCACAAGGTGTTCGGCGCCAGCAACGTGTCCAAGCTCCTCGCGCACCTGCCGCTCGCCGACCGCCCCGAGGCCGCCGTAACCATCTCCTACGAGGCGCAGGCGCGCCTCCGCGACCCCATCTACGGCTGCGTCGCGCACATCTTCGCGCTCCAGCAGCAGGTGCGTGATCCATCCATCAACACAACACTGCGTCTCCTTTCGATCGATCACTTGTATTACGCGTGGTTTGCTGATCTTGCTGTGGCTGTGTGTCGATCAGGTGATGACCCTGCAGGCGCAGCTGGCTTCGCTCAAGGTGCAGGCGGCGCAAGGGCAAGGGATGCAAGAGGACTCCAAGGGCGGCTGCATGAGCAGCACGGAGCAATTAGGGTACGGCTACCCGTGGTGCAGCATCAGTGGGGGAGGCCTCGTGGGCGAGCCGGCCGCGCAGCCGTGCGCGTACAGCAATGGCGGCCACGAGTCCATGAGCGCGCTGCTGTCCGGGTCGGACTCGGGAGACTACATGCAGCAGTCGTTGTACCATGCGTTTGAACAAGCGGCGGTCGGCGACGGGCAGGCGGCGGCCTTCGACGCGGCCGAGTCGTCGTCGTTCGGTGCGGAGGAGAGCGGGTGGAGGTCATCGTCGGGGTACCAAGATTTCGAGGACCTGCAGAGCGTTGCTTATGCTTACCTTAATCGCTCGTAAGAACTTTGAGAACTGCTAGTAGTGTAGAATATATCACATATAGACATATATATATCCTCAATTCCTGATCATGTTTTGGACTTGAGTTTGGGTAATATATGTGCGATTTTTAAATCGTCGATCCATCAATCTCTGCTAGTAATAATTCAAAAGGGATGTGAGAGTTCATGGATAGATCTATGTATGATCACCGTAGAAACCTAATTAATTAGAGAGTAAAAATATATTCTTCCTGATATGATCATGGTTCCATGTCTGCTTGGAAATGTGTTTTCTTCTCGAGTTCTATTTGAAACTGCAGTAGTCTACACATAAGATTCGACTTGTCATGCCAGAAAATGTATTGCAAAGAGAGAACCAAGTACACAGTAGTAATATAGAAGCCAACATAGTGACAGACAGCTGAACCATGGCCACATATGTGGAAAATCCAATTAGAGTACTATTTTCATTTACTCCTGCAACTTTTGTATGGAACATATCTCACAGTGCCTTCATAAAGATTCCTATATAGCTCTAATATTGTAGTGTTAATTGTTTATATAATCTGTCTACTTGATTCAACTACCTAGCTTTTGTGGCATGCGGTGATGTTATAATAGAATGCTAAATTACGATCAGCTCCATCCTTAAAAATGCTTACCTTATAATCCTCCAAAATAGTGTCAAATATATGCCTTATTCCCAGTATGATTGATAGAAACTTCTTCTGAAGTTTACTTTGAGGAATGTATATATTGATAGAAGTTTCTAATACAGAGGTAGATTAGTTTAGATAGGTACGACATTCTCTTTATTTCTTTTCATATATTTATTTGTCCCTTTAAAGTGGGTAGGGTGATTAAGAACATAATTGTGAGGTCAGGATTTTTTTGTAAACTAATAACGTCACGACTTGTTGCGGCAGAATGTATCAACAAGCAAGACATAGGAAAGAGAGACGGGGCTCAATTAATGTGCAAGAATATATTGTGACCAGTACAACTAAGCGTGAATTAACCTAGATAAAGTGCAATTACTTGCAACAAAGCTGACCAATATAAGTATTTTAGAGGCTTGGTATTGATGTTCTCATTCAGACGATTTTCCTGGATCATCTTAAGCCATTGAAACACTAAAATGTACCTCAAAATCGTGCCATGGATGTCCTATGTCTTCGTGTAAATCATATGTGATCATCCTAGAACAGTAGAGAAACCGTCCTGATGCCAGCATACTGAGGAATAATGCCTACTAGATGTTGCTTGAGTTAATTCAACCGGTTTAACTTGAAGTATTTCAATTGTAGTTTGTGTAAACATCATGATTACTTGTGGAATTAGTCCTGTACAGATTTTATAGCTACTTTTCGTAGATTATGCTAGTTAATTTTGTGAGGAATAGAACATAGTTTGCTTTGCGAGGAATAAGTGTACTATCATGTTAAGACCACTACCGTTGAAGTGAGAATAACCATAAAGTGCAATTTCGTTTTGACGCTTTAAGATCATAAACAGGTCAACTAAATTTATAAAAAGTTGTTTCCAGAAAAACTAAAATTGTATACTCCACACTGTTTATTCTGTTAATACATCGACAGAGGAGCTACATATTGAAATAATGCTGCAAAATGGAAAGTAAAACAGTATAAAAGAGATGGCACTTTGCATCCTTGCGACACAGACATCACAATAAGCTTAATCTTAACCTATCCTACCTGGAAATGAAAGCCTCAATCATTGTTGTCTTTACAGTGATGAACAATGCACAACTTTTCCCATATGCTTCCCTCTTCTCACTATATTTTACATAAATCGATCTAGCATAGTAAGTCATAACTATTAAGAAGCGTTTCTTCAAAAGAAAAATATTAAGAAGCATTTGATGTTCTTATAGTGGTACAACCCAAGAAGCTACACCCCTCACATTGTCAACATTTTGGAGATAGTACGTTATATATAACCATGTTTAGGAAATTTCACAAAAATCAATCTTATATCTAGATATTCCTAAGCAATTTGAATCGCTAGAATGCCAGACAATTTGATGTGGACCCCCTGAATTTTAGCGTGATATCTATCGTCAGATTTTGAGCAATATAATGTCCAGTAATCGAAGGGGCTGAACATATCTTCAAAGACGTACTGTTTCAGCAGCTAGCACATGCAAGGGCAAGGAAACACTACTGAACTTTGGCACTGTAAAATGGTCCGATGCAGCATGTAAATTGGAATTCCAATCTGAATCGATTTCTTGTTAACCAATTTTAGATCTGCGGTGTGCAGATGACAGAAAATCCATCTTCCCTCTCACACAGAGGTGGCTGTTATGATGTGGCAAATGGACGTGCAAATAATTCCAACCTAGAGGCTTGTCATTTTTTGCCATTGAAAGTGATTTAGATGCAAAAGTTTGGTGCAATTTAAGGCTGAGGTCTATTAAGCTAGAGTGCTAGACCAGAGTACAATTTTACCAGCATGACTTGTAGGACTGTCTGAGCTGGGAAAAAAGCAGTACAAGACCTCACTTTAGAGCCATTGCTTGCACACTTTAAGCTAAATTTAACACTTTAAACGTGTCCGATTAAAGCCTGCCAGGCCAAATGCAGTCCAAGTGGCCCGACACAGCGTATATATAAAGCCAGGCTAGATCGTTTTGTGGCCAATCCGGGCAGCCAACTTAAAGAAAAACCTGCTCAAGTCGGCTTGAGTCAGTGTTCAGTGGCAATCGATCCAGTCCAGTCCTTGCACTGCTCTATCTAGCTTATCAGGTAAGCCTCATTCTTGTCCCAGGCTCGTCAATTGGCAGTCCTGTTTCTTCATTTTCTTCCCTGTTTGCCCCCATCAAAGTTTATATCATTCAGGAACGGCTATTAACTAATCCATTTCAACGGTACGAAATTACGAGTTTTTTCTCGATCCCAAACACACCATCAGTTGCACCCTTTACAGCTGAAACCGGCAAGAAATACATTTCTCCCACCGAATTAAGCTCCGCAGATCTGAACTGAAGCAAACGCACCTGCAAATCAAGAAGAAACTTTTAGGTGCCGTGTCTCGCGCGGGGGAGTGAATCATCTCGAGTAGCCGCCTTCCTCCTGCTCGCCGAAGCAGTACATCTCTTGCAGCGATGATTCGTCGATCGGAGCGAGGCGCGCTGTAGCACCCGGAGCTCTGCGTCGACATCGACTCGTGCTCCATCTGCCACGCCTGCTGCAGGAGAGGGTTGCGCATCAGCTGCGCGCCGGCGACTGCCAACGTCTGCGCCTGCGCCACCTGCATCTGCAGGGTCGCGACCTGCGTGCACGCGTTTCAATTCGTTGCACCGTCGTGCAAGCGTTACATGCACATGCGAGCGGTGCGCGTACCGGACGTGCGCACGCGGGCGCGGCTACGTAGGTACGTACCTGCTGCTGCAGCGCGGAGATGTGGGCGACGCAGCCGTAGATGGGGTCGCGCAGCCTGGCCAGCTCCTCGTAGGTGACGGTGGCGGCGGCCTCGCTCCGGTTGGCTGGGGGCACCTGCTGGCTGCTGCAGCAGTTTGGCCGCGTTGCTCGCGCCGAACACCTTGTGGATGTCCGCGAACTGCGCCGCCCCGTCCTCCGAGCAGAAGGAAGGCTCGAAGAACACGCACTCCGTCGAGCGCTTGCGCCGCAGGAACTTGCACGCGCCGCAACCACCAGGGGACACCATGGTCGTGTCGACCGATCGCTGCACCTACAGCTAGCTTACGACGCTTTCAAGCTGCACGAGTGTTGAGTTTTATAGAGAGAAATTTTAAAGCGTATTATATTAGTAGTATTATATAATAGTTGGTAGATAATTAGATATCAGATCTAACTATTAATTTATTAAAAGTATTTATACTATTTTATTATTGAAGAGAGTATAAATAAATATCCTCTATTCTGATCTATTGGATAAAAAAAATAATCAATCTATATTAAATTTAACATACTTAAAAGAGCTCAGAGGGCTGCGAGGGGACAAGGCCAGAGAAGAATGCGCATCATGTACACGAGAGCGAGCGACTCGTGTGTGTGGTTTGAGGACACCACCAAATACTTGAATATAATTTCGTAAAAAGGAAAAAACAAAAGAAGAGCTAGGTGGGTATTTTTAAACGAAATTATCGAACCAAACCGAATTAACCGATTATTTTGGGTTTTCGTTTTTTTTCAGTTCGGTTTTTATTTTGATATAATTTAGTTTTGATACTCGGTTCGGTTTTTGCTTCCAAAAATCGAAATAACCGAATAACCTATATACAATATCACTTTTATAATATTTTTTCTAAAGCCACTAAACAATTCTCATATTCTAATACATTTATACATATATTTAGTATATTCATATGTTCTTGTATGCTTATATTGTGATGACATATGAATATTATATGGGTTTATCCATACTCTGTGTTGTGATATGAGAAGTACTAAATCTAAACTTCCTAGTATTTATTCATATTTCGGTTAACCAAAAAACGAATTAACCGATCAAAATATTTCGGTTAATTCGGTTCGGTTTTTTATTTTGGTCCAAGAAATTCGGTTACCAATTTTCAAAAACTAAATTATTTTAAAACCGAAAAAACCGAATACCCACCCCTAAGAAGAGCACCTCTTGCGTATCAACCTCTAATATTGTCGGTACATGAGTTTGTTGGTACAACTAGCATCATACTTTGAGAACTTACATGGTTTATAAGAGTTTCGTGAGGTTGTGAGGACTTCACAAAATTTCGAAGATATGCACAAGAGGGGGAGAAAATATTAGGTCATTTTAAAACGGAGAAGGTGGCTTGTGAAGTTGTTGTCATGAGTTGGACCGAAGTGGGGACGCAGAAAAGAGGGAAAGAAGCAGCAGCCATGACGCCTTTTGTCCGCCGATTGCCGCGTGCTTTTGGAGAGTTTTGGACCGCCTCATACGTGGACTGCTGCCTTTTCTGGCTCTGTTTTGTGTCCGTTTGCTCGCTTTGTTTTGAGATTTTTTTTCTTACTATTTTTAAAGGTATCAAGTCATCCATTCAATTAGAATAAAGAGCTTAAGAGGTGAAGATATCAAAAGGTTAATGATAATTTGCTGAGAGGCACCAATATCTTGCGGTAACTCTCACGGATGGTAAAAACTTTTTTAGAAATTTTACCATCCTTCCGAGGTACTGTAAAATTACTCTTAACTCATATACCTCTTGATACCTCATACCTTCACCTTTTAAACATTTGATACCTCTTGGTATTAGCTCACTATATAGTTTGGTACCTCTTAAGAATAATAAAAAGTCTAAACTTCTTTGTTTAAAATATTTTACTATCCTCGGAATGTATCATAAGATACCACCAAATTAGTATTAAACTCTTATATCTCTTGGTACTAGTTCAATGTATATTTTTATATCTCTTAAGGACGGTAAAGAGTCTCTGATTTAGAGTTTGTATTGCTTGTTGCTCCGACTCTCGTTTGGTACACCGTACACGAATGCATGTTTGTTGCGCACAATTTCGGGTCTTACCTGTAGGTCACATCACGGTCGATCTGTCCCGGCACGAACTGAGCTACATCGCTATCAATTATGCCTCCGTTCAAACCAACAAAATGGTACAGAGTTTGGTTATACTGGTACTCTTGCACTTAATCAGCAGTGACGAAAATAACATCAGGACGAATGGTTCTCCATCTCTCCAGACTTTTGCATGCAGCTTTGTTACTACTTGATTCATGGTCGAGGGCATGATGACACATGATTAAGGACACTAGATTGTCCTTAATGTTAAACAATTTGAGTAGTTGCAAAGCTCACCTCAAGTGCGCCAGCTTTGGAGAAACGATAGTCTCCAAGGCTACTATACTGGATCGCAACAAACAAGCCCATGGAGCGGAATAGAAATAGAGCCTGTTTAAGAGAGCTGTGCTTTAGTTTTGGACTAAAAGCTCTCTTAAATAGCATGGCTCTCTCAAAAGTTAAGTTATAGGCTAAAAAATTTGGGAAGCTAAGCTAGCATAACAGCTTAAGTTAGACTTACTAAAAAGCAGTGCAATCTTGGCCGGGGACTGAACTTTTCAAGCTGTGGCTTTCACTTGACCACCTCCCTCCTCCTGCTTTCACGCTTTACCTTCTCGACCTTCACCTACTTTGTAGCCGAGCCTTCGCCAGCACGCACCTCCCACTGGGCCTTGCTGCTTTGCTATGTTGTTACCTCGCCTTCTTAGTTAAGCCTCCTCACCTCAAGCCAATTTACATGTTGTTACTCCCACTTAGTTAGCCAAACAGCTACATGCAATGTTAGTTGCCAAACAACATGGTTAAAGCATTCTGCCATTCTACTCCCCAAACAGACCCATAGTTTGCACGTGCCTCCAGGTGAATACACCAAGGGCTTTCCCTAATTCACTGCTCCTACTAGGTGAGTACACAACTGAGGGCTTTGTCTGGCAGCTGATCGTGCGACGCTCTCGTCGTCCAGAGTTGCAAATGATCTGCCAGAAGGCGGACGGTGGAGTTGAGGTTCATATCTTCACCCCGGACGGTCTTCTGGTTGCGTCGTCTCCAGACAATCCAAAGCAGCAGGACCAGGATGGTGTTCTTCCATGGCGGTGTTACCAGGGGAGGTAAGCAGTAATCGCTTCACATCTTTGTTTGTGAGTATCCTGATTCAAGGAAAGGAGGAGTGTGCCGGCATAATCTTCTCCCACAACCCCCGAGTGGATGGGCAGGCTACAAAGAGATGCACAATGGTTTCCTCGGTGCCCGGACAGAAGGGGCAGTCTGAGTTGGCCACCCATCCAAGCCGATAAAGGAATGATTTGGTTCTAGCATTTCCATGCCTCAAGATCCAGAAGAATACTAGGAATTTCTTTGGGGGGCCAAAGTTGTTCCAGTCGAACTCCTGTAGCGGTAATCCACATCCGGAGCTTTGGAGTGCTCGGTAGGTGAATTCTTCCGTTTCCCTCATGCTTACCAATATTGATCCGCGATAGGTGAGAGTAGCTGCGGGGTGATACGCGGCCAGGGGTGGAGGCAGACCTCGGGTCACCGGGGGCTTGGATCTGAGGCCTGTCATAACAAATTCATGCAAACAATATGTTAAAAAAACAATAAACTTGTATTTTATTCCAAGAAAGAATGGTCTGGCCTAAGACATGGACGTAGAATCTAGGCTGGCTCCATCCCCGTATGCGGCCAAAGGAGCTCCAACTCATTTGCTGGTAAGGAGGTGAGGACAATCAGGAGCAAAGAGGATGAGTAAGTGTGCCAAGCTCTAATGCCTCCGTTACCATCACCGTTGTTTACACAACACATGGTGAAAATATACATGAAAGGGATAGAAGACAGATTTAATTTCGAAAATCTTTTCAAAAAATCACAAACGCACAAAAACAAATATCACTATATATAAAGGGATGTTTACAATGAAACTATCTTTTCTCTTCTCTCGTCCTTGCCTACCTTGCTCTGTTATATGGACTATATATACATATTTATAGTAAAACATAAAAGACTTTATATATGAGTAAAACTCTGAATTATAGTAGGAAGCGGAGACGAAACAAATTCAGATCATACTTTAATGATCTTCACCTTGAGATGAATTCGCCCTGTAGCCAAAATATCAAAATCTCCTCAAAATAAGCCTTCGTCAATAGACTGTGTGTCTCAAAAGTCCAATGGACTAATCTAAATAAGAAATACTGAAACAATCTTTATCCAAACATTTCTTATGAAGCCAAATTAAGAAAACTACCGGTAGGTCCAAACACGTAGCCATCAACAAAGCAAACGAACAAATTTGGGTCTTTAGCAATTCATAATTTTAGTAAAGTTTGAGAATTAATGTTGCCAAAATCTCTATAATGATCACATAAGCAATCCAAAAATTGCAACATATCCAAACAGATTGAACACCAAATTCATCTATTTGCTCAATTGATTCTGTGTTGAAAGTCTTCACCTTAGACTACATGTGTGGATCTTACCGTAGTAACCCGTAGTAGACGATGGATCATCAAAGCAATCACCAATGATTAATCCTGCATGGATGCCTCCAATAATATGCACAATAGTACAAATTGCAATAAAATTCACCTCCAACAGAAGCAATATGATAGTCGATTGTGGCACAAGATTATCGATAGAGATGGTATAGAATGGTGTCTAGTGATGGCTCCGAGCGGCACAGGTGATGATGCTAGCAGAACTAGCGTTGGAATAGTCGTTAGGGTAAAATGTGAGTCAACACTTAGTATGGAGTTGAGTCGTGAAACAGAACTGAGGCAAATTGAAATCACTAAGTTGAGGCTGATGCTGTTACATTCTCTTGTAATTATAAGCATCTAGGGCTTGCAAAGAAAAACCACGAAACCGATAAACCATGCATGGCTTCCGGACACATACGCCTTGCCTCGATTGTGGATTGTGATGTGTACCGGGTTGCTGCCCTCTAGATCTCGAGATTTTTCTTCTTCGGGTTTCGGTGCTTACTCTCGATGGCTTGATGCTTCCTGACTTGGCGTTTCACTTAGCGAGCACACGAAGTCCGAGCCTGCTTCTTGGAATCGATGCAGCAGAGTGGCTGGCAAGTCTGATGTTGCGACTGCATTAAAACGTATGCAGGGCCGAATTCTTGTTTGTTGTCCTTGTGTCGGTTCTCAACTTTGGTTCGCAAGAAGCTTAGCTTTTCTTCGCAACGGCTTTGCATGTCCTCATTTGCTTCGAATTCGATGACCGTGGAAAAGACACCGAATTGCAGGCCGTAAGGACAATGTCAGATTCAATCGTATCATAGCAATTCGATGCAGATTGAAGTAGAGAATGACGATGGCTCCGTGGAAGGTTGGATATCACCTCAGATGTTGCCCTGGTTGATGTTACCTTGAAGCCGCACGGATGGCCACCTCAGGATTTGAGATTTTTCCAACCAGAGCAATGGCTTGGATTAGAAACCTGAAGCTAATATCACTTGTTATAAAAATATACGAAGAAAACATAGGATCAAAGAAACGGGAGACATAGATTTAACATGAAAAGATATTTTGAAAAAGCTACACACAAATGAAGGCAAATATTATTATACGGGAGCTCCTTCCACGGTGAAAGGAGAGTCAAATCTACAAATAATTCCACGAAGGTGTTATATTTGCAAAAAAAAAAAGAGACTAAAGAGGTTAGAAAATGGATGATTTCGCAGAACTTACAGACCAGGGAGGGAAGCTTAAGGAAAGTCTCGTGGGTCTCTTATTATGGGCTTGTAGTTAGCAGCATGAGTCGATGTGATCCAATTTCATGGTGGCATGGGCCGTCATTGGGGATTTCGTCCGGGATCCAATTTCTTCACGGTATAGGCTGTGATCGAGAATCTTATCTACGATCCAATCTCTCGATCCATTTGTTCGGTGATGGACAGCCTAGTACGATCTATTAACACCTCCGGCCACGCCGTCTCGTGGCGTCGTGCCAGCCAACGGAGTCGTCCTCATCCAAACAAACAAGGCTCAAAGCGAAATCGATGGAACGGCTTTCCTAGGGTTTCACTTCCGCGCAGAGGAGAGAGAAGACAAGAAGGGAGATATGAGATGACGACGGCGGCGCGGCCAACGTGATAGTTCATGCAGATTTATACGGATCACGTACGTGAGTCTTGGTTCCACCGAAGGAGCAATTTGAATGATGAAGCCGCCGTGCCGCACTGCCGAGACGGTCAAATTGGTGGAACACTGGAACGGCATGATGAAAATGCAGGCTGGCACATGCGGATCAGGCCAAAAGCCCAAAACGTGAGAAGCATTGGCTGAACGCACTCGCGGGCACCGTGGAGGAGACCCTTTGAGCTAAGCCGATCATGGTCAGCACCTTGAAATGGTCTCGGTTGTAATGAACTGGGACTAGGTTTAAATCGCCGTTCATTGCTAGAGGTGGTTATTGTGCTGGACCAGTCCAATATAGGTTTATTGTGCTTCATATCTAAATCATGCTAAGTTGCGACGGTCCGTTGTATCAGCTTGGCTCGCTTTCAACGATCCTAAGTACAGTGCATTTGCGCTTTTTGCCTATTTTGTGCTGTGCCAGCCCAGGGCCACCACGTTTGCACTATTGTGATAAGAGAAAATGAGCCGAAGACACATAGAACTAAGACAATGGATACAAATATAAGGAAAAAAAGTAAATGTTATTTATTCTTGGTTGTTGCTCGCTCTCTCTCTCTCTCTCTTAGCCGTTGTCTCTCTCATGCTCTCTCTCTCACTCACTCTTTCTCAATATCTTTTGCTCGCTCTCTTGTCTCACCTAAACAGTCTCTCTCGCCCGATCAGTCTCACTCTCTCAATCTCTCGGTCTCTCTCGATCTCTCAATCAATCTCTCGCGCGCTCTCTCTCACTCGATTAGTCGCTCTTTTAATCTCTCTCGCTCTCTCTCACGCCTGATCAGTCTCTCTCTCAATCTCTCAGTCTCTTTTACCCAATCAATCTCTCTCTCATCCAATCAATCTCTCTCTCAATCTCTCTTGCTCGCTTTCTCATCCAATCAGTATCTCTTTGTCAGTCTCTCTTGTTGTCTCTCAATATCTCTTCCACCCGATCAATCTCTCTCATTTCTTTTCTTTTCTCTCTTTTATTTTTCTATTTTTCTTTCTTTTTCTCCTTCTTTTTCTTTTTTTCCTTTTTCTTTCTCTTCTTTCTTTTCTTTTCTTCCTTCCAACCTCCTCTTTGCGCTCCCTCATCCGACCTCTTGCCCTCTCCTACTTCGCCTCCCTCACCAGTCCACCTCCCTCATCGCTACCTTGACCCCGGCCTTCCCCTCCTGGCCACCCCCTCAGACTCCCTCGCCCCCCGCCTCCCCCTCCCTCACCTTGGGCTCCATGTCATGCTTCACCTCGGCCTCCCCCTCGTGGGCACTGCCGCTGCCTCCTAGCCACACCCACCGTCTCCCCCGCCTCCCCTTCCCCCTTAGCCCCCCTCACCTCCTCCCCCTCCCCCACTAGCATCGGGCATCGGCGCGTGCGGACGGCCACGAGCGAGCACGCATCGCGTGGGAGAGGGCAGGCGTCAAGAACAGACGAGGGTGAGCATCGTCTATGATGTGACACTGCGTGGGAAGCTATGCTACATGTCGTAGTTTACTATAATCTACATATTTTTTTTACTATTTGCAATATGTGGTATCGATAATTTATATATAATAAACTCGTATTTAAATTTAGAGTACATATTATGAGTTATATATTAGTAAATGCAATTGTGTAATAAAAATAATCTATATAATTATGTAAATTTAGGAGATGAATTTGGATTTTAACTAATATTTATTATTTCTAGGAGCCAAATTAACTTGATTTAAGTATAACAAATATGATAAAAGAAGAAGATTATGAAAAAAAAACACAATTAATATTTAGAAATATAAATAGATTTGACACAAAGCGCATCAGAGCTATTTCGGTTACAAATATAGCGGAAATAACGGTCAACACAGTGACTCTAGCAGTTGTAACTGTATTTGTGGAATTTTATTCAGTTACGTAGCATTTTATATCTGAAAAAACTATCGTGAATTTGTAGCAGGCTATTTAAATCATAGGACTGATCCGCAAGCATGTGGCGCTTTGGCACGAGCAAATGGGTCCGACATTATGTTCGTTTCCTTGGCTTCGAAACATGCAAATGACAACCGGAGGTTGGATGAATCATACAGAAGCAGCCAAAATGGGCTGTGAGCTCCCTTTTGTGTTTTGTAGCTCCCTTCAACTTTTCGATCCAGCTAAGAAACATACTGTATTTCACCCACCACTCAAGTGGAGCACGGATCGAGAAGAAGCACATGAGTTGCTGACGGCCCGCGCGCAAACGGCATGTTGCGGTCGATCGTGCGATGCACGTACGTACAGTGGCAGCACGCGGCGCGCTGGCAATTAACCGCACGGCGGTGTGGCCGTGTGGGTACGCACGCAGCCTCGCGCCGCGGCAGGCAGCACTGCAAAATGCCAAAAATCCTTCGTGCGACACAGCCACGCGCGGCCTCCGCCTCTTCGGGCCACCGACGGAATCCCCAACCCACCCCCGGGCCCGGTGCACGGCTCGCGTGGCGGCTAGACACAACCAAACTTGGATTGATCGGTAGGCGAGGCGCCTGCCGCGCGCCCGGCCGGTGGTGGACGAGGACGACTGGCGAGCCGCCGGCCGGAGAGTGGTGAAAACGTGCAAGGTACGTTGGACTGTAAAACAAAAACCGGCACGTACAGCATACGATCGATTGATTCGAACCAAATATCAACACGACACAGGTACACACCGTCTTGTCTTACGTATTGCACCTGTTTCTACTTTCTACGGTGTAAGTCACCGAGTGTCTGACTCAGCTAGGGTTATGCATCTGGAAAGATCTTCAGTCATGCATCCTCCAATGTAATCTATCGTCAATTCAATCTCAATCTGCAGTGACTGCGACCAAGGACCAAAAATCCCTGGGTCAAAGGAGCATGCATCAGCAGAGAACCCAAGATCAACTTTCCAGTCTTAGATCCATATTAAAAAAAAAAGTCGCAACCGCAAGCGTTTCACTCAGAGTACAAATGCAGGGCGACAAAGTAAGCAAGTAAATTATTCGATGCGACGGGGAAATTGATTCGACAAAGAAACGTCACAGGTAGTCTAGTTAGTAGCTGGAATTCAGACACGCGCCGTCTGAACTCTGTATCACATCTGCCATACATGCTAGTAATCTAAGGTTAGTTAATAAGACAGCAAGAGTTTATACATATCATAATTTAGCTGCATCCTAGGCAAGGCCGCTTCAGTGACATGGCAGACAGCAACACCAGAGGTAGCAGCTGCACCCAGCTAGCTGTGTGTAAAAGCAGCAAACGTATCTGAAGAAAACTGGAAAGAATAAGCATCAGCAATGAACTACCCCTACTAGAAAAACATCACATCAACTGGAATTTTACTAGTACTCTTGCTCCGTTGACGCAGTGTAAAAGAATCTGCGAATTGAAGTGTTTTACTGAAACGTTTACAGTGATGTTAGGCAATAACCCGTTATGAGGGGAAAAGGAGAGCAAAACCTGCAGTCGATTGCTACACAAGTAGTTATGATCGGGGATTACATTACCAAACCGAGGTGAAAAATTGCCCAACGGTCAGAATTGATTTTCATCAAAAAATCGATTGAAATCGAACGAATTGTAAAGTCAAATTTGTTTGAAATCTGTGGCCAAATAGTAGAAAAACGATAATCGACCAGTTCGAATGATTTTTGACCGATTTGGGGTGATTTTTTTATGGTTTGCGTGGAAAATAGGCACACTCAAGGAAAATTAGAAAAAAATCTAGAAAAATTGCAGAAAATCCTCAAAAATTTGTAAAAAAAAACCGGTAAAGCCCCAAAAAATATATATAAAAATGTTATATATATATATATATATAAATACCATAAAATTCTGGCAATGTCTTTCTTACATTTTAAGATAACGTCAAGTTTGTCAAGTACATATTTTGTAATAATAGCACAACTATGAAAAAAATATAGAAAAAATTTGGGCTAAACTTTGCTATATTTTAGACAATATCAAATTGTAAAGTAGGCATTTAGCAATAATATCTTAACAAATAATATTTGATTTCAATACGATTCACAAATCAATTCAACATGTCCACATCTCAATGTCCATGGTATATAACATTTGAAATCAACATTTCTCACCGAAAATAAATGTTTGCACTTTGCATAGTTTCCTTATCCTTTCATTGTCATGCATATGCCATGTTAGACTTACAAAAATACTATGTTAGTAAATAATCGAGTTATAATAAAATAAAACGTTACCTTCGGGACTATGGGTAGTACTTTTGAGTGTACACTTGGTTGGCCAAATCATTCCATGTATGTGTGTATGCAAATTTAGTTTTGCAAATATCAATCCTTGCTTGCTTTGCTTGATGATGGGATTATATGTCAATACTACACTCAGCGCTACATCAGCTAATAATCTCATGATTAATTGGTGTAGTAAAACCAATATGTTGCCAAAATTAAGTCATGAACATTCTAACATCAGAACAAGAAACACATCTTAATTAATCTAGCAGAATCGTACTTATCGCCATATACACAACGAAAATCAAACGACTTTTATGAAAATCGATGCTGCCGTCGTTTGTCCAGGCGCCGGTCGATTTTTGGTGGAGGGGTCACGAACTCACGATTTTCGACGCTTATCGAGAGAACTTGGAAATTTTTCGCGGCGTAACACGTCGCGCGCGACGTTTTTTCGTAGAAATTTTTCTCTTTTTTCCGACGTCGTTTTTTTATTTTTTGAATCGCCGAAATAATGAGCGAAACGCTAAAAGAACACAAAATTTTTCACGGCGTAACACGCCGCGCGCGTCGTTTTTTCGTACGAAAATTTTCTTTTTTTTCGACGGCGTCTTATTTCCTAAATCGTTGAAATAATAAGCAAAACGGGGAAAAAATAGAGAGATAAAGTTGTAAAAATATCTACTTCGATGAATTATTTGGAAAATATTGAAGACCGAGCTGAAGAACGGCGGCGGGGAAAAAGTCTAGAGGAAAAAGGGCAAAAAAATATTAGAGATGACAACCTTCTTTTACCGAGTCTAACACTCTACGCGTTCACCGAGTAATAATACATTGTTTAAAAAATATTAGAGATCGAGATGGGAAATCGAGATGGGAAAAAAGTCTAGAGATAGAGTTGCACACATATTCCTAGTGACGAAAACATTTTTTCCCGGGAAAAACGGAGAAAGGACCTAGACGTAAAGAGCAAGGACCTGAATGTTACGTTTTTGGACCTGTCCGCTATCCTGAAAAATTAGAAAAGGACTTGTTCGCGATTTGAATTTAACGGGAGGTTCTTCCCGTAAAACGGCGCACGAGGGACCCGAACGCGATTTTCGGGAAAAAATATCTTCCTCTCACAAAAAATCACGAAGGACCTATTCATAATTTATAAAAAGACTAAAACGTAAATTTTTTTTGAGTCGAGCCGGTCGGACGGCTCGAGCCAAGCCGCCGGCTCGGCTCAAACAATCCTCAGGCCGACGTTCCTTCGAACTTTAGGAAAGGAGTTATATCGACCGCAGGCGGCGAGATGACGGCCGGCGGAGGCGACGTGGAGAGGAGTGCTGGAACCCTGGAACACCAGTAGTGTGTCGGAAGCTGCCAGAATCGGGTTAAAAGGCAAGATATTTCTAAGGGTCTACTTGGTAGAGTTTTAGATTTTAGGTTCATCTGAAATATAAAATTTGTAGGCTAAAATAAAGTGAATTAAGGGTGTATTTGGTGGGGCTCCAGCTCCACCGGATCCGTGGATTTGGTGGGGCTCCAGCTCCACCGGATCCGTGGATTTGGTGGAGCTGGGTATTTCTAGCTCCACCAGATCCGTAGAGCTAGAGCTGTGAGTACATTAAGAATGCTTAGATCGATCATCATGTTTATATTTTAGACTAAAAATATAAATTTATTTCATTTTATTTTAGCCTACAAGTTTCAGATTTCATGTGAAGCTAGGATCTGGAGCTCTATCAAACAGGCTCTAAGTTTATATTTTTTGTCTAAAATGTAAACAAGATGATATATCTAAACACTCTTAATATACTCACAGCTTCAGCTTCACGAATCTGGTGAAGCTAGAATTTTCAACTTCACCAGATTCACGAATCTGGAGAAGTTGAATCCTTGCCAAACACACCCTAAGTGGGCAGTACCAAGCTATTGGGGCCAAATGGCTGTGGGCTGAGTCTGCAGCTTTTTTTTCTTCTCTCTTTTTAATTATCTATATTCGGTTTTGGCTCAAAAGCGTCTCACAAATTTGGTTTTTTAAAAATTTCAATGTCAGATGTTACAAAGCTATTAATACTAATTTGAATTTGAATTTAAATTGGACCGGTTTACGGACCGGTTTTGTTTGCTGAGCTAGACCGATATGTTTGAAAATCATGATTTTCAAGTGGTTTTTGACAATTGTTTAAACCTGGTTACGACACATATTGCATAGAGTATTTGCACATGTTGCAGTCGTAATGAACAGTAAAGCAGAACAGTCATACTCTATCTATAATTAACCGTTCAAGAATTAAAGTAATCAGCTACAACAAATCTAGTTTTTTTTCTTCTCTTTCTGAAGTCACAACAGATTAATTTAGTTGTTAATTTAGAAAAGGCCAGTAGCATCATCCATCTATGTAGCAAATTGCAAAGTTATGCTACCCAAGAAAGGTTCAAAATCCTGGCGAAACTTTAGAAATTTCGGTTGGGACTAGATTCCAAATCCTGGTTGATTAAAAAATTTGGGAAAAAATCAAATTGCTACAATAATTTTAGAAATTTTGGCAAATTTCACAGAAATCTCAGCAATTTTGACCAAATTTCAACTTTGTTAGACCAGATTTGGGTCAATAAGCCTTAAGAATCTCATCTTCCATGAAGATATTTGAAAAAAATTGAATTTTTGAAATGTTTTATAAAAATAACAAAAGTAATGTTAGATTTTATAAAAATGTACAATCTTAATCATGCTCTAAAAAATTTATGGTACCATATACATAAGTCTAGCATCGTACAAAAAAATTCCAAAATAATCGAACTTAGTTTGTTATGTTTGAAAAAATAAAAAACCAAAGGAACATAAATGAGGAAGTAATAGTGTCAAAATTGTATAAATTCTCTCGAGTGTGATCATGAACCAAAATTTTTAAGAGAACTTAAAATTTTCCTCACCACATTTATCGAAAAGTGTCAAAAATTATAAACCCCTTTTGGTTGCTTAATCAAATCTATAGAAGCAATATATATGCTCACTACTCAAGTTTTATCTGGACAGTAGCACTTTTAGAATTTTTAAAAATTCCTCATGCTTGATAATCATCTGAAAATTTAATGGAATCAGTAGTGATGCATTATTACCATCCAAAAAAATATTCAAAATTTTCTAACTTGGTTTGGACTATTTTTCATTCGGTTAAAATTTGTCGGTAAAGCTTTTATCAAGATAGTAGCACTGTCCAAATGTTTAAAAATTCATCAAGCTTGATTATCATATGAATATTTTAAAACATTAATGACATGTCAGGACTATTAAAATTTTTCAAAATTTCTAATATGGATTAAACCATTTTTTGTTTAGTCCAAATTTACCGGTAAGGCTTTTATTAGGATAGTAGCACTGTCTAAATTTTATAAAATTTCTTATACATGATCATTATCTAAAAATTTTATGAAAACGTTAGTGATGTGTCAAGACTATTCACAAAAATTTTCTAAGGTGATTTGAACTATTTTTCATTCGGTTCAAATTTGCCAAGATTTCGGCAATTTCCGTCAAAAACTTGGAAATCCTAGTCCAAAAAAATCCAGATTTGAATTTTGCTTTTTGAATTTTAATCGGATTTCATCCAAAATATTATATTTTGGTCTCCTCCAAGATATGATCCAAAAATAAAATTTAAAACCTTACCCCATGAGAATGACTAACCCCTCCATATTGCAACAGGGAGCCAGATATATTGCTGATCAGATCACCAACCCTTCAGCTCGTGTTATGCAACAAACCAACCTGCAAGTTACTAATGAGTGAGAAATTAAGCCTGCGCTATTATATTTTGCAGAAGAGGATACTTCAATATGGAGCTGCTCCTTCGAGGCCGAGCGCTTGCTCGGTTGGTTGGGGTGCGAGGAGTGCGTAAGACTCATCCATGTTCGAGCGCTCGTGGAGCCGATGTGTGGGTGTATGTTTATAGTTTGGCTGTTGTCCTCCTTTAATAAATATCAGTGTTCTTGGCCAATATTTAAAAAAAAAAAACATGAAGCTGCTCCTTTCATTGCACTGCAAGATACACACAACATACAGCTAGGGCACAGTAATGGATAGCGAGGCAGCTGCTAGACACCAATGCCGGGCGGCCGAGCAGATGCCCTCCAAATCCAAATTAAACTACCTTTTCAAAACCGTGCACCATCATTTATTCAGAAACTGTTGGAAATAGCAATGCTCCCTTCTTTGTTGTCCCTGTCAATCCCTTTCTAAATATAGCATTATAGCCCCAAGTACACACACTTTGCCATCTCTCGGTCAAACCTTCGTTTACCACTTACCAGTTAATCCCCGAACACTTCGAATCATCGCAGGCTCGTGCGACCGTGCCCCAGCCCCGGGGTCTTCTGCAAGCGCGGCGGGTTCACCGCGGCGCAGACACGCCCACCGGCAAAAGCGCCCGTGTCCCGGAATGTTGAGTGCTATAACCAGTACCGCCACATGGCTTATCCCCCAGCCCCACCGGCCACGGCGCCGCTGAGCAGCGGCAGCAACAGCATGCATCGCCATGTACTACAACGGCGCGGCAGCTGCGTCTGGAAAAGATGGTGATGCCATGAGCACTGGTAGCCCTAGCCCGAGGGAGCTGAGCCTGTTCGGTGCGGACACTCATCATCATGGCTTGCACCTGGATCTTGGTTGCTATGGGCACGGCGGCGACGGGTCGCGCGAGCCGGAAGGGCCGGAGCGGCAGGCCGGCGAGCCGGAGAGGAAGCTGGGACTTGGAGGCTTGGAGCTCAGGCTACGGCGCCGTCGTCCCAGGCATCATTGATCGTGTGCTAGTGCACCTGGTACGCACGCTTTATATGTACACTATACTGCATTCACGTATATGGTTTATAGATGTATACATGGAGCTAGCTTAATTGTGCTTTTTGTTTTGTTCTTTTCGTTGTTTCTGTTGCTTATATGTATGCACTGTTAAAATGTCATGGTGGTACTACAGAACTACAGATAGTGTGGCTGCTTGATGCTGTTTATCATTTTAGGAATTTTACTGCGGTTTTCCAGTTCTATATATGGACAATTAATTTGTTGTGCATACTACTTTGGTTTCTTTGCTGTTAAATTTCATCACCGCTAGCTATGTTCTGTGCTGCTGGTTCGTCACTAAATGTGCACTTCTTCCATACTAAACAACGAGAGCTGCTTGATGTATTAAACAATATATTCATGTTGATCGAAATTTCTGACAAGATTAATAAGGTAAGTAGGATGTTATACTGCGGGAGCTTGAGTTGCGAACCTGCGATAGCTAGCTCCTTTTGCACTCTGTGCTTGTGGAGCCTGAGTTCAGATCATTTTAATTTACTTTCAGAAGGTAGAAAAATACAGGTTTAACATATTGTGTATCTGGACGGAAAAAAAGGATCCTCTGTGATGAAAATTTACACCACAAAAAATGATTTCCCTTGTAGTTGGAGAAAATCGTAGCATTCCAAATTTCATAGGAAATTTCGTTGTTCAATAGTTTGGAATGTAGGAATGAAACACATGTTCAATTTCCTATTCCTTTATTCTCACAGGAACTAGTCGACTTGCCAATGCAATTGCACAGCTGCATTACCACAATGCATCTCTTTTATTTGCGAGATATAGAGTCGTATTCAATAGACAGCTATAGTACCCATGACTTAAATACAGTTATACGCGTTGTACAACTTTAATGTCTATATATGATACTAATATGTAATGTACTATGAACAAACAAAATAAATGGTGCATATCTTTCTCCATTTCTTCTCATTAATGTAGGAATCCCTAGCCTATCAATACCAACATGGTAGCTCATTTTTTTAAAAAGAACGGTAGAAGTATTGCCTTTCATTCAAGAGGGATAGAGAAACAAAATCTCCAGGAGTACAACCTGCCGAAATAGATTTACAGGAGGAGGAGGGGGGAAATTAGCTAAGTAAACCTAGAAATTAGAAATAGCAGCCAACAGACGATATTATCACCGTAGCAGTCCCATTCTCAATGGTATAGGGGCAGCTGTGTTCTGTAACACTTCGGAATGCTTCCTGTTGCTTCATGTTGAGAAGATCGTCCACCTGTCGCCTCCCTTCCTAGATGCAGTGTTCCGAATTTCGTTTTCGATTTGCATTTCGTTACCCACCGAAATTTTGGTGAAATCTCGTTATTTCAAACGAAATCTGGATGAAATTCAAAAATCAAAATTCAAATCCGAAATTTTTTGGACCAAAATTTCAGGCGAAATTACCGAAATTTTGGCAAATTTCAACTAAATGAAAAATAATTCAAACGATGTCAAAAAATTTTAAATTTTTTTTGAGGTTCCTGACACATCATTGATGTTCCATAAAAATTTCAGTTGATTATCACGTCTAAGGAATTTTTAAAAATTCGAATATTGCTACTGTCCTGATAAAACATTGAACGACAAGTTTGATCCGAATGAAAAATTGTACAAATAATGTTATAAAAATTTTAAAAAATTTCATAATTATGATGCATAATTAATGTGCTCATCAATATTAGTTTCTTATGCCTGAAAGCCTATTGTACAATAATAGTGTTTTTCAAAATGTACATTCACTTTATATTTTCCCTTTGTAGTTGTAGAACTTTTCCTCCACCTATGAAAGCATCTATTCCTAAGCTTTTCTTATGTTCTCCAATTGTGTAGTTTTCCATATATGTTCCTAGAAATTTCTTGTGTTTCCCATTCTTCTATTTTTTTATTCTGTCTAGTGATCCAAACAAACTAGTCTCAACAATGCAGCAAGTGCTGCACTTTGTATATGGTGGTGATGTTGCTGGATTTTTCTTCGCCGGTTCTTGATTTTTGCCTGCAAAACTAGAATTGGACCATAGAATCGGGAGCGCTTGATACACGTCGTGGGGAGTCATGAGCAATTGCGAGGGCACAGTTAGGGCATCGTGTGGATGCTGGGGAGCCGTCAAGGGTGTGGGTGTGAGGCAATAGGCAACCTACTACGGTGACAGCTAGGGCTGTGCATAGTTTTACTGAACCGAAAAAATATTGCCAGAAAAATATACCAAACCGATCAGCTAGGTTTGACCAGTTTTATGGTATTCGGTGCGGTATATCAAAAAAATAATTTTTGGGATACTGTTTTTGGTTAAAACCATGAGTAAACCGAAATACCAAAATAAAAAAATACATGTATAATTAAATAAAGTAATGGTCAAATGTGTATAAAGTGTAGTTTCACGTAGAAATAATATCATTAAATTTATCAAAGTAATGATGTGTACAATAATTTGTACTAACGTATAGTTAGATAAATTAATGGTCAAAGATGAGTATTAGAAATCATATTAATGTCCAAAACAATAAATGAAAAGAATAATTTACGTTAGTTTGATAAATATGGTATTTAACGATACCAAACCAAAGTTCTATTTGGTATATTTGGTATCGTATTTAAAAAATGTATTTACCATATTGTATTTATCAAATATATCATATGCACAGCCCTAGCATCAGTGACCGGCAAGGAAGGCGGCGCAATGTGTGTTGGCAGATGTCTAACCAGTTGAGTGGACAACAGCAAATAGCACAATGTGATTCTATCTTGTGATACATGTTTTTTTTTATCAATTGTAATTGTGTCAATGAGTTGAATAGATACAATAGCTGATTTGTTTGTTTGATTGGTGTTAATTTGTTCATATATTTTCAAAAGTTTAACAGGCAAACGTTGCACGAGTATTTATCAAATAACGAAGTACTTGTAATAATCCTTGAGACGATGAAAATACAACACAAATTGTTTAATACGTTTGTCTTTATTTAGCATAACTCATAGCCTCACACTCTATTTTTATCCTGATTTCGTCACTGATTTGAAATAACTACTTAAATAATAAATAAATAATTTTGCATCGAACTATATTATTTTTAAAATAGAAAACATAATAATAGCCGGATGGCCAGCAATACGAATAGCCACCTCAAGGACCGGACTAACGTGATGATAAGACGGGTCAAGTGAAAACCCGCCCCACCACGGCTAGCAAAGATGTACTCCTCGTTAGCGGTCGGAATTCGGAAGACGCTGGAGAAAGAAAGAGCCGAGTCAACTAGAAACTAGCTAGAAAGAAAGGCACAGGTCGCGGCAACCCTAACCGAACCAAACACGACACGAAGAGCCGGACGCGAAAGCCACACCACACCACCAGAAAATTCTCCCCGAGGAGCTCCCAAATTCCCCAAGCCTCCGCGTCGGTCCCCACCACCACCACCACCACCGTCTCGCCTCCACCCCGGCCACCGCCATGCGCATCCGCCGCTACGCCGCCCGCCTCCTCGCCTCCTCCGCCCCCACGCCCCCCTCCTCGCCCCCGCCGCAGCCCGCCGCCTCCTGGTTCCACGCCGCCGCCGACGATTGCGCCTTCTGCGAGCTCAGCCGCTCCGCCCCACAGGTGCCCCCATCCCATCCCCCCTCTCTCCCTTCCTCCTCTCTGCATTTTTGCGCCGCGTCGCTCTGCAGGAAGTAATTTTGCCTCGACTGGTGGGAGTTCTAAATGGCTGGCTGTTCGTCGCAATCGCAGGTGGCTCCGGACGTAATCAAGCAGAAACGGCACATTGCCGGTCGGGTGCTGGAAGCCGACCTCAAGGGCGATGGGTTCATCGGCCTAGCTCAGCGACCGCCTGTTCCTGAAGGTGCGTACTATACTGCCATTCTAGGGATTACTTGAATGTGTGTGGGAATAGCCTGCTAATATACCAAATTTGTGTTCTTTTGGTCTTTCCCTAACGGTTTCAGCTCAAGGATGCAAGATAGATGATGAACCTCCTATGAGTAAAGCTGCTGACGGACTGGAAGCTGCAAGGGGAGCTTCTGGTGTTAGTGGAGCTGCTGCGAGACCGGAAGATACAGAGGGAGCTTCTCCTGTTAGTGAAGCTGCTACTGAACCAGCAGCTACAGGAGGAGCTTTTATTGTTAATGAAGCTGTTGGCGAGCAGGAAGTTAGAGGGGCAACTTCTCTTGTGGATGAAACTGTCGCTGAACCAGAGGTTACCGGGGGAGCTTTTCTTGTGAATGGATCGATCATTGAGCCAGAAGTTTTAAGGGAAACCTCTCCTGCTAATGAAGCTGTTACTGATCCAGCAGTTTCCGAGAGATTTTCTCTTGTGAGTGAAGCTGCAACTGTGCCGGAATTTACTGGGCGTGACGAAGGTGCTGCAGAGCCAGAAGTTACAAGGGGAGCTTCTCTTGTGGATGGATCTGCCATCGAAATGGAAGTTATAAGGGGAGCTTCCCTTGTTAATGAAGCTGCAACTGAGGCAGGACTTACAGAGAGAATTTCTCTTTTGAGTGAAGCTGTTACTGAGCCAGGAGTTACAGTGGCTGCTTCCCTCGATAATGAAAGTGCTGTGGAACCAGAAGTTACAGGAGGAGCTTCTCTTGTAAATGAAGTTACTGAACTGGACATTACAAGGGGAGCTTATGTTGCTAACCAAGCTGCTGCAGAACCGGAAGTTATTAGTGATGCTTCTGCTTGTTGTGGAGATGGTGACGCTGCTTTAGATGAGCCACGTCCTCCTGATTGTGATGTGAAGATTGTCAATGTGCAGGCTGGAAATGTAGGAGAGGCTATTGTCAGCATGGTGCAGCCTTCTAGAGACGATGCAACATATGTTGTTGGTTCCGTAAATTCCACAAGCAATGGTCCTGTACGAGTCAAAATTCCAACGGCTGAGGAAGTAGCACCACATGATGGATGTATTGACACACCCAGTGTTTCATGTGTATCAGACATAGTGGTTAGAAGCATCGGTAAATCAGGGAGAACGGATATCATATGCTATGCTAGGCGCAGAGGTAAAAGGAAGCTGGAGATGGTGGGGATAAAGACAGAACAATTTGAAATGGATGATGGTGCTATCTATGATCAATGTGAGGAAAAGGTGAAATTGGAGAGAATTGGTCCTTGCGAGAGTGCGGTGTCAACAGCTGGATCTACAGAAATTAAAATTGCCGACTTAAAGAGAGAACTTGTGGATAATTCAGCTGCAAGCAAGGGTAAAAAGATGAAGATACTCCGATTTGAATGTGACATTGATTATTGCCGTATGGCATTCAAGACAAGAGCTGAGCTTTCTGTCCACAAGAAGAACATGTGCACGGTCAAGTCATGCAGCAGACATTTCAGATCCCACAAGTATCTGAGGCGCCACCAGAGCATTCACAATGATGAGATGCCTTACAAGTGCCCATGGGAGGGTTGCTGTATGGCTTTCAAATCGACGTGGACTCTGGCTGACCATTTCCAAGTCCATACCGGGGAAAAGCCCTATAAATGCACAACTCCTGGGTGTGGCAAGATATACAAGTATGTTTCGGACTTCACTCGGCATAGGAGGAGGTGCAAACCTCATAGGTAAAAGCTCGCTTGATATTATAGAGCTAGGATAGGAGTAAAGCTCGTGCTTGCTACTGTAGATGCTTTTATTTGTTTGCTGGAAGATCCTTCGCTCAATTGTTCTGACGACTTATAGCGGGATTTGCTCGTTTCTTTGTTAAAAAAAATGTTACATTCTTTAGTTTAGAAACTTTGGCTACGCCTTTCTCAAACATCGGTGTACATTTTCAAAAGCTGGTTGATAATATCCGCCGTGTTTGTTTGTTACAGTGAGTGATATATGATATATCAAATCTGAAACTTAGAACTGTAAATTGGGAGCTATTTTGTATTCAATTCTATTTTTTTTATTCGGTTTCATGATATTACTTCCATGCTTATTCATCTACCTGCTTGCTATGCCTGCATCAAAATACAACATGTAACTTTTTTTATGGGAAAAATACAACATAAAACTTGTTCTGCTTGATTATTCTTCTACTTATTTTGAGTCATTAAGCTTCTATTTCTGGATGTCAAATAAGCTTTAAAGTTGTTTAATCATTAACTATTGTTATATTGTAATGTGTACACATTCACAGTGAGCTTTGAAAAGTAAATACCTCAGTTTTCTATCATGAAGTGCTTCACTGCTTCTTCTATGAATTCCCAAAGGAAAACTACATAAATCATAATTTATAAATCAATGGATGGTATCAACCAAACTATTGATGATCACAACTGCTTTAGAATCTGTACCCTTTCATTTGGGAAGAGCACAGCTGCACAGGCGATGCTTACTTTATACTCCCTCTGGTCACAAATAATTGTCATTTTGGATATAAATGCAATCAAACTTTTGACTATCAATATCTTTTTAAATATTTAAATTGGATACATGAAAATCATATCTAGATTTGTCTCAAAAAGTATTTTCATAGTATTATAATTTTATTGGACTTTATAAATATATTATAACAAAAATTAGTGGTCAAAGCTATGTTTTGGAGACTATGTCGATGTCTAAATTCTAATATAACAACTATTTGTGACGGGAGGGAGTATGCTTTTTGAAAACTAGAATTAAGCAATATGGTCGAAGTTTTGAGGTCTAATACCCTAAATTCTGCTTAATGTGTGGGCTGATTGGGGTCTGTATGCTGTTTAGGATTTTAATAGTTGCAGTACTTTGGATCCACCCACAGTGGCGAATCTACCACGGGGGCACGAGGGGGCTAGAGCACCAGCTCCGCTCGTCACACTCTTTGTACCCTTTTACTATCGCTGGCGTTATGTGAATTACTAATCTAGTTAATTTTGTTTTTAAGATTGCTATTTGCACATATTTTTGAGCTTTTGGAATGCACTATCCATTATTAAGATATTATCTTTAATTATTTGCTATTTTAACTTTATTGCTCATCAATTTATGTATCAATTTGGATTGCACATGGCATTCAAATGTGGTTTTGCTACGCTCGGATTAATGATAGTTTTGCACTAGCACCTGCCATTCTTATCCAACATACACCACTGTCCACCACCCAATGCATTCCTTGTTAGGAAAGTATGCACCAAATTTACTCTCAAATAGAAGTTTATTCTTTTGTGTTGTTAGCGATGTATTAGAAATGAGCATGTTATATGATTTTTCTGCTTTACAATGATTTTAGTGACCAGTCTGGCTTGAGGCTTCTACAGAAAGGTACCTAAAGGCAAGTTTTAGTGCTTTTGGTACAGTTCAACTAGATCGCTAAAGCAAAACCTATGGCTGAACCTCAGCAGTACATAAGCACATTCTATCTTCTGCAGGAAGATAGTTAAAAGCGAACTTCTGAAATAACACCGAAGGTAGATGTTGAATTGATCACATAACTAAAACCCCTACGACATGTGAGCTTTGGACTCTGGACTACTTACCTGTGGTCACTGAAAATCACAACTGCCTTTCCTGCTCAGTTTGCCATTTGGTTTGTCATAGAGGAAATCAGGCTGCTACCATCGCAAACATCAAATTCCAGCAAAATACCTATAGAAAAACGGTATGGTTATGATTGTGATGATCATGATGATTGCCAAGGATGAATATGTTATTTTGACACTAATTTTGATCCCCGATAGAAGCAGAAGACTTCCATATCATAAAGCTATTATTTTGGTTACCCTATCAGTATCACAGCTATATAGTCAAGGATAATTGCTGAGAAGATAATCACCTACTGGAAAGCTCTGGGATCTTCAGTTGGGGTGGATGATTTATGGTTGGAGCATTTTGCCTCTGTTTATGATGCTTCAGTTGTGCCAATCGCTATCTGCTGTATGGCTATTCCCTTCATTGGCCCGGGTTTCTGGCTTCGTGGGCCTGTTCGGTTGGTGCCTCCAGCGATGTGCCCGAGAAAAATTGATGACTTAAGGTAGCTTGTACATTTCGATGATTTTTGCCTGGTCAGACATGCCTGAGAAGAGGAAAATAGAAACAACACAAACAATGCTTACTGAATAAGAAAAGCGTAAACATGAAGTACGCTTTCATTTGTATAGATACTAGGCTATACGGCTATACCACACCGGCCATTCTCTATCCTTCCAGCGGCTTCGATCCCCAGATTCACACGAAGGCAAAGCCCAAAAAAAATTGGAAAGAAAGAAGAAATCGATCTCCAAATTCGCATCTGCCGTCCGCGTCTACGCTCTACACGCATCAAATCAGGCCCCAAGCAATAAAAGGTAGGAAGAAAGAACAATATGATTCCTAACCGGGGTTGATCCACCGAATACAATCTTCTTGTTGCTCGGCAAGACATCAGTCCGATCCAATCATCTTCGTCGTGGTCTTGCTGCCTGCTGTGAAGATCTCGTCGCTACGATGCACCGCCGCTCGACCCGAACCCAATTGTTAGGCCAGCCTGCCACCGCTCGCCGTGAAATGTTGGAAAATTAACATGGCCTAACTTAATTCAATTCCATATTTATACAATAAAAATATAAAATTAAATATTACGTCTACAACAAGATTACTAGGAGATAATAAATATTCAATACTAATAAAGGAGACACGTTTACACATGCTATCTAATTGATACATAGATATAAATAATACTATTATAGCAGTATGCATTTTAACAATTTAATTAAAAAGAGAGATGGCTTGGATCAACAAATAGTCAAACTGAGACAGTGGGCTTGGTGAAGAATAGGAAACTGCGTAGAAGTGACGAGACAATTGAAGATGAAAACGAGCCGTCACACGTTATGGCGCTTCGCAGAAACCTGATAGCTGGTCGTCAAAGGCCAGCGTCGGATCAGATACACTGTTCACTACTCCCCCTCAAGTCCGTTGCACAACAGGCGACTATAGAAAACACTCTATTCGAGGACGGTGATGGTGCACAACAGGCGACTATAGAAAACACTCTATTCGAGGACGGTGATGGTGCAAATACCTTCCACGCTCTTAACCTAACTCAAGGTGAAGAAACTTATTCAATGCAAGATCACTACTAACCGCTTTTGTTCCCAAATCTTTGATGTTGCATGACAGGCAAACGCAACAAGTATGGAACTTACCTTTACAAATAGGGGCATCTCTCCTTTATGGAGGCACGACCCATCAAAAGCACCTCACGAGATAGGGGCGTCTCTCACTATGGAGGCACGATCCATCAAAACCACCTCACGAGATCTCATATCAAACTGCCACGATCCTAGTAACCACGGTCTAACTGAATGAGTACGTGTGAATTGCACACTTAGCACATCTTAGGCGTGCTTTAAGTCACAAGTCATACAATAAATATACATATCCTAATATAACCAACCATATGTACATTTAACCTTGCCACCAATTCATAATAAAGTTCATACAATAACTCCCCTTATAAATTGGTTTCCCACCACCAAGTTAAGCACCGTGAGACTAAAGTTCCACATCCAACTCAACACCCATATAACTTCTTTCAACAAATTAATTCTGAAATTAATTCCAACATGAAACACAGCCGTGACATCCGCTGCAACCGCGGCTCGACGTCCGCCGCAGTCACAATCGCCGCTCGTCGTGATGTCCCGCCGCCGCCCACCGTACGTGACTGACGCTCACTGCCAGTGCCGAAGCTGCCCGCGACTTGCTGCGCGAGACGGCGTGGTAGAAGGGAACAATGAACCATTTGTTGCTGCCAGGAGCTCAGGCGATCGATTTTGCTCGCTTGGTTCAGGCTAACGAAGGTGCCGGGATCGAGTACTCAGGCCAGGCAAGGGGTCCAAGTCCCAGGATGCAAACCGAACACTCCTCCGGCAGCATACAGGCACCCTATATTCCATCAGACTTTTTACGATGCTGAGAGGTATCAAGCTACCTTGGCCTAGATACCAAAATTTTAAAAATTAAGGTACCAAGAGATACAAGTAGATAGAGATAATTTAGTGGTATCTCGTTGTACGTTCTACAATATTGGGTCCCGTGTTTTTAGCCTCAGTTCATGACTTCATGTTATGTGATTGTTCCTTTCGGTTGACTCTAGAGATTTGCGTGTCATGTAATCAGCGTTAAACAATCCAATTCCCGTCATGTGACGTAGGACTAGTCGCACACTTACACCTAGGGGCCTGCTTGTAGTAATAAAATCTGCGAAAAACGAGCATCACACATGTCGTATGCTGATCGATGGCGGTAGACAAAATTTGTCTTGAAAGTATTGGTTCCACTGTTTACTCTGTTTCTCATTTGCACGTGAATATGATGGAGAACAAGAAGGTAGTACAGTCAACCATGTTCTTTTCGTACCCGTGCGCAGTTGGTTTCACGTTATCTATAATCTTTTTCTCACAGAACCTGACAGGAAAATATATACCAAGAATCCAGTAAATACCGGTGACGTTTCCGTACATTCTCTCTCTCCTCTCTCCTCTCCCTTGTCCCGACACTTGTTCTTCCTGGCCCCGAACTGTAGGACCCTTTACACGCAGACACGCAGGTGATCCTGGCCGTCCACGCTCAATCGAGCGGCATGCACGAGGTGTGGCGGAGGATCCGGCTGGCTTTCCAGTCCAGGCCTCCATCCCTCTCTCGTCGCCTGCTGCTCTTCTTCCCGGACTCGCAGCTTCTTCCCGGATACGTCGCGGTTAGTTGCCAGAGAGAGAGAGGCCTCCATCCCTCTCGTCGCCTGCTGCTCTTCTTCCCGGACTCGCAGCTTCTTCCCGGATACGTCGCGGTTAGTTGCCAGAGAGAGGCCTCCATCCCTCTCGTCGCCTGCTGCTCTTCTTCCCGGACTCCCACCGTCCCCTCTCTCTCTCTGGCAACTAACCGCGACGTACGTGCGAGGCGCAACCGGCCGGCCGGCCGTGTCATTGGCACCCGTATATGCCAGGTTTACCACCCAAATTCTTCGCCGCGCGCGGTCTATATGTGCAGTGCCCCCGCCCCGCGCTGCCCGTTCGTTTTCGCTTTAGTTTGCACCCAAAGAATGATACCACGTTACGTACCACGGGCTGCTAGCTTCCGCCGTTCCGCGGCCTAATCACGCTGCCGTGATTTGATTTGCCCATGCATCCATCGATGCTAGTTAGCGGCCACGTGGATGAACGCATTTTACCTGAGGTGCGAATTAGGGCACCTGATAGCGTCAGATCATTTCACGCCTTCTCTTGAGTGGCGCACTTACGTCAATCCACGTTTGACGGCGTTCGTGTGCGGATCGCGTTGCGTACGGTTAGGCCATTCGGCCATGCATGATGCATGCATCCCCGTGCACGTCGTTACGTACATACATCAGGCTAGCTGCTAACTAAACGATAACGCCTAACATAGGCTAAATTCACTCCGTTCGTAAGATCGTTGCATAAAATCCTTCTCTTTTTTTACCCTTGCCAACGCTCGGCGCAAACTATACGCACGCACCTTGCATGCTTTTATCCAAAGTTTTGTAATTTTCTTTGGTCATAGGAAGTCAAATGTACCCCTGTTGGACAGACAAAATCGTCGCTAAAAAGTAACTTTTAGACAAACGGGGATAACATTTTCAAATTACCAACAAAGCCCTGTAACAAAATGCCCGCTACCATGGAAGGATCACGGTAAAAAGGATCCACAGAGACCCAGAACACTGCCGCACCAATCCAATTGCCACGTCGAGCCCTAGGCTGCATGCCCCTGCCACCTCATACCAGTTTACGTACGTGGGACCAGCCTTCCCAGTTCCCCCTCTTTTGACCCCGGGTCAACCTGTACGCGGCCCATTGGGCTCGCAAACACCAAGATGATCTCCAATGCCGATCGATCCATTAATAAAAAATAAATTAAAAATTTGGCCAAAACGATATCCAAGTGCCCTACATAACACGCTATACAACTAGACCCATGGGACGGCACGGTATACACGCGCATGCAAGCCGAACAATAGTCACAGCAAGGTCACACGAACAACAACACGCCTTGAAGGATCATACTTGGGCCAACATGGCAAGCTATAGAGCCAATGGGCATGACGCAGGCAAAGCACAGCTTTGGCACGAGTTTTTTTTTATAGTTTTTGGTAAAATATTATGAAAATTTTGACAGCAAAAACAAAGTAAGATGAATTGCCTCAATAATGCAACAAGCACGAGCCGTTTCAGGCACTTCTAGCGTGTGAAAGAACCTAAATGGCAAATCTTCTAGTTTGTCTTTCGAAGCGTTGAACAAGTCACAATAGAATATACGACTAGATATCAACCATTATCTCGACACTTTTTTCGTAAAGAATAAATAAATTTACTTCTTTTCCTCCAACATTTGTGCCCATTGTTTTAGCCCTATGCATCTCTGTCTTCCTTCCTCTCCTCGCAATAGTGTAAGTGAAATGGGACTAGACCGGCACAACACGGAGGTGGCATGACGTGTCAATGAACCATGTATAGGCTCACCAAAGATAAGTCGAACTAGCATGGCACAGCACGCGCGGGCTAGCTAGGCCATGGTGACACGACATGGTCTAGGCCCATAGTGCCCATGCCATGTAGGCTCGACTCAGCTCGGCCTGCCCAGCACGATGCCTAGCTCTATTAAATAGAACACAAAACACGACACAACATTGGGAGTTGGCACGATCCATGCGATCGAGCCAAGCCAGTGTAATGCCAGCACAAAAGAAAGTCTTCAAGAGGTAAGGTCACAACCACGAACGTTCAAAACGAACCTAAGCCGCCAGCCCCCGGCCGCGCCGGTATTATTCCCCACTCGCCACCGTCTTTTCAGCGAGGAATTGCAGGCAGCTAACTAGCTAGAACGCACGGACAAAGGCACAGCTACAGCAAGGACTTGAGCGAGCGGGCTTTCACGCGCTTCCTCGCCATCTTCGGGAACCTCGCCTTCTCCACGGCCATCTTGCCTTTGCCGTTCCCGGCGCGAGCTTTGCCACTGCCGACGTAGTTGTCGTCGCTTTCCTCTTCACGGCCAACGATCTGGGCGGATAGGTCATTCTCCTCGTCATCGTCCTTCTGGTCATCTCGGGCTTCTGGGGTGGCCTTGTCTACCAGTGGGGATCTCTCTTCTTTCACATCGGCAGTAGCTTCGCGATGGTTGCTGTCGCTGCGTTGCTTTCCACGGAATGGGCCCCACCCTGCATAGTAGAAGTACTCCATGCCCGAGCCACCATTCGCCTTCTTCCTCTTGCGTAGCTTGGAGATGGTCAGCGCACTCGCCGACGACACTGCTTTGGTGCTGGATGCGGCACTAGCAGGAGCTGAGTTGACAGGAGCCTTCGCCGGAGCTGACTTGGAACTGGCTGAGGCCTTCGCCGGAGCTGACTTGGAGCTTGCCGAGACGGCCCCCGAAGCTGCCGCTACTGCTGCTGCCACTTTCTCAAAGTTGGGGTTGTAGTACGAGCGGCTCTGCGCGAAGTGGTGGTCGCACAAGGCGTTGGGCCGGTCGACGAAGTTCGCGCAGTGCCAACTCTTGCCGTCGTTTTTCTTACAGTACCAGACTTTAGCCTGCTTGCCGTCGCTGGCCTCTTCCTCCTCCTTTTTCCCTTTGCTTCGTCCTTCTTCACCTTGGCCGTCTCCTTCTTCGCCTTCGCCTTCACCATCTTCTTCATGCCATCTTGCTTCATCTTCCGGGCGACCTTCTCCTTGTTAATAATCTTCTTCCCGGTCATGTCCTCTCCTTCCATCTCCTCATCCTCCTGGTTCACGGCCACGCTGCTCAACACCAAGCCGACGTGAATGAAGTAGTTTTCGAAGGGATCATCCTGCAGTTTCGACAGGTACAAGAATCCAACACGCGCGAGCTCAAACACAAACCAAAGCAAGGTAACCACATATATACGACGTACAGTAGACAAAAAACCACGCAATTCTTGAAGCAGACGAGCACACATAATGCTAGGAGCTGTGCACAGCAATCCAGCGGCACGCACAGATCTAGGGTTCGAGCGGGCGCTCCCATTTCCGCAGATCCCCAACCCTACCCACGGGGCCGAAATTGCGAGTGGAGGTAGCCCGCAGATCCCACCAGAAGACCGATCCAGCCAGCCTATCCGGCTAATTTCTCCCACTCCAACAGGCCACACCGCGACCGCCCAACTCGATCGCGACTTCTGATGCTAGGGCTCTCGAATGGACGAACCCTAGGCGCATGCGAGAGTGAGACCACCGCTCAAAAACCCAACAGGAACGCAAAAAGCATGCGTGGTACGCGGCTCGCGCCAGCAAAAAAAAAATAGCCGGAAGAATGGTGGAATAGCAGAGTCGACAGAGCGGGACGAGGGAGGGGGAGTTGGGGGCAGAGGCTAACCTGGGGATTGGGGTCGTCGAACTCGCTTGTCAGCTCCCACGGCATTCGGTTCAGCTCGCAGGGCCCCTCCGAGGCGGTGGCGATGCTACTGCCGCCGTTGGCTGCGCCGTAGGCAGCAGGCACGGGCGGCGGCGGCGGGAGCTGGCTCGGAGGCGTCGCCTCGGGCTGCGCGTTGAAGTAGGCCGACCCAAGCACCCTGGAAGCGCACTTCCGGATCCGCATGGCTAGAATCAGGCCGCCGGCAGGCAGCGGAGCGGCCAGGGGCGGGGATCTGAGGGGCTAGGGTTTGGGATTGGGGCGGAAGGGAGGAGGAGGAGATGGGGGCGTGGGTTTTTGCTTTGCTCGGCTTGGCCTTTTCTTCTTTTTTTTTCCCTCTCCCTCCTCTCTCACTCCGTTCTCTCGCTCTTTTTTCTGCTGCTTCGGTGGGCTTTGGTCCTGCCAAAATATGCAGGCCGTCTCGAGAGGTAGGTTTTCCTGAGGTTTTATATGGTAGACGGTTAGGTTTGTTGTGTGTGGGAAAAGACCTTCATGCCCTTGCGCTTTGAGGCCTGAGTAACTGAGTTGCTCATTTGGGCTCGGGTAACTAGGGGTATAGAAGACTTAAACTGCAAACGGTGGGAATTTTGTATTTTTAGGTTTCTTCGAGAGTAAGTTAAAAATAAAATCTTACCAAAAAATAACACGAGATTTATTGTTTGATATGATTGCCAACTCAGATGACACGTGTTAAAAGCATGGCCGCAGCTTGACTCATAGACCCTTACTTTCAGATAGTTGCTTGCCCAGCATACTTGTACCTAGAAGCCCACAAAAGTTCATGTGGTGTGATACGAAAAGCCCACGTAGATTTTTATTACTATTTGAACCTAGTGCCCAAAACCGAAAGGGCGTGATTTATGGAAAGGCTTAGGTCTCGCCCTCTTCCAAATATATAAGTGTTGAAAGATAGAAAAATTCATCAATATGCTGGGGATATCGCTTATCACATCATGATGAGTCCCATAGGCAATGTGCATACCCTTGTATATGTAGATTGAGTATAATTGTATAAAATATGAAGACTCTTATCTACTAATACAAAGAAAATGAGCGATAAGATGGAGAAAAAGAAATTCTCCAATACGTGTGGGCTTGCGGCCTTCCGGCCGGCGGCAAGGTATATATAGAAGATGAAAACGAGTGTACCTAATATCCAGCAATTATGGAGACCTTTTTGGAAAAGTCTTCTGCCAAATATATTTGCTCTTTCTTGATCTGTGCCGTGTAAGCTCCATCAGACGGTGCCTAGAATCAAACGGCTTGCCGCAAATTAACAGCTCGATAGAAGAAGAAATCTACCCTAGAAGATCCTATATCATTTGCATGGCAATCTATATGACAGTTATTGCTGCAAATAAATAAAGTTCTCACGTATATAATAAAATCAATCATAAACTTATATAATGCCAAAATAACTCACGTATGTAGTAGGCGGCCACGGTGCGGATAAAAGTGTTGTATTTTTCATGCAATGCAAACAAAAAGCTTCAATATCATGCATGTTCGTTGGCTTCATCTTATAATTTGTCTATATGGGCTCTATTAGTCAGCGAATTGAAGATGCCATGCAACATCTTTCAGACGGGTTCACATATACGACAAAAACCTAGATTGCCACAAACTTCCTCTAATTTCAACGTTCTTTCCTGCTACTATCTTTCTCAACTCAATCAAGAACGGGATGAATTAAGTCGCATATTTCTGTTCATCTGAAGCAGGGTAGCTAGTAGTCCGCTTGATTAATCTCTGGCCAAAACCATGTTTGTGCTTCACTGCTTCTGCCTATGTTATCTTTGCAGGAAAACAAATTCTACTCAACGATGATATACTGGTATGATGGTCGATCTCTTGGCCCTCGACCGAGAAACCGTCGACGCAATGCAACGTTACGTTCATGATCCATGCATCTATCGTCGAAAGAATTAACGCCCTGCCGTATCCTTTCTTCGTTGAGTATGCAACCGTACGTAACACCTATCGTGTATATTAGATAGAGCGGCCGCTATGTGCGCCGGGTGAATCTTGATAGAGTGCTTAGAAAGTAAAAACAACCTCTACAGTAGCTAGATGTCATTTTGTTTTGGGGAAACCTAAAAGAATGTAAGGAAAACAAAAACAACAATAATTTTAAAATTTGTGAGGGCCTTTTTTTAGAAATAGTGAATGAGAATAAGATTTTGAAAAATTTATGAGATTTTTTTTTTGGCCAAAACAGGGATTAAGACCTGAGAGGGATTTCAGGAACCATTAGGTTGGGGATTGGACTCAATTTTTTGGAATCATAAGGTCTTTTTTGCAAAATGATGTGGTCCAACTCTAGAAGCAATTTTCCAGAACTGTAAGGTTTTTTTTTGCAAAAAGGATCAATCTAGAGCTAGGTGCGAATGTACATAGCCACAAAGGTTTTTTTTTCAAAAGAACGGTGAGAGTGTCTGAACGCAATTTTGACACGTAGGACTTTTTCACGAAACTGATGACTTGGTGCTGACTGTGCTCGTGAATGCTACCGGCTTTTGTATTAAATAGACACCAGCAAATAAATCACACGCAAGCCAGCAAACACATGTAAAAGCTAGCTTGTGCACACCAGCACACCACAAGACATGATGACCCAAAACGCCAGTGAAAAAGAAAATCTTAAATCAAGATACACTGGTACAACAGTACATATATCAGTGAAGAGGAGATCCTACGTAAGGGCGCAGCAGTACGTTGCACCAAAGCTACCAAAAAGAAAATCAAGAAAGCTCGTCATGTGCTGCCTATTTAACCGCTCTAGTCCCTTCTTCTCCAGTCCCAAACCCTAACCTCGAATTATCGCCTCCTCCCTTCAATCCCCAATCCCAAAACTCTGAATTAATTGAACTTTGTCCCCTACCTCCTATCCCTTAATCCCAAAAGGGTTATCCCAGATTTCACCTCTCTTTGCCCCTATTCCTCACCGCCGCAGGCTAGATTCTAGGCTCCCTAGCCATGATCCAAGAGCACTTCTCCCTCTTTGTGGTCCGTGAGCAACCATGTCTTCTCGAGATCATTTTATTGGGATGATATCTAATGCACAAGCACCATTTGGTGCACATGCACATAGATATTAAGTTTGGGTATTAAATTAGCATTTTTTTAAAAAAAATTTTGTAGACGTAGTTATGAAATCACTCTACTTATACAGAAAATTCCATGTTCAACTCATTTCACATTGAGAGTAACAAAAATGAGAAAATTTTGACAAATGATAAATCAAAAACAAAAGGAAAAAAAAAGACATGTTACTATTCGCAAAAATTGTCTCTTTTTTCCCTTCTAACATACTGTAAGTTTGAACGTCAAATTTTAAATGTTGTTACAACGCACCATAGATTACATCTAGATTTTTTTTTGAATTTTTTATGTTGATTTGATACACAAACCAAAAAATTGTGCGCATGTGCACCAAATGGTGCTTGTGCACTATATATATCTAGCCTTTCTTATTATTCCCGTTGAACCTTGATCTATACCATGTATCGATCTGGTTTTCCATGTGGAATCATCATTGTTGTGCAGCTTCCTGAGGAGGAGAATATCGTCATAATGGACAAGCATTTGGTCCAGAATTGCAGCGAAGAGGTTATATGTCAAGCTATTTGGCGCGGAAATAGGGTACGGCAGAAGCGAAGAGTTCGCAAGTTTGGAGCTTTCAGCAACGTTGATGCAAGGACATCGAGGTGCAAGAGGAGCGACGGCAGGAGGTGGCGCTGCAAGCGAACTGCGAAGTGGCCGAGCGAACTCCATGTGCGACGCCTGCGGCGAGATGAAATGACTGGCTAACAGCAAAGCCGACAAGATGAACCATGGTGCTGCGCCGGTAGCCTCAGCCATCCTAATAACCCCCAAGGCATCCAAGAAGAAGAAGACGACGGCGGCGGCGGCGACAACTACTGCGACGCAGAAGAAGAGGAAGACGTCGAACTGGGGCAACGGTGGTCATCTCTATTACGGCGGGTTTGCGTTCTTCTTACAAGAGTCGAGCTCAAAGCTATACGCAGGCAGTCAACACTAACGGACAGACAGCAGGCGCGGTTGAGGTCTTGATGGTTGCTGCTGGCAACGATGGCGCGCATGAAGTGGTTCAAAGTTGGTGAGAGGAGCAGGAGGGCCCGGAGGCCTGCCAATGCTCACTCGCTCGCTCAGGCCATTCGTGCGATGATTGCGTAACAAGAGCCTGCTTCGGTAGCTTGTGGCAAACTGGCAATCCTGCTTCATGCAACGCGACATCACCTCGTGGCTGTGCGCGTGATTAGTTTCGGCCGGTGGTCTTCGGACGCCAATATTTTTCTGGACTTGATTTTCCCCCCATTATTTAGTTTGATCGTTCTGCACTCCAACATTATTCAGGAATTCGGTGGATTATCCTAAACTGTTTTAGAGCAGCCCGGTGTGTGGCGTGCAATTTATCAAGACTTCCATTTTGTTCAGTGGCTGTCTCTCTTTTTCTTTGGTTGGATCTCGATCGAGCCTATATGCGACTATACCATTATATCCTGTTTGGGAGGGTTGGCCTCTGGAGCTGGCCAGTCTGAAGACGAGTAGCTGTCAGTGTTTTCCTATTGGTTTTGAATACGAATATGCAATGGTGTGTATATCTGCAGTCTCCAGTGTGATTTTTCTTGCGAGGGATGTCTGTAACTCTAGTTCCAAAAGTACGTCAGTCAGCACTCAGCAGCGAGTTCTGCAATTCTGCTGTGCGTGATGAGGCACAGAAACTGCACAAGTAAGAAAATCCACCCGTTGAATTTTCTTCATCATGTGCGTACAGAAAATGCGTTTACTTCATGGGAATGCTCTCCTAAGAAACCCGCTTTGTTCATGCATTCAGCGGTGTAAGAAAACCTACACGAAATACACGCCATTGTATATTCGTATTCGAATATGTTTCTTCACCGTGACGATTTACACAACTGTATATGAGAACTACTTTGGAATTCTTCCCAGCTGCTAGCCTGTAAACACACGATTTCTAGGAAGGCCACCAGTCCCGTTCACAAATACGTAGACCCTAGCCGAAGGAATAAATTCAGCGTCCAGCAATCAGGTGATTCATATCTCTCCATGCTTTGAAGAGAGGCAAACTGCAATACAGCTTTTCGTTTCTTGATTGCTCCAAATGAACCGCTTCAGTTCATGGAGGAGGTTGGTAGAGCCAACTCCCTGTAATCTTTACGTATACTCCATAGGATCTCTGCACATCGCCTCATGCTTGGTCGGTTCCTCTTTGTTGGAGCTAAGCACTGCAGAGCCAGCTCGTACATCTTCTCAACTGCTAGATTGATCGCATCGGTCGCTTCCAGATTTGAATCCAGTGTTTGTATCGCATTGCCTTCCACAAACTTTTCCATTGCCTGTGCAAACCGTACATGGAGCACGTGTAGCAAAACCAAAGATATAGCAATTGTTAAGATATAAATGCATTATTATCTATGTTATACTGGAAACAATTGAGCATACAAACATAATGGTAAGAATGACAAAAACTAACCCATTTTGCGGTAACACGTTCAATGATCATTCTCTTTGGCTCTATCGGGCGCCTCCCAGTAATCAACTCCACCAGCAGGACCCCAAAGGAGTAGACATCACTCTTCTCATTGAGCTGGTATGTTCTAAGATACTCTGGATCGAGATAACCTGCTGTTCCTTTAACTTGAGTAGAGACATGGGTAGCATCAGTGGGAGCCAGTTTGGCAAATCCAAAGTCAGCAACCTTAGCTCGGCAATTGTTTGTGAGAAGAATGTTCGAGGATTTGATGTCCCTGTGGATGACTGGGTGATCTGCATGGGTGAAATATATGGGTCAGGATTTAGTTGCAAATAATCCAAGGGGTTAGACGTTCAAAAGATGATTGCTTTGAAGGTTACATTTATTTATCAAATGCCACAAAAATGCATGTAAACAGTGCCCTAGATCGTAGTTTTCCCATTTTGCATCAAGAGATTTAACATCGTAATAATGATTTCGTGGATATTTGACAGGAATACAAACCCATAGTGTACGAGACAAATGTATGCATGATAATTCGGAAGAAAAGAGCTAGCTGATCTCTCATCTAATTTTCTTTTTCATTCGAATAATATCAACAATAGTTGAGAACTTGAGATTGTACTATTTGTGTGCAGTATGCTCATTCGAAGGAATAAAAGAACACGCACATTCATCCAGTGTCACTTAGTGTAGGAAGGGCGCATTACATAGGGGGGCAGGCTGCCAAGAACTAGTATTCAAGCAGAGAATTGACGGAACGAAGGAAACTGCACTTCGGTAACAAGGAAATTAGAAGTTCCGAAAAACCCTTACACAACAAAAGTTTGTTCCTTTCTGCCATTTTGGGGCATGAAGAAGAAGGTAAAGATATCATGTTTGGAATACGGATATCATTTGTTTGTGTTAGGATGACTCGTATATCACCAATGATAGTTCTAGTCCAGATCTGGTTTGGACCATATATTTTCCATATAGGCTTGTTTCCTATTAATATAAGCAATTATATTCTAAGGTTGACAGGTTCTCTATATAAACCCTTGTAATCTTGGTTATTTGAGGCGTTGGTTGTTGTGACAACAGTTCCAGAAATATCCAATGTTCTTTTCAGCTGTATCTTTTCTGTGAAGTTAAACAAAAGCAGACAAACAGATACTACAGGGCGGTTTTCCTAACTAGGATTCTGCAGAAGCATATCTGAACATGAATTAAATTCTTACTGATGTTGCATTTAATGTTACTTTTGGGGGATCTTTTCTGAGTTTCAAAGATCATTTGCTGGTCCTTTCACATCCAAGAACAAAACCACAAAATCTGGCAAATTTGAAACCAAAATAAAGCTGAAAGCAGATAAAAGAACTTGATATTACCTGAGTAGGTGTGAAGATATGTAATAGCGTGAGCCACATCAATTACAATATCCAATCTCAGAGAGAATTCCAGAGTTTTTCCATTCAAACCTGCATATGGCTAACCTCATGTAAGACGCAATTAACACAAACTCTGAATATGGCAGGATTATAGGATTCTTACAATCAAGGTGTTCTCGAAGATTCCCATTGGAAACATATTCCACAATGATCAACTGCTCACCACCAAACTCAAGGTACCCATGAAACCTTACCAAATTCAGGTGCTCTATGCATTGCAATGTCTCAATCTCGTTCCGGAACTCACGACCCATATGCTTGTCATACACATTCTGGAAAGAAAGACAACCAATATAGCCTTGTAGTAATCACCAGATTAGGCAAACTGAACATAAGAAATAAAGTACAAACCTTTTTGGCCCTTTTGACGGCAATGAGGGTGCCATTACCGAGCTGACCTTTGTATACCGTCCCAGAACCACCCTGCCCAATCTTCAGGTTTGGCGAGAAGTTTTTGGTTGCTTTCTGGATCTCTGGCAAGGAGAACTTTGTGCTGCCGGGTATCTCCCTATCTGAAGAATTCCTGCGTATGGGGCTATACAGTCCTTTAATTGATCTCTTGCTCTCAAAAGTGCTTCCACTGCTGGAACCTTGTGAACTCACCGACTGTGAGACTGCACATTTGAAAGAAATAAGTATTGTGTCTGAACATGCCAGAAAACATCATGATGATTGCAGCAAAGTGTTATTTGTAATGTATTTTTCTTTAAAGCTTTTGTATTGACCAATGAATTTAACAGTATCCACTCGATGATCATAATCTAAGTATTTACAGATCACATGCCTTGAAATTCTCCCACAAACAGAGAGGGAATTAACAAATGATAACTTTGAAGGGGTTTGCTTATAGAGTTATAGTATCGTAACTCGTATTAAAAATTTTGACCTAGATGGGTCCAGGACACCAGGCCATGATCAAGTGGCGACAAATCGAAAAGAAACAAATAAAAAATCATAAAAGTTCGAACAGATGGAGGGTGTCACACGTCTGATTAAACTAAAGCTCAGCAGAGAAGAAGGCATAGTATTGCTGCACACATGCTACAATGCACAAACAAAGCTAATGTAAGATCAAAAACCAAACCTTGTTACAAACCAAGTAGAAATGATCGACTGAAGGAAATATCTTGAAAAGCTTTCATCGCACAAGGCCTATTTTTCCAGCAATAGTACACTAACTAGTACCGCAAAGATCCTAATTTATGATTATCCTCCCAATTAAGGTGCCGTACCATAGTACGCGTTACCAGAAAGAGTTGAAAACAAGATATCTCCAGCACACACAAAAAAAGGGCTAGTTTGGCCGACAAGAATATCACCTTGGATTAAAAAAAAAACACCACGGAATCAGTGGACGAATGGAGAAAAAGAGAAGGCGTATGTGTATGTACGTTGGTGGGAGGGGCGGGAGTCTTCGGACAAGGAGGTGTCCGGTGAGCGCGCCTCCGGGGAGACGAAGCAGGACCGGAAGGCGTCGAGGAAGGAGACTCCTCGGCCTCCTCTGTCGCCGTTCACGGACCTCTCGTAGTCCGACGACGCCGTGGTGGCGACGGAGAAGCGGGACAGTTCGCCGCTGCCGCCGGGGTCGCTCCGGCTCCCCGCCTCCCCGCTGCTATTCCTCCTCATCTTGGATCAGGGTACGCGTGCGTGGCGAGGCGGCTGCCGCGTGCGGAGAGGAAGGGGCCGGGGCACTTCGGGTTTGGAAAGCGGCGGTTTGATGAGGGGAGGAAGGAGCCCCGGGCCCGCCCGGGAGAAGGGTTCGTTTTCTTTCTTCGGCGCGCCAGACAGAGTGGACTAGTTCGGGAGGGAGAGAAGACCTGCGGACTTCCGCTGCATGTGGGCCCCCCGTGTTTTACTGGTCCAAGATAATATCTTTTTTTGTAAACTTCTGCATTCTGCACCCATGCCTTTTTCCCCTTTGTTTTTTAGAATTTGCATTTTGTGTCTGATACTTTGTAAATTATAAGCCCGGCTGAGGCGTACGAATTTCAGGGTAAACAATTTAATTCCAAAGAAACGGAATTTTTTTGTGTTTTCCAAACGGATTCTAAGATTTGTGCTCAGCCAATCTCTAGTGTTCATGCACTAATGCTAGTTTCCCGAGCCAGCTAACATACTAAGGGCAATCCCAATGGGATGATTAGGATAGTTTCTATAGCATTAATTAGGTTGCCATGTAAGCAAAATAGTGATGTGGAGGTAGAGTTAATGATGAAAGAGAAGGAAACCATTTCTACACAAGTACCAAGAAAGGGAAAAGGGGGATTGGGTGAGAAAATAAGAGAAAAGAGGAGATTGGATGAGAGTTTATTTTGAAGAAACTATCCATTGGGAGCATAGTTTCTACATGTAGTGTCTAGATAACATGGAAGTTATAGAAACTATATGCATTGGGACTGCCCTAATGGAGATGGTGGGGCATTGGGCGTTAGCTGGCAACAGGGGTGACGGTAACGTTGTAGTGACGAACATGGAAGTATGGAGTAGAGGGTCAAGAGGCGGTGGTGGCGCCATGAGAGGTAGTGTAGGCACTAAAAAAATGTGATGACTGTTACAAAATATTTTTTTAATAGATGTCTATAGGGAGATACTAGCGCTCGGATGTTCGATCACTATTCATTTTATCGGACGCCTCTTGCAACACTTTTTTTTCTACGTATGCAATATTTTTTTCCTACGCATGCAACATTTTGTTTGAACGCTTGCAACATCCGTTTACTGTAGCGAATTTTACTGTTTGTCGAAGGAAAATATTGCACGTGTTGACGAAAAATGTTGCACACGTATGAAAAAAAATGTTGCAATGTATCCGAAAATTTCGGACATCCGGACACAAGTCATTAGGATGTCTATAACCTCCTTAGGAGAAACTTATATGCATCATGAATGAGAAATTCTTATGCTATTACTATTCTACCATCAAACCTACATAACATCAATTCTTATAACTCTTTATTTAGTTCAAACCTCTCATGTTACCTATAAATAGAGAGTTGTATGTATGAAAGAATAGAACAAGAAAGAAAGAAAAAATTCTCTCACTTCTATATTGTTCATACTTTAAGTAATCCACTACATTGTAAAAAATTCTCTCACTTCTATATTGTTCATACTTTAAGTAATCCACTACATTGGTCATACTTTGAGTAATCTATTAGTTATTTTATATCATGTTATCAGCACGATCGCCTCTAAAAGGCTATCATAAATTTCACGTACTAAAAATATTTTGATTGTTGCTTTCTGAGGTAAAGTATTCTTTCAATGCCTATTCTATCTTGTTTAATTTGCACATTATAATTCATAGTTTGCATTTCTATGTATTGTAGTTTATTATGTCGAATCAAAACTTGAATTCATGGCTTTGGATATTACGGGAAAAAATTATTTTGTCTTAGGTGCTTGATGCCGAAATCCATCTAGATGCAAATAACCTCGGCAAAACAATCAAGAAGGGAAATAATGCATCTAACCAAGAAAAGGCTAAAGCAATTATCTTTATTCGCCATCACCTCTATGAAGGGTTAAAAGCTGAATACCTCACGGTGAAAAAAAACCTCTTGTTCTTTAGAGCAAATTAAAAGAAAGGTATGACCATCAGAAAATTGTAATTCTCCCCAAAGCTCGTTATGATTGGTTGCACCTGAGGTTGCAAGATTATAAAATTGTTTGTGAGTATAATTCAGCCATGTTCAAAATCACTTCACAACTTTTGTTTTGTTGAGAAAAGGTTACGGGTGAGGAAATATTAGAGAAAACATACTCCACATTCCATGCTTTAAATTTGCTCTTGCAACAGCAATACCGGGAAAAAGGGTTCAAAAAATATTCTGAACTTATTTCTTGTTTGCTTGTAGCTGAACAAAATAATAAGCTTTTGATAAAAAAACCATTAGGCACATCCAACTGGTTCAAGTTCATTCGCTGAAACGAATGCGACAAGATATAATAATAACAACAGAGGATGCGGGCGAGGATGTGGTCGTGGTCGTGGATATGGACGAGGTCGTGATAGAGGAAATTATAATGTTTCCTTCAAAAACACAAATGGTCCCCAGAAGAGGCAAGAAAAGGGAGATACAGGGAAAAATAAAAACTATAAACCTGAAAATATATGCTGTCGCTATGGAGGCAAAAATCATTGGTCGTATAACTGTCGTACGTCAAAGCACCTTGTGGATCTCTATCAACAATCGCTTGAAACGAAAGAAAAAAAAGGATAAAGACCAATTTTGCCAATAATAATGAAGATAATGAATATTTTGACAAAACTCAAGAAGAAGACAGCGACCAACATGATACAACTCATCTAGATGTCTCCGACTTTCTTATCTAAGAATAATTTTTCTAAGTAGTTATTTATACAAGAATAATTTTTATATGTTACATCTTGAATAATGCAAACATGTCATGTTTTTGTTCAAAAATAAATATAATATATTATGTATTGAATTATGGTTGTAACGTTTCACGTGTTAATGAATTTTATGTTATAATGGTCATTTATCTTATTAAAATTTTCTTTTGAAGTGAATGGAAAAATGTTAGTAAATGGTGGAGATATATGTATTATAGACAGTGCAACAACACATAATATTCTCAAGAATAAAAGGTATTTTAATAATTTAACGATGCATAATGGAAGTATGAATACCGTATCTAGGAGTGCAAATTTGATAGAGGACTCCGGAAGGGCCATAATATTATTACCCGACAGGACAAAAATAAGTGTGAAAGAAGCATTGTATTCCCTAAAGTCTCAAAGAAACCTATTAAGTTTTAAAGATATCTGCCAAAATGGATATCCCATTGAGACAATTAATGAAGGAAATAGGGAATACCTTAACATTACAAATTTGTCATCGGGTAAGAAAAATGTATTGGAAAAATTACCATCATTATTATTTGGTTTGTACTGTACAAAGATTGATAAAATTGAATCATATATAGTGGTAGACCAGAAGTTTACCAACCACAACGAATTTATTGTTTGGCATGACCGGTTAGGCCACCCCGGATCAACAATGATGCGAAAAATTATAAATACTTTATGTGGACATACCTTGAAGAACCAGAAGATTCTTCAGTCCAATGACTTCTCATGTATGGCATGCTCTCAAGGAAAATTGATTGTAAGACCATCACTAGCTAAAATTAGGGTTGAATCCCTTGATTTTCTAGAGCGCATACAAGGAGATCTGTGCGGACCTATTCATCCAGTAAGTGGTCCATTTAGATATTTTATGGTTTTGATTGACGCATCGACTAGATGGTCGCATGTCTTTATTATCAACTCGTAACTTAGCGTTTGCGAAATTGTTAGCCCAATTAATAAAATTACGAGCGCAATTTTCATATTATCCTATTAAATCGATATGTTTGGATAATGTTGGTGAATTTACCTCAAAAAGTTTCAACAATTATTGCATGTCAATTGTAATAAATGTTGAGCATCCTATAGCACATGTTCATACACAAAATGATCTTGTAGAATTACTTATAAAACGCCTCCAATTAATTACGAGACCGTTACTTATGAGATCAAAACTCTCAACGATAGCTTGGGGCCATGCTATTTTTGCATACGGCATCATTAATTCGCATCAGGCCAACAAGTTATCATACTTCTTCTCAATTACAGTTAGTATTTGGAAAAGAGCCAGACATATCCCATCTAAAAATTTTTGGTTGTGCGGTATATGTTCCAATTGCCCCACAAAAAATGCACGAAGATGGGACCACAAAGAAGGTTGGGAATATATGTTGGATATAAATCCCCTTCTATAATAAAATATCTTAAGCCATTAACGGGCGATATATTTACAACTAGATTTGCTGACTGCCATTTTGATGAATCAAATTTCCTAACATTAGGGGGAGAAATGAAGCAGCTAAATAAGAAAATTGATTGGAATGAATTGTCATTATTTCATTTTAATCCTCATATAGAACAATGTGAACATGAAGTCCAAAGGATAATTTATCTATAAAGTTTAGCGAATAATTTGCCTAATGCTTTTACAGATTTGAAACGAGTGACAAAAGTACATATTCTAGCTGCTAATGCTCCTGAAAAAATTAATGTCCCAGAAGGACAACCAGCTATTGCAAATGAGATAAAATTTACCATAAAACGTGGTAGACCATTGGGCTCGAAAGATAAAAATCCTCGAAGAAGAAAAGGAGCTAAATATCAAGATAGTCAAGTTGAGGAAATAATAGCCCAAGAAAAATCTCCTGAAGAGATGAATGACATGACTAATAATACTATTTCAGAAGAAACATAGGTACCTGATTCTACACAAACTAAATCTCACCAAACTATGTTATGTCAGGAAAACTTTTGAACCGTGATATTGACGTCAATGATGCATTTGTATATAATGTAGCATTAGAAATTATACACGGTAATGAGGATCAAGAACCTCGATCAATTGAGGAATGCAAACAAACAAATGATTGGCTAAAATGGAAAAACGCAATTCAGGAAGAATTGAATTCTCTGACAAATAAAGAAGTTTTCGAGCCTGTAGCTCGTACACCCAATGGTGTAGAATCTATTGGTTACAAATGGGTCTTTATGCGAAAAAGAAATGAGAAAGGAGATATTATGAGATACAAGGTACGATTAGTTGCCCAAAATTTTTCCCAAAGACCCGCTATAGATTATGAAGAAACATACTCTCTCGTGATGGATGCAACAACTTTTAAATATCTTATCTATCTGGCAATGAAGGAATGCTTTGATTTGCGTCTGATGGATGTTGTTACAACATACTTATATAGATCACTAGATAGTGATATTTATATGAAAATCCCCGAAGGATTCAAACTGCTAGAAACAGTAGGTTCTCGAGAACAATATTCAATTAAACTGAGAAAGTCATTATACGGATTAAAACAATATGGATGAATGTGGTATAATTGTCTCAGTGAATATTTGATAAAAGAAGGATACACAAACAATTCTATTTGTCCATGTGTATTCATAATAAGATCTGGAGATGAATTTGTGATAAGAGCTGTACACGTTGATGATCTAAATATGATTGGAACAACTAAAGGGATCTCAAATGCAGTTGAGTGCTTAAAGAAAGAATTTGAGATGAAGGATCTTGGAAAAACAAAGTTTTGCCTTGGATTGCAAATTGATCATCTTAAGAATGGAATTATTATTCATCAAACGACTTATATAGATAAAATTTTAAAGTAATTTTATATGGATAAAGCACACCCATTAAGTACCCCTATGGTTGTAAGATCGCTTGATGTAATTAAAGATCCTTTCCGACCCCTAGATAATGAAGAAATTCACTGTCCTGAAGTGCCGTATTTAAGTGCTATAGGTGCACTTATGTATCTTTTTACTCATACACGACCTGATATCGCATTTGCAATCAACCTATTAGCAAGATACAACTCATGTCCTACGAGAAGATATTGGAACGGCATCAAACATATATTTCGTTATCTTCAAGGTACAAATAATATGGGTTTATTTTTTTCTGATGCATGCAAGAGAGAGTTAGTTCGTTTTGCAGATGCAGGGTATCTATCTGATCCCCATAATGGTTGATTACAAACTGGATATGTTTTTACTTGTGGTGGCACTGCTATATCGTGATGTTCAATGAAACAGATTATAGTGGCAACATCATCTAACCATGCAGAGATTTTGGTAATCCATGAAGCTAGTAGAGAATGTGTTTGGTTAAGAAATATGACAGGGCATGTTTAAAGATTATGTGGCTTACTTTTAGAAAAGGAAGAATCTACTATTATATATGAGGATAATGCGGCATGCATTACTCAACTGAAGGAGGGATATATCAAAGGGGACAGAGTGAAGCATGTATCACCATATTTTTTTCTTCACTTATGACCTTCAAAAGAATGGTGTTCTGAAAATCCAACAAATTCGATCATGTGAGAATCTCACCAATTTATTCATAAAGGCATTTCCCATTGCAACGTTCAAGAAATTGACCAGTATGATTGGACTTTATCGATTTAGAGATATTAAGTGATCAGGGGGAGTGAATATGTTATGTACTCTTTTTCCCTTAACCATGGTTTTTTTCAACTGGGTTTTTCCTTGATAAAGTTTTTAACGAGGCATACGTATTCACAATTAATGGACATCCAAGGGGAGTGTTATAAAATATTCTTGTAATGGATGTCCATAATCTCTTGGGAGAAACTCACATGCATCCATAAATAAGAAACTCCCATGCTATTACCATTCTCAACTTTAATACATAGTATATATTTTCTCGGGAAAGACGGAGAAAGGATCTTCTTTTGTCGAATTTAACACTCTATACGTTCAACCGTCAATAATACATGCTTCAAAAAATACTATAGATTGAATTGGGAAAAAAACTATAAAGATACAACCGTACACATATTTCTCACTCCGGAAAATAGCAGAAACCGAATTACGGGGAAAAAAATAGAGAGATAGAGTTGTAGAAATATCTTTTTCGATGAATTATTTGGAAAATATTGGAGACCGAGCTGGAAAACCGAGGTGAGAAAATAATCTAGAGGAAAAAGGCTGAAAAATTATTAGAGATGACAACCTTCTTTTGTCGAGCCTAGCACTCTACGCGTTCACCAAGTAATAATACATGTTTTAAAAAATATTACATGTTTTAAAAAATATCAGAGAACGAGATGGAAAATCGAGCTGGGAAAAAAGTCTAGAGATAGCCTTTTGTCGAGCCTAACACTCTACGTGTTCACCGAGTAATAATACATGTTTTAAAAAATATCAGAGATCGCGATGGAAAATCGAGCTGGGAAAAAAGTCTAGAAATAGAGCTGCACACATATTTCTGGTGATGAAAACATTTTTTCCGGGAAAAACGGAGAAAGGACCTACACGTAAGGAGTAAGGGCCTGTTTGTTACGTTTTTGGACCTGTCCGCTATCCTGAAAAATTATAAAAGGGCTTGTTTGCGATTTGAATTTAACGGGAGCTTTTTTCCGTAAAATAGCGCATGAGGGACCTAAACGCGATTAAGAAAAAATATCTTCCCCTCATAAAAAACCGCGAAGGATCTATTCGTAATCTATAGGGACCTATCCGTTATTTAAAGAAACGGAGGGGTTTTTTCGTGAATGTGCGTACGGTGACAAGTGTTTTTCCGGGAAAAATGGAGAAAGGATCTAGACGTAAGGAGCAAGGGCTTGTTTGTTACGTTTTTTGGACCTGTCCGCTATCCTGAAAAATTAGAAAATGGCTTGTTCGTGATTTGAATTTAACGGGAGATTTTTTCCGTATAATAGCGCATGAGGGACCTAAACGCGATTAAGAAAAAAATATCTTCCCCTCTCAAAAAAAACCGTGAAGGACCAATTCGTAATCTATAGGGACCTATCCGTTATTTAAAGAAACGGAGAGGTTTTTTCGCGAATATGCGTATGGTGACACGTGACATAGCTATCTATCAAGGAATCCTTTCAACTTTAATAAAAGGTATGATTTAAGCCGAAGATATCGGTGCCTTATTATGCTTTGAACTGTGTTGGGCTGGGCGTGCCATGGGTTGATCTTTGGTCAGGCCGCCACTTAATATGGCCTTGCGTCATCAGTTGGAGAAAGCGTGGCCGCGTGGGATAGGAAATTTCAGACCGGAGTCAACGTCATTCCTATTGGTTCATTCGAGCAATGGCTCAGCTTCACCCACGACCCACCTATGGGGCAGCCGATAGATTTCGTTTAGCTAAATGGCAGGTGGGCCGGTCTCCAGCATCATGGCCCACACTTCAGTTGTAAAAAGCGTCTGTTAGATTAGGGAAGGTAAGTAATATCACGCTTGCCCCTCGATCTTAAATCGCAGCGACTGGTGAGTGGTCAACAGCACGTCGGCAGGCAGCGTTTTCCACTTTTCGGCACGAAGGATCTCACGACCTTGCCAAAAATACAAATTCCTCGGCGGCGACAGCGCGAATCGATTCCTCGGTCGCGGCAGGTCAAATCTATCTTGCGTGACCGAGTCCGAGCGGCAGTGTGCTCCAGCAACAACGCGCGGCGACGGCACGAACCGTGCGTGTGCGACGGGCGGGAGAGCTGGCCGGCAGCCGGCCGTCTGTCTTGTCTTGTTCGGCTCGCCCTGGACGTCATGAACACGTATGGCTCACTTCATCCGACCACCGCGGCGTCGGGGCGAAGCGAAACGACAATTAAGGCGTTCCGGCCTTGTGGACGTAGGAATCGGCCTTTGAGCCGCCCAAGCACGGAAGCATGCATTGCTCATGTGCTAGTACTGGTAGGAGAACCAGATCGATAGGCATCAATTCCGCAGGGATCTCCAGCATGATTTTCTAAGAGCTTTGATGACAACTACGGTGCGCGTGGTCATGGTCTAACATAAATTTGTTAGATTCATGGAAGAGTTTGTTCGTTCCTTGCAACAACACATGGTTGTACTCATCCTAGGTCGGCTGGACAATCCGGGACAAGCAATATCATTAGTATGTGTCCGTAGGAATGGAGTGTGAGGAACAAAAAAAAAAAAGTGACAGATAGGCTCCGGCCGGACTTTAATGTACTCTTAGTAGGGTACACAAAATCGTTTTTTAAAAAAAATTAGCTCAATTTTTTATTTTCGATTTTCAGCAAAAATCGGTAGAAATTGAAGAAGTTTTAATTCAAAAAAATTTAAACTCGGTGGTCAAACAACAGTGACAAAATAAAAAAACCAAGTGATTTTCACATATTTTCGACCGGTTTTGTTCGATTTTTGAGCGATTTTATCCGATTTTCGGCACATGGAAGGAAAATTGAAAAAATTCAAGGAAGATTAATTTTTTAAAAAAATTGCAAAAATTCCAATTAATCTATAAAATACCTCAGAGAATTTCACTAATTTTTTAATTCATTTAGTGCTTCTGGCAAATAAAAAACAACAATTAATGAAAAGGAACAGAGGCACTATCAAATTTTTATAAAAATTTACAAGTTTCATCATAATATTAAATTTTAATGGTACCACAAAGAGTGCCCAAGGATCACATATTAAAATTTTCAGAAATATTAGACTTCATTTAGTACCACAAGAAAATAAAAAAAAGAAGAATATATACAAAAACGGTAGCACTGTCAGAATTATTTAAAAAACACAAATTTGATCATCATTTGAAATTTTGCGAAATCATTATAATTGCCTTTGTACTTCACACAAAAATTTTAAGAAATATATACTTCATTTAGTTCTCCCAAAAAATAAAAAACAGAACCATATATATACAAAGACAGTAGCATTGTCAGTTTTTTTTTAAAAAATACACATATGATAATCATCTAAAAATTTTACAGCATTATTATCATTGCCTCAGGACCTCACACAAAAATTTTTAACTCTTTTTGTTAACTATTTTAAATTTTTTGAATTTGTATTTAAATTACACCGGTTTTAAAAATCGAATCGGTTTGATACGCTTGATTTTCGCCATTTTTGAATAGAACGCTGCTCCATTATGAGAAATAATGCAATAACACTAGATAAGATCATCTTTGTTGTGCCCGGATTGAAAAAAAAGGCACTTGAGCTAACTCAAATCGTTGAAGATGACCTGCTAAACTATAGCCTAGTGCCTTTTTTTTTCTTTTTTTAAGGGCGATCGGCTTGATCATTACTCTATCTTTAGGCTGGGCAAGGAACGGCAGTTTTATCTGATTATCTATGTACCCATGGGTAGAAACTGTAATAAAGATGAATATATTCCTCTTTTATTACTCATGGGCATGTTTATGAAGGCCAAACTCTATCTGATGGGCAAACAGGTATAGGTATAGGGGAGCTTCACCCGTATCCATTCCGTCCGATTATCCGCCATCTTCTACTGACATATGGGTTAGAACAGGCGTCTAGTTGGCCATCTGATTCCCAATTTATGATACATCATTTCAGTAATTGTTGAACTTAAGCATATGTGTGTCATTTGTCTGCATGTATTATTTTAATTTTTATTCTCATGCACATTTCAAATTTTGAATCATTGATAATCATTCTTTAATCTACGTAATGTAGCTAATACCTATAATTTTATCAAAACGATTGTATTAGTACCATAGCTTATCAGCTTCTAGTTCCATTTGGTTGGAAAGATTGTTGATAGTGACAGATAAAAAGGTATAATCACGAGTGATAAGTATGGATGAGATTCTTCGCTCATGATCCTTCGTAGGTATAATCATAGGGCATGTTTGGTTTGTAGCCTTGAATGACCATGCCAATACATTGGTCATGGCCAATCCATGGCACGACCTTTGTGTTGGCAAATTTGGTCTGTTTGGATGATTACCAATGTTCCATGACCAATGTGAGCTAAAAAAAATAAAAAAAATAAAAAATTCTAAAATATTTAAAATGGGTTGCTTACAATTTTAGATGAATTATAAAATTTGTTTCATATAATTTGGACATCATATGAAATTTACACAAATTTTACAAAGTTTACATGAACCTGTACAACTAGCTAGCTAGTGCACGTATGTGCTGCTGCCGCTGGGCCCATCTCCTGTTGGCGCTCGTTGGCGAGAGATGGCGCCAGATTTCTTCGCCATTGCCAACAGCAGATTTCTTGTTTACTGTAGATGGTCATGACCAAAATTTGGCAGGGTTAGCTTTTTGATGGCAGCAAACCAAATGAGCTCCAAATCAAGATGGTATGACCAAAATTTGGCATGGCAAGCAATGGTTGTAAACCAAACAGCCCCATAGAATATTTTGATTTATGCATATAAATATAAGCGATCACTATCTATACGGACGGCACTCGATTGCTATCCTAGGTTGGGCCAAGCTACAGCCAATCCTTGTAAGCAGGTTTTTATCTGACTCCACCTTCTAGAGCTGAGCGTGAACAAGCGCCTCCTACGGCCTGCAGTCCGGTTCCAGCCCGCTGCTGTCAGGCCCGAGCTGGGAAATGCTAGTAAAAGGAACCTATTTCTAGGCGTAAAAAGGCTATTCTCGGTAGTACAAGAACTGTTCAGCCGTTTGCTCCAGCGACCAGGCGAAAGTTGTGTTACTTATTAATGTGCCGAACGTACAGCGGAACAGGACGGGCACCGGGATAAAATGGTGAATCAACAGTGGTACATCAACATGGGCCGTGCAGAACAGGAGGGCGTCGCTGGATCGATTCCGTAAACTGGTGACTTTTTCCGGTCTGAAACTTTAGTGCGCACGAGGCTTCTCGGGGATCGATGCATCTGGTAGTAGTAGTATTTTCCAGAGCAACAGTAGTACTCTGGTGCTTTGTTGCTTGGTTCGTCACTAGACCGTGTGTATGGACCAAAGCAAGAGGCCAGGATCTATTTTACCCTCGGCTGGAGTAAGAGTAGAGGTGGGCACTGGGTCAAGTTATTTTAGACCGGTATGAGACACGTCTTATTCAGTATGATCCACGGTCTGGTACGAAATTGTTTAAATGGGTCAGGCCGGTATGGCACGGTTGTTTGGACCGTATCAAGTTTACCAATCGAGCACGATGGGTGGTCTGGTCCGACACAACAGTCCGGACCATGCTTGGGCTGGCACAGTCCAAAACAGCCTATGCGTGCCTGCGTTGTATATGTGGGTGAGCAAATCAAAGAGTAAAGGAAGAAAACTTTAGATGAACTAGAGAAAAGGAAGGGAATGCATATATGCGTTGTATGTATGGGTGAGTAAATCAAGAAGTAAGCACATAACAACATGCATGTGACTAGAAGGAGCAATTGAATCAAGGAAATCGATAAGATTAAACACAATAGGATTTTGTTTCGACCGGAGAAAAAGAAAGTTCTAGACAGATAAAGAAAGAAAATCAATTTGTGATCATTTTTTCTAGTAGCAATAGTATAAATAGGTTGGATTTGGGCCGGCACGGCACGAAGCGCAAATGGACCGTGTTTAGGCTCACAAAGACTAGCCGGGCCAACCCGGCCTGGCACGGCGAGCACAATGGGCTGTGACGGTCTGGCACGGTTTAGACCCGAAGCACGATGGGCTAGTGTCGGGCCGGTCCGACACGACGCCCACCTCTAGTAAAAAGTAGACACTTGGAATGTTCGGGTACAAACGGGCTTGTTTAGATACACTTTGATATGACTCCATCCTTTCGGATGGAAAAGAAATTTGAGCTAAAATCAAACCCAATCTGAAGGGACTGGGTCAGGGTAAAGGAACTTCAAAATGGCCGTAATTTATGCTCTTTCAAGGATAGATTTGATTTTGTGAAATGATCAGTCAAGGCATACAGACCGTCTTACGGACCGCGTCAGTTGAGGAGGATCGCTTGAGATCGCACTGCTCTTGCACGCAAGGGATTTGCTGGCTTGGGGTCAATGACATTTTACCTGAACACGGCCTCCATCCACCGTGTGCCGAAGACGCAAGTAGCCCAACGGCAGTCTTGCGTGGAGTTGAATGGCAGCACGCAGGACCAAGACGGTCGTACGCACTGCGGGAGCCGCGTCGCGCACCCAGCTGCCGGTGAAACAATAAATCCCGGGCCGTGAGTCCTGTGAGCGAGCGGAGCGGAGGCCCACCCTGCGCTCCGTCCCGTGGTACTACTGCACTACCGCTTGGCACCCAAACGCGCACGCAGCACGCTGGCTGGACCACCCTGCCATCCCGCGCCACACATTACTAACGTGCTCCGCGCCCACCGCCTCTCCTCCCCGGGCGCCGCGCGGGCCGATCGGTTGCCGTGCTAGTCTCGGCTGCTTCGGGTTCGACGATCTGGGTCGTCTTGTGCGTGCGTGCCCCCCCTCCTCGCCCATTTCCACCCTCCTCTCTGCCCCGATTCCTCGTCTTGATCCCGTCGGCCGCCCCAAAGGCCCCCAGCCTTTCCTCCCGTTTCCCCACACGCCACTGCCCAAAAGTCGCTTTTCGGGTGACTCGTTAGGGTTTTTCTGGTCTGCCAATGTCGCACCCGCTTGTCCCAGCGTGACTCGATTCGGTCGCCTTCCCCGGTACATAACCCAGCTTCCAGTTCCGACCCGATGGAGGTGGACGAGGAGCCGCAGCCGGAGCAAGACCGGAAGCAGACGTCGGAGGCGGCGCCCGGCGGCGGCGTCGAGCGGTGCGGGAGGCACCCGTCCCAGCTCCTCACCGGCATCTGCTCCTCCTGCCTCATGGAGCGCCTCTCCTCCGTCCGCAACCCCGCCGAGGCGGAGATCGTCGAGGTCGGCGCCGCCGACGCCGCTGAGGGCTCCAGCGCCGGTGCCGGCGCCGATCCGAGCAAGCTGCGGAAGACGCTCATGCTGCTTTTCCAGCAGGACGACTCCGGCGGTGCCGGTACCGCGCATCCGCCCGAAGCGAAGGATCCCCGAGTTGCCGAGTTTGAGGTGGACCCTGGAGGTGGTGGTGGGAATCGGGGGGCCAAATGGAAGGGCGGCTCCTGGCTCAGGTCGATCTTGCCAATGAGGAGGATGCGGTGGAGGAGGAAGGAGCCCTCGCTGCCGCCACGGGAGGGATCGGTGGATCCGGGCGGCGGCGGTGGTGGCAGTGCCGATGCGCAGATTGAACGGAAGCCGAGCTTCCGGCGCTCGTGCGAGTGGATGGTGTGCCGGGAGCCTAGCAAAGGCTCCCTTGAGCCGCCTCGACACTCGTGGGATGGGTCGATGGTGGGCAGGGCCTTTGCTTGCTCGTTCGCATGCTTAGAGGAGCCGCCTGATGGGGCGAGGAGGGTGAGGCGGAGCAATGCAGAGGAAGTGGTTGGGGAGAGCTTTGCCGGGGTTGCAGAGAGCAGGAATGTGGGGCACTCTGTCGAAATGGGCGGGGAGAGGCGGCGTTTCAGGGGAAGGAGCTGCGGTGACGCCAGGCCAGAGGTGACCGTCTCAGATGTTGGAAGGCGGAGGTTGAACAGGTGGAGCAGGGTGTGGGATCGGAGCATCACGAGTCCACTCAAGGAGTTTGTGAGGAAGGGGGAGCATGTCCTTGAGCGGTCCCTCTCGGAGTCAAGGAAGGAAACCCGGAGGAGCAAAAATGGGGAGACAGCAGACATCGACGGTGAAATTCAGCCTGGCCGCAATGGGCATGGTTCAGGCAGAGCAAGCCAAGGTGCAATCAGAAGTTTGCAAGCTGCTGCTAATGGGGATGCACAGAACTTCCGCACAGATTGGCGTAGGAATAAGGAATGCAAGATTGGCAGGAGCAGGAGTGTGCATTATACATCTCCTGGGAACTTTGATAATGGGATGCTGCGGTTTTATCTGACGCCAATGAGAAGTTCCAGAACTACAAACAGGGGGAGGAGGAGAAATTCGCGTTTGTTTGCGAGAGGACTTTTTGGTTTCATTTGAGTGGCTGAAGTAGAATTCTAGCCCATGCCATGTGTTTTAGAAGATGGCAGCAGCAGAAGCAACTTTCTTTGGAATCTACTTGGTTTCTATGGATCGGTAACATCTTTATTCCACTATATTCTTTCTTTTAGGACATTGTCAAGTCCCAACTTTGGAGTCAAGAAGCTTCAGACCTAGTTGCAGATTTGCTGCTCTATTCTTTTAAGATATTGGTTATAGATGGAATCTGGACAAAGCTGTGCAGATTAGTATCACAATGTAATTATTTACATGAATAATAACTTTTGCATTATTTCTTCTGAGAGGTCTGAATTTCTGCCCCAGTAAGGGTACACACTGTTCTAATATGTTGCCTCCTCCTAAACATATGTATGTATCTACCGGACAAGTTTACCAGCCAAAGAATTTTGGACAATCTACACGAATAAGGCTATAGGCCTATTGCTGCATATGAACGTTCCTGTTGAGCAACTCTTCCTCTTATGTTTTTTTTTTGAGAAGAACTAGCACCCGGACGTCCTATCTCAGCATGTTGCATCGGACACTCGGTGTAACATTTTTTCCAACGTTTGCAATTTTTTTCAATGTGTGTAATATTTTTTTTTCATGCACACATTTCTATTGTTGTCGAAGGAAAATGTTTCACGTGTAGAAAAAAAATGTTGCAGCGTCCGGATCGACATTTTTACTGTTATCGAAGAAAAATATTTCACGCGTAGAAAAAAAATGTTTCATGAGTAGAAAAAAATGCTGCAGGCTCCTAGCAATTCCCTTTTTTTTTTTCTTTCCTATGTTTGCTCGTCTTGAAACCATTCATGTTTGGGCTGTTAATACATTATAACCATAGGTCCATGCCGTTCATTGCTCTATAAATGACATCGTAAGGCTGCACTGATGCGTTGCCTTTTTGTCTCTACCGTTCTTCTCAAGAGAATTCTTACTCGTGGGGTCCTTGTGCATAATGCTTCCATATGGAGTCCAAATCCAGTGTATTTTCAAGCATAGCTCGTGTAAGCACGCGATCAAGTATAAACCGCATTTGCATTCCTGTAGGTAATCCTTCTTGTTTAGTCAAGGAAACTGGCATTTCAAGGTCGGATTGTTTATGTTCACTCTTGCTGGACTAGCTATGACATGATGAGTATATCATATCACAGATATTTTTTGTCCCATTTAGTTGTTTATGATGATAGTATATCCCTTCACATCATACATGTTAAATCTGGTAAATTTCTATCAACTAGTAAATAGTTTTGACCAATAGAACTATATAAGTATATGAATTTAATTGACCTGAATTACTCGTCAACTTCGGGTCTGGTCGAAGTAGGTTGTGTTTGAGAACAGATTTCACTCTGGTAATGTAAAGCTGTTTCTGTTCTGCGTACTCGGTTTATACATGGATTATCGTTCAACCAATAATTTTCGGTTATCGATTGACTTGAAAGCTGAATTAAAGAAGTTTGGTACCATTACGTTACTGACACTTGAGCAAATCGGACCATCCCTCTTTTGTTGGTAACTGTCATTAGATGTGTCCAACTACTTTGTATATGCAAGTTTTGCAGGTTGAAAAAGAATTATGATCCCACGCGCGTTATGTCTCATTCCGCACATTCACTCCCCCCTTCCATTGTGTTTGGAGACTAGATAAGCATTCTCTGATCTGCAATGTCGTACTTTACAGTCTCCGGTTCCACCTTCCTTCTGATTCTGCTTGTTTCCTGGTTTGCTCAGTACTTGTAGATATCAAGCTGCAATTCATGACAGCAATATGATCATAATATTTCGATTCGGCACATTCTATTTCCCGCTGTGCCGAATTCTACCTGCTAGAGAAATGCTTAAATAAGCTTGCCATTTCCCCCTCGATGTAGGTACATTTTTCCTTGCCCTGCATTGTGTCCTTCTATTTTCCTTCCATGGAAAAACAAGCACAGTGCACCTAGAATAAACATTTGGGATTATTTAGAGACCTTAAAATCATCTCCAACCCTCCACCTCGGCCGTGTCTAAAACTAAGCCGTATCGGTTAGGAGCTTGACTGCAGGGAAGAGAGCACCTTCTGAAAATCCCCCCAATGACTGCAACGCAGGGGAGAGTATGTTGTATGCGTATGAAATTTTAAGATCAAGCTCAATCCCATCCTTGTGATTCGATCATGGCATCGGCGAGCAGAAGGAAAATAGGAGTGCATCGAGCCAGGATTTGAGTTGACGGGCAAGGTTGCCGATGGGGATCGGCTAGGGATTGCGTGAGTAGAGAGGATTGAGATGGGAATTGTGTTAGAAAGGAAGATTGAGATGGGGCCAGGACGAAGAACAGGATGGCTGCAAATGTAAAAGTAGCTGTTTACACCAAAATTTAACAAGACACAACCAATTTATCAGGTTGAAGATAAAATTGGATATTTTTGGCCGATATCGGTTAAAAAGGAAAAAAATTAAGTTGATAGAATTGTGACCGATATTGATTCAAAGATGAAATTTTATTTGTACAAATGCCTATACGGATCACGGCTAGCAACGCATCGGAAAAGGATACGATCGGCCTATATATTATAAAAAGGCGATCAAGGGCAAGCAGAAAAACATTGACCAATCAATTAAATAACTCGCATTTACTTTTTTATCTACTTTTTCCTGTTAACTAGAAGTAGTCTTATAATTTAGATCTTTTTGTAATTCGTCATTGATCAATAAAGTTGCGTTTCGCCGATTGTTGATCTTCTCCAATTATGTCAGGTTTGGTTTTCTTCGATCTTATTGCGCATCGCCTTTTTTTTAGAAAAATCTACCTTTATCAACTATCTAATCAGTTCTAACAAGCTGTTTAGACTTATCGTTACTTGCAATTCAATCGGCTTTGAATGATTGTTTAGATTCTTACCGATTATTACATTAGATTGGCTTTGAGCGTATTTTCCATCTATCTTGCCGATTGCAGGATCAAATTGGCAGACACACCTCGAACCTCTTGAACCCGGCGTTTGCGTGTGTTTGAGCCGATCAATCCGTTATCATATTTGTCAACACCAACACACTTTTAGCACACCCGGTAGAACCCATTGTCTTCTTTAGGAAAGTCAATTCCGCCATCCGACCTCAACACTAAGGCTATAATTGTACCAACAATGGACGATTTGACATCAAAACAACGCAAGAAGATCAAGGATCAGAAAGCCGTGCTCGAGGAGATGATACTGATTTGCTATCAGAAAACTCAACGTGGTGTCTCCCAAAAGACCATATTGCCATCGGCCAATCCCCTCGACAACACGAGGACTAACAATACATTGGTAAGTCGATACATGCATGTACAAGCTGAATTGTCTGCTACTATTAATCAATCTGTACACCATGCTTTGATCAATTAGTCGTGGCATTGATAACGAATCTTAAGCCGATGATTACCAACAGTGTTGAAATCATAGCTCAATAGTTGGCATCAACCAGAAGTCTACTCAACGCAAACCCTGCCGAATTACCCAGTCTATTCGGTAACGCCAAACACGCAGAACCCAGTATTAGTGGCCGATCCTAAGCCATCGGCTACTACTCCTACCATGGTGCCAATCCAGCCGACCATAATATTACCATGAGTTCTCGTGTAAATGGGGTTGTGCATTGTTAAGCATATACCGATGCCGCTAAGTTGGATGCACCAGCCAACTTACCACCATCGGCTCCTTTTACTTCTTTCTCCAATCGGTTCCACAGTCGGTTGAAACCCTCGTGCGCCCATAGTACATCGAGCTAATTCCGTAGAGGAATATGGCCTCATACAAGGTTGTAACATACTTAGAACCCTTCATTTCAATACCAAAGGTGATTGCTTGGAGAACCAGCATAGGCTATGAGCAGCCTCATCAGGTCATATAGGCTCAAGCAACATATCAACCCGAGCTTAAACTTGGAGGGCAGAATGCCAGTTACGAACGTAATTAGCAAATTTCTAACACTTTATCGGCCAATACAGTGAGTTGGGCTAATCAGATATTCGTTGTATTGCGAGACCAATTCGGTATAAAGCCTAAAAGGAAGGTTACAAACTATCGGAAGTCATACTTTGATTATATTGACAGATGTCTTACCCTAATAACTTCGAAGTTCCTGATTTTGCAAAATTCTCAGAAGATGACTCCATCACCATATTAGAGCACGTCGGATGTTTCATCGGGCAATGTGGTGAAGCTGCTTAGTCCGATGGATTAAAGATTAGGTTGTTCTCGCTATCTTTGTCACAAGCTGCCTTTACATGGTTCATAAGCTTAGCCCCGAATTCAGTTAATTTATGGACTGATTTGAAAGCCAGTTCCATGAGTTCTTTTCTCGAGAAGCTTAGAGCTTAGGATTTCTTATTTAAGTTATATCTGCTAGAAATTTTTGAAATCGATTACAGACTATATTAAGAGATTTAGGAAAATAAAAAATTGGTATTTTAGTGTCACTTTGTCTGACAATCAGCTAGCTGATTTAGCCTTCCAAGGGTTAATTATCCAATTGAAGAAAAAATTCGGTGAGCAGGAATTTACCAATTTGAGTCACATGTTGCATAGGGTATCAGCTCAAGAAAGCCGTTTTACCGATAATAGAGGCTTTAGGGATAAATTTAAAAATAATAACAGTAATAAGGATAAGGATAAAACAAAGGATAACCTCATCGAATACGGTTCAAGTAATTCATTGAAAACAATGAGACTGAAATAAATATAGCCAAATAGGTTAAAGGGTAAAAAATCTTTAGTCTCTTCGTGGCTTAAGCTGACAAAAAGTAAGTCAAAAGTAAAATATGCTTTTGATGTCTCTAATTGTGACCGTGTTTTTGATCTAATGCTATAAGAAAAAATAATATGGTTGCCTGAAGGACACACTATACCATCGGTTGAAGAAATTAAGAAGTAAATGTATTGCAAATGGCATCATTCTTTTTCTCATAATATTAACGATTGCAATATTTTTCGACAGCAAATACAATCAGCTATAGAAGATGGCCGACTCAAATTCACAGAAGTGCCGACGATGCAATTGGATGCTAATCCCTTCTCTATCAACATGGTCCAATGTTTTGGAAAGGGAAAAGAGCCGATACTAGACATAGGTCAAGAGTTCCACGTCATGTTGACGTTAAGTCAAGTTCTAGTGGCAGGGAGACAATGAAAATCACGATTAGCTCACTTCAAATAGAACCGACCGCGAAGGAAAGAATTCAAGGACCATCAAGCCAAGGGAGACTTGTAGATCGGCAAGTTGTACAAGGCTAAGAGAGCATCAACACTATGAAAGTTGATTCACAAGTCGAAACCAACTTTCTCCCAACTATTGGAAAAATATCAAAGAAGATACAACAGACCATGTTACCCTGCCTGTCTGCCAGATAATATGTATTGGCCTGACAACTTTGAAAAGGCTCACCAACAGTGCCACTTTTGTCAATTCTATTGGGAGAGGTGGTTAGCTTTGCCATCACCGTACACATGTCTGATGGAACACTACTCGCGTCAAGGTGACTGGCAACGATGGTTAGTTAAAGACAAAATATCTGAGCCAATACAAGGCCATCGTGATGAACAGGTCAATAAGGGATCGGTCCATGAAAGGATTTCTAGGCCGATCCAAGAGCAAACACGACTAGATGATGGGTCGAGTTCTACGACTAAGGTTGATTTGACAGGTAAAATACTTGAGCCAATTGAAACAAAGCAAATGTGGTGTCCTTCAGGGCTTAGTCGATCATAACGCAGACAATTTTAGAGGCTAAAAACCCAAGAGATGAGGGAAGCTGAGTAGGAAAAATAGAGGGATGAGACCTTTAGTGAGCTCCAGCCAATGAAAATAGCTAAGAAAGAGTGGAGGAAAAATGAACCGGTCAAGGATGAATTCGACTCAACTGACGATTTGGATTCACCTGTGATTTGATATTACTCTTCACCTTCGATGGACATCAGTATGGTGTTCACTCTACCGGCCGAGTTCAAAAATAAGTGCTGTATCGGCTAAGGAAACTTTTGCTTAGTTGTGCTTGGGGGTTCAAGATGCAATTTTGAGAAGCCCCAATAAGATCATCGGCATCCGAAATCAATATATTTAAAAGGTCATATCAGTGGCAAGCCAATATCAAGGATGCTTATTGATGGAGGAGCAATTGTCAACTTGATGCCCTACACTACATGCAAAAAGCTGGGTAAGTCTGATGAAAATCTGATTAAAACTAATATGGTTTTGAATGACTTCATGGGTGATCCCACAGAAGCAAAGCTGTTCATGGTGACCGAACTCATAGTCGGCAGTAAAAACATTGCTGACCCCCTTTTTTGTGGTCGACGCCAAAGGCAATTACAGTGTTTTTATTAGGACAAGATTGGATTCACGTTAATTGCTGCATCCCATCAACCATGCATCTGATTCTCGTTCAATAGAATGGGGATAAGGTAGAAGTGATTCAAGTCGATACATCGGCTCATATAGCCATGGGCAGTTCAGACTTCAGACGCAACTTGGCATCATGATGAGGTTGAATGCATATTGGGTAGAGTCCTGGATGATTGTGATTTTATTTGCATCAACAAAACTTGGCTCATTCCGATAAATGTAATGCTGAGCATGCTTGATCAGATATGCAAAATTTTATGCCGATAGGGTGTGCCATTTAAATTATATATATTGGTTGAAGAGGCGATAACAGGGCTGTTTTGGCATAGGAGGTTGATGGTAGAGAGCGAGTTATTTTCTATCTAAGTCAACGGTTAATTGACGCAGAAACCAGATACCCTTTTATAGAAAAGCTCTGCTTGTCATTATGTTTTGCTTGCACTAAGTTAGGGCATTGTATTTTAGTATCGGCTTGTAAGGTTGTTTATAAAACTGATGTTATAAAATATACGTTGTTAGCTCTAATTTATGAGATTGACTTGGTAAATGAGCATACATGCTCGCCAAGTTCTATTTAACATGTGAATCAGCTAAGGCCATCAAAGTCAAGTGGTTGCTGATTTTATGACATGACATGAAACTGGTATGAATACTAGTCTAATATCTGTTGCCCCTTGGTAATTGTTTTTTTGATGGATCTGTATGCTGAGAGGGCGATGATATTGGAGTGGTATTAATTTCGCCAAAAGGGTATAGTTTTGTGTTTGCATTTCGACTAAAATACAAGTGTTCTAATAATCAAGTCGAATACAAAGCATTGTTTAAAGGCCTACAGTTACTCGACAATATCCGGGTCGACTCTGTTGAGGCTTATAGTGATTCTTTATTAATAGTCCAACAAATTAGAGGGAAATATAATTGTTATGATGAAACTTTAAACCGATATTTAGATGAATGTCTTAAGCTTATTGGCTCATTTGGTTCTTTTGCAATTCATCATGTTCCTCGTGAAATGAATATTAAGGCCAATAATTTAGCTCAACGGGCGTCAGGTTATAAAATTTTTGACCGTTTAGAGGATGTGAACCAATAGAAAAAAATGATCATGTGCATTGCCATAAGTGATTGGAGGGCAAAAATAAATGATTATTTAACCAATCCTTTGAAGCTTGAAGATTGAAAAATTAAGAGACAAGCCTTAAAATATATCTTGTTCGATGATGTGCTTTATTATCAGACATCAGAGGGTTTATTGCTAAGATGCCGTAGAGCCGAAGAAGCTAAGATCGCAATGCGTGAAGTACATGAAGGTATTTGTGGAACTCATCAATCGACTCATAAGATGAAGTGGCTACTTAGGCGTTCTATATATTTTTAGCTGACAATGCAAGATTGCTTCAAATATTATAGGGGATGCCAAACTTGTCAGAAATTTGGCAACTTACAATTAGTGACGAGGACTGAGAAAACCTCTGACAAGTCAACATACGGTCAACAGGGGCCCCTAGCTCGAGCTCGGGCCGCGACTTCACCGATCAAGACCTTGGCTGCGCGGCTCCCTCTTGACCTCGACCTCAAGAGTAAGGATCTAGCTCTTGCTCGGGAGGTCTAGCGCAGGAGCCAGAGCGTGCGCCTGTTTGACGGTTACCAAGACCTTGAATGCAGGAGTTGAGGCTGACGTAGGCGGCAGATCCGAGACAGTTACTGCCACCTTCAATGCGCATGAAACCACTACTTCTGGGAATCTCTCCCGGCCGTTTCTAGTAACGGCCGGGAGAGGTATAAGACTCCACGAGGTGGGAATGCTCAACACATTGACACACACGACATCAACGTACAATCCAAGCAATAGGACAGTAGACATTACTGGTACGCTCAAGCTCGAGCTGTAGACCACACCTGTACTCAGGAATAGTGAAATTCTCCACCTCAGGGCAAGACTGGAGTAGAGCTATTACCTTCACAGGGGCTCGAACCAGTATAATCTGCCGTGTCTCGCTCTTTGTCGCCTTCCCCTGACCAACAACACAGCGAACCTAATCCTCCAAGTGAGTGGAGCTCGAGTTGGGTCCCTCATACACACTAACCCCGTTTCACATTTGCGGTCCGGCAGTCCCGATCGTCGACAATTAGCTTCAATATTGGTTTTACATCCAATTATCAAGCAGTGGTTGTTTAGAGGACAGGGAATATATATAATTGGACAAATATTTTCTATGTCATCTAAAGACCATAAGTATATTTTGGTCACAACTAATTATTTTTCTAAATGGATTGAAGCAATACCTCTCAAGAAGGTTACGAATGTAGAAGCTATCAAATTTATTATGGAACATATCGTTCATCGGTTTGGAATTCCTCAAACTATTATGATCGATCAAGGTATTGTGTTTATGTTCAGGGAGTTTCAAAGTTTTGCTAGAAGTTTAGCTATAAAATTATTGAATTCAACACCCTATTATGCTCTGGCTAATAGTTAAGCTAAATCATCAAATAAAATATTGATTAAGTTAATCAAGAGAAAAATTGAAGAAAAAACAAGGAATTGACATGTGACGTTATCAGGGTTTTTACGGATTGCTTACCATGATGTGACCAAGCTATCATCTTATTAGTTGGTTTATGGACAAGCGGCTGTGTTGCTCATGAAAATTAACATTAATTAATAAGAATAGTCAGGTACAATGGACTGTCAGTTCATAATTATAAGGATCTAATGTATGATAACTTAGATGAATTGGTGGAATTACATTTACATATACTGGATCGACATAAGAAGAATAAAGCATGAGTTGCAAGGGATTACAATAAAAAAGTGATGCCTAAGTCATTTTGTAGAGCCGATTTGGCTTGGAAAATTATATTGCATATTGGCTCTAGAGATAACCGGTTTGACAATTAGTCTCTAACATGGGAAGGACTACATAGAATTCATCGGCTTATGAATGGAAATTCTTATGTTTTGGAAATATTGGAAGAAGTGGTATTTCCTAAAGCGATCAATGGTAAATATTTAAAAAGATATCATCCAAGTATTTGGGTTGGGGCGTAATCGGTTAAAGATGACAATCGAAATAGGAGAGCCAAATTAGTTCGTTGTAGTTAATTATGGCTGAGATTCATAGCCGATGATAAAGATTAAACTAGCATAAAAGGAAGCACGAACTTTGGACATTAATAAACTGTAAAATCGATTGAACAACCAATTATAAGCATCCTTAAACAAAAGCAATACTGTTTTAAGGCCAGACTAGGTTACAAACATGCAAGCATCATTTTTTAGAAAAGCTAATTACATATATTCATGAATAATCAGCCGTTGATCTTGGCCCCAAGACCCGACAACACAGTGGTGCTCTTGGTGATGGTTTGCTCCACGTCTTCAAGGATTTTCTCATCCTCTTTGGTACTTCTGGGCACAGGAGTAACTTTGGCCGATTGTTTCTTGACTACTTCTATGGCCAGGCCAAGTTCCACCTTTGGGTCTTTAAAGCCGACGAGGAGTCCACTAGCATTTGATTGCTCTTGGATATTTGCTTATTAATTTTAACCAATTCTGTTTTAAGAAATTTTTTAGTCGACTCCAGCTTTAGAGCCACCTCCTTGGTATGCTTGTGGGACTTCACGTCCTCGTCGTATTTGTCTTTTTTGGCTTTATTATCGGCTATCATTTGATCCAGAATTTTCTAGTCTTCCCGTTGGACTTTCCAACGTGCAAGCCTAGCCTTGGGCGCATCGACTGCCTCTTTTTTTCATTGAGATGGCATACATTTAATAATGCAGCCATCGCTTCTTTAGGTAGGTCGACTTGGACTATGGCCATCTCATCCTGAAGCGGTTGGGTGTTCTCAAGCAGTTTGGCCGAGGGTGTGAATAAAAGTTTGAAGAATATCTAGCCTCTCTTTCATGGCTAGGGCTAACACCACTATGATCGATGCGTCTTTGGACACACAGAGAATCCGTTGGATCTCTTTAGGGTAAGTGTCCATTGTCATCTCCTCATCATCTTCTAATTCCGATAAAGTGAAACACAACCAATCGGTAAGAGAATCTATCGGATTGGTGGAGGATTTCACAGTAGGAACATTCGCTGCGGAGGACTTCGCATCTTTAGTAGCTTGAGCTTGAGGTGTCGGCTGTAATGGAGGAGGAGGTAGGTATGCTTCTGTCAAGGGATCAACTAAGATATTAGCCACGGATGCTGATAGAGAGAAAGCAGGCTGTAAGAAATATCACTAATTCTGTTAAGCCAATTTATGAGCATCAAACTTAGACTTGAAGTTAGTTCACAGGGAAATGTTTACCTAGCCCGTGCCGAAAGCATGTGGAGAGCTCTCACCCGACTACTCTTGGGGCTTGCTACCCCTACTGGCCAACACCTTCTTATTTGGTTAGCCATATTTTTTCTCTACTAAAGAATCAACCAACGGAATTAGTTAACAAGAAAAGCAGCAAAAGTATTAAATTGTAGTTGATGAAGGCATGCTTACTTGGCTATTGTTTTTCATAGTAAGAAATTGAGGGAGATCGAATCCCCAAGGTTCCTAAAGAATAGCCTGTGAGGAGGACGATGGGGCATGTCCGTTTGCTGGGTTGGCCGATGCTTGAGGACTTCACAGGCTTCTTCCTTGTTGCCTTGATCTACAAACAAAAGGAAAAGCCAATTAATGGAAAGTTAAAGGACATTTGGAGCTATACAGAGAGAAAAATCTACTTAAGTTGATACCTTGCCAGTTATATTAACAAGACTCATGTTAGTATAGCCTGACGAACTAGCATCACTACTAGAACTTGAGCAATTACTTGTAGAGTTAATACACGTCGGTTCTGCTTTTGCAGGAAGATCTGGAAAAAAAATTGGCAACCGTGACCGATATGGTACGCTCCACATGATATAGTGCTAAGCAAATAGCTGATCACCAAGTAGTAAAATTACCAGCCCTCTGGAATTGCAAGATAAAGTATAGCAGGTTTTGAAGTTGAAGGTCATTGGCCATATGCAAGGTAATATTGGCTTCACATACTCAGCAAAGTCGATCCCTTGGCCTAAGCTAATAAAAAAACTAAAAAATAGAAGGAACCTGGCCGAATCCAAGCTGCCTAGCATATACCGACAGATGGTACAACTCGTAGGATGGTTGATATGTCCGATTTTTTTTGTATGTAAGCCGATAGATAGTACGTTTAGGGAAATAAAAATTCTATACAGATTGAGGGTTTCTTCGGGCATATCATCACTATCGGCTGCTAAGTGAACAAATGATAGACAAGGGAAACTATTGGCTGCCTTATAGATAAAAAAGTTATGCTAGTTGAAGTCATCTTGATTGAGCTGGAAAAAGAAGGCAAAAAACTTCCTTGCTCCGATAGGTGTGAGTTTGGGTTAGGTGCAAGAGCAAAGGATAAACTTTTCACTAAACGATCAACTATTTCTGAATTCAGACTCTTGGTTTTCTGGAATTTCTTCTCGAGGGTAAGGAGTGATTTAAGGTGAATCAATTTTAAAAGATCGGCTAAATACACAATAAAGCTAGACTTGTGTGAACCATAATGTACCACCAACATTGCCGACTGAGTATCAGCCCAGTCAGATAAAAAGCCGACTACGAATCACATGCATCATTTAATACACTGCCCCTATGAAGAGTTTTCCCATAGCTAGCCGACGACCCTCAACCAACTACTCTGCTAAGACTTGTTATATTCGTGTTGGTCGAAGAGAAGCACCATAGAATAAAAATAGATCATGCCATAGATTTAGAAAAGCTATGTGGTCCTTATTGGACACTGTATCGATTCCTTTGTTATTGTTGATATACTTGTTCCTGCCTTCTCCCTTGGCATGAATAAATTTATGTTGAGGCTTGGCACTAAAGGCTGATACCTGGTCCCCATTTGGCCTTAGGCAGCAAATTTGAGCTACGTCCAAAACTGTTGGATTGATAGGACCTATTCTAAACATGAAGTCATTCAAAGTATTCAATCAGAAGTAACAGAACATGACCACTAAAGGCTCGTTGGCCTCTAGATCGGTTAGAGATAATGGGAGACATTCTGCTATTCCTATCTGCTCCCACTCAACCATTTTTTGTGTTGCTAATTTATTATACCAATCTCTCCAACCCATCAGCACTGTCGATCAAGCTGTAAATCTTTTTCTGCATCCTTCTATATTATACTCATGGGCCGATAGAGGAAGACGAGGAATTTCTTCGTCTATAAAGACCGATAGATCAAGGTTTCCTACAGGACATAGTTAAAATTTATCGCTACTGTCTTGAATAAGGATGAGTACCTGTTGAGGATCCATGGTTCTCTAAGCCGATTGGATGAAGTTAAGCTAATGGAAGACGGGAGGGATGAGAGCAAGGAAAGCAGACTTCATAATTGATCAATAAAAATAAAGTTGCGCATCACCGATTGTTTTCCTTGCTCTCATCATTTATATCTTTTATAATTCATCATTGATCAATTATGAAGTAGGAGTAGTCTTGTAATTTAGATCTTTTATAATTCATCATTGATCAATAAAAATAAAGTTGCGCATCACCGATTGTTGATCTTCTCCGATTACGCCAGATTTGGTTTTTCTCTGATTTTGTTGTGCATTGTTTTTTTCGAGAAAATTTACCTTTACCGACCATCTAATCATCTCTAACAAGCTGTTTAGACTTATTGTTACTTGCAATTTAATCGATTTTGAATAGCTATTTAGATTATTGCTGATTATCACATTAGATCGGTTTTGAGCGTATTTTTCATCTGTTTTGATGATTGCAGGGTCAAATCGGCTGGCACGTCTTGAACCCGGCGTTCACGTGTGTTTGAACTGGTCAGTCCATCGTCACATTTTTTGGCACCAATTGTAGCACACGACTTTTTCTGCAAAATCTCTCGTGTGTGTGTGTCAGGTGCTGCCTTGCCACAGTAGCCTCCTTGTCGTTTGTAAGATCCTCGGCTAATAGGTTTGTGGCATGTGGTATCCTGGTTTAATGAACTAATTTGGAAGGTTTTCTTATTCATGCGGAGGGGTTACAACTTACACGCTAGCGCTAAATCCTCATCTTGTTCAATGTAAACAGCACCAGCCCATCGCATTTTCCTTGTGTTTTTCTATCTTGATGTGTTCTTGCTGATAAAGTGTTATTTGACGGATAGAAGACATGTCAAACATTTCGTTCGATACCCCATCTTCACCTGCTATTGATGGCAAACCGCAAAATTTGACCGATAATTGTTGATTCTACCAAATGACAATCTTGTCGAGGATGAATTCAATTTAATTAGAAAATTCATGAAAATCATGTGGAGCATCTATAGGAACATGAGATGTTGACTGTGATTTGCCTTTGCTTCAATGACCTCGGCTACTTATGGCGTGTTCGACATATCGTCGCGCGCACAGAAGCTCCACCAAAAAAAAAAAACCAAGCAGGCTCCATGGTTGTGGTCCGTGGAGACACAGTGGATGCAAGTGCTCGCCTAGCCACTAGCCTTCTTCCACGAGCTACAGAGAAGGGATATGTGGACTTGAAGATCCTTGTTCCCTTCTATTCAATAAAGCGGTTAACCTAGGATGCCACACGCCACATGCCTATTGATCTTGCAAATAATACATGCAGTGTGTTGAACACCGCTATAACAATAGTCACCAAGTGACTCACTCAATCGTGTTTGGTGATTCAAATATCCACTTTAGGAGATCCATAGCCTATTTAGACAGACTTGCCAACAAGTTTGGATGATCCGCAATGCATTCTACTGCTCTAGTAAAAACTTCACAGCCTAGGCCGTGAGTTTTGCTTAGAGCTACAAAACGTGGGAGTTACTCGATCGAAAAGTTCTTTTCTTTTTTTGAAAGACAAAAGAGATTCTTTCGTGCGCAGGTGAAATCCAGTAACAATATTATACACAGGAAAGCATGAAAAGCACAGAATCTTTAGAGTAGATTAACTCCCCATATCAAAGTGATTAACACTGATCATTACATTACCCTCCGCAGCTCCACGTCTTGCTCGTGCTGTTTCGTTTCTTCCTCTGTGTACTTTCTTCTTCCCCTTTTCTTTGTCCCTTTCCCCTGTGCTTTTCTCACCTCCTGTCTTGGCAATCGCGATGACAACCTAAACAATAATACATACAGGAGAGGAGGTAGCAACGCAGACAACTATATCTTGCCTTTTCTTCCTCTTGTTATCTCCAAGAACACATCCGAAGAGGAGGAATAGAGCAGCGACATATTCTTGATTTTTTTTTGCGATGTCTTCACCAAGCAAGCGCCGCGAGATGGATCTGATGAAGCTGTGAGGATCTTGTAGTATTTTAGATTTTTTTTTGGGTAGGGGGATTTCAATGGGGGATTCCTTAATCTGGATTCTCGTGTCTCTTGATGCTTGCAGGATGATGAGCGACTACAAGGTCGAGATGGTGAATGACGGGATGCAGGAGTTCTTTGTTGAATTTCGTGGGCCTAATGAAAGTATGGTTGTTGACGCACATAACCGATTTGATTCAGTTTCTTCGGCAGATGGTTCTGTAGCTTCAGATTCTGATCTAGATGGACTAATGAAGTTTCGAGAAAGTTGATTTTTTTTCTTGATCATTGTGGCCTGCTGCTTATACCGGTTTAGCTTAAGAACAACAATGATTAGATCTCAAAATTTAATGTCACTAGTCGCTTTTGCTTTTGTATGTTGCCTTTAGTAGTATCTTATTGCTGTTGTTAAGCGCCAGTCTTGTTTTCATATCAGTAAAACAAGATGAGCAGCTGCACTGTCTCACTGGTGTTGTGCTGAATTTAATAGGTCTTTATGAAGGAGGTGTATGGAAAGTTAGGGTAGAATTGCCCGATGCATATCCTTACAAATCCCCATCAATTGGCTTCATCAATAAGATGTATCACCCAAATGTCAATGAAATGTGAGTAATTCCATATTCAGTATTTTTGTTGACTTGGTTTGAACCACAATAACTTTCTAGTTTCTAACCACTTTTGGATGAGTGCAAAATGTAGGTCTGGTTCTGTCTGCTTGGATGTTATTAACCAGACATGGAGCCCGATGTTTGGTAAAATTGATCTTATTATGTCATTATTTGTATAGTTGGCCCCTGCTATTTACCTTTGTTACATTGTCTGTATAAAATAGAGCTCAGTTAGTTGTAGTTGTAGCAATCTCAGCTTTGAACCTGTGTGCTTTATTTTGCAGATCTTGTCAATGTGTTTGAAGTTTTCCTTCCGCAACTTTTATTATATCCAAATCCTTCCGATCCATTGAATGGTGAAGCTGCTTCACTGATGATGCGTGATTGCCATGCTTATGAACAGAAAGTGAAAGGTGACCAGGTTTACGTCTTGTCTGTTTATTCCTATCTATCTTGCATCGTGCTTGGCTTACTTAACATACATAACAAGTGCATTACTAATCAAAATGCTATCCATTGGATGCTCTTTGCACTCCTTTGTGAACTTGTAGAAAGATAGGTAATTTAGCTCCTGCATTGTACTTGGCAGTCAACACTGACTTATCTTTTTAGTTTACGTCGCTACATTCATTAAGACGATAACCAATTATAAGTAAGACACATGTTAAAGACCACTTTGAGACATGTTTTAGGCAAGAAGCCTCCAAAGATTGCTGGTTTGTTATAGTTGTTATATTGTGTTTTCAAATTAGTAGTTTTATATAGATAACTAAATTTACCTGTTAGGCTCTAACACTAGAGGCTTTATGTATGTGGTCTGAGACTCTGAGTAGGCTTCGGATCTATAAGTTCTTAGCTAGTTTTAAAGCTGGTTGGCATGGTGTGTGGTTAGTATGCATTCACTGCAGTAGGTAGAATTTACATGGTACATAGAGATGTTTATGTAATTATAATTTGTGTATGGTCTTGTTCACTCTTGAAATCTAGTACTACTTTGTTCATGGGCATTGCTAAATAAATGTGACCTGGTTGCTCAATTTGCCAGTGTCCAAGTTTAATATCCTGAGTCCTAACTTTTCTGCATTCTCGTTAAGCATGTGGGATAATACATACGACTTACATAAATCAAATATTAAACTTTAAACATCCAGGGTTCACTTAGGCCTTAGGGGCTGTTTGGTTTTCCTACATGAACCCATCCCTTCATCTGCATGGTATGGAACAGAAGGACAGTGTTTCTGGAAGGGATTATACGGGCTTATCCTGTATGGGAGATCATGGGGTGATGCGGAAAACTGGTTATAACCATGGAAGGCCTCCATATTTATAAGAAATCCTGAAGAACCTATCTTGTAAAGTACCAGTATATCTCAAGAGAAACACAACGGATGCTGTGGTTTGGAAATGTCGGGACCTGACACAGTGTACAGTGCCTTAAGTTATAAATTGTTTCCACTTCTTCCGATGCATTTGCTGAATCAGTAATTTCTGTTGCTGATAGAGCTTGTGCTTTTGAGGAGGAGCTGGATGTCTTCTACTAGAATATAGTGCCTCTTAATCATTTCGTCGAATCAAATTTACACAGACTTGTTCTGATATGTACTACTAAGTGCATTGGTCAAAAGATATTATTTTCTTAACCATACACATGTTGGGTGGATTGTGCTTTCTTCCTCTGTACTTGAAAGCTGACTTTCCTTGCTCATGGTTTGCAGAATACTGCGAAAAATATGCCAAACCAGAGGATGCTGGTATAATCCCAGAAGATAAGTCGAGCGACGAAGAGCTGAGTGAAGATGAAGATGACTCCGGTGATGAGGCTATACTGGGCCAACCAGACCCCTAGTCAAGTTGGAATCTGTTTCTCCAACAAATTCGTATACACTGTTTATTGCAGCAACTGTGAAGGATCGAGATGGGGAACAGAGGGGGGGTGAATGGTCGCAATTAAATTTTCCCTCAAAATACTCCAACTAAAACCGTGAAAAAATCGCGCAAAGGAAATTGTGAAAAACCCGCAAAAACCGGAACGACTAGACAACTATGTGCAACCCTAGCTTACATGGATGTGATCCATAAAATATGTGAGGGATTTTCAATCACAATCCTGGTTGTCAAGTGTACAAAAAGGAGAGGAATCAATTCAAATACTTCTTTTCTAAAAGAGATCAAGCCAAGACACAAAAGTCTCTTTTAGAAAAGCAAAAGCAGATATTTCCAGAATCTGTCTTTAATTTGAACAGGAGGTTGGTGGGTTTCTGCTACTCACAAAATTATGAGAAATTTTCTCCTTATGAGAAGATGAGTCGTGAAACTCTCCACCAAATTTCAGATCGAAAAGCCATGTACAAAAATCATCATAAATCTATGAACACAGACAGTCAGGAACTTCGACCAGAAAATTTAGGGCTCGGTTTTCACCTCATGGCACCCAAACTATGAAACCAGTGAACTCCAAAGTTTTTCTGAAGATGGATATAGGAGTCCCGCACAATCTCCAATAAGAATCATGCAAAAAGGATTTTTCTATATTTTTCCAAAAATCAAAGACTAATTGTTGCTGCGAAGAACAAGTTCTGGACAGAACTGGAACTTGAAAGAAAAGATGATCTCTACTCAATCAAAGAGTGCAAAAGAGATGTAAAACCATATGAACACACTCAAAACACCCAAGATCAGCATTTAGAAGGAGGGGAGGCAAATCCAAATTGCATGAATGTAGATTGCGGAAAGTAAATGCGTAATGTAAATGCTGAATTTAAATTGCGTAAAGTAAAGACATAATGTAAATGCAGAATTTAAATTCACAATGATACAAAGAAATTTCTTTGTATTTCTGGTGGCAAGGTTTACAAAGCCTCACTTCATGTGGGCAAAGCTCAAAGGAGCAACTCAAACCTTCAAGGGGAGGAGGCCACCCCTCCACCCCTATTTATACAACTCTTGGGCCACCTACCACCCTTGGATGAGTCCCTCAACCCTAGGACACTCATCTAAGGGCTAGGATTAGCCCACTCACACAGCCATGCAAGGGCTAACCCAAAACCCGCACACATACCGGGTTTTCTTGCACGGTTTTCAAAGCATACTACCTAGACCCGCTAACCAATCAACTAGACCGCGATCCGACGGCCCTCATTGATCCACGCGGCATCTAGCTAGCATCATCTCCTTTCCTTATCTTCTTGGCTTGCCCGGACTCCGTCTCCGGTCATCTTCCGGCGATCTCCCGACCGTCTGGACCTCCGACGCTCCTCGCCTAGTCCCGGTCATCCTCCGCCTCACCATGACCTAGCACCGTCGCCCTGCAACCATCAAAGACAAGGAAAAACCTTTCACATAGCAATGCCCACAAAGATATTTTCAATGATTATCCCAAAATCATTAATCAATCATAATTTCTCTCAACGGTCCGATGCTACCGCCCTCATGCGGGTAGCACTAGGAAAAGCAACCAACACTCAAATTGCTTCACATCGAAAATCCAATTCAAATCAAACTCAATTTCAAATCAAACCAACCTCAACTCTTGTCAATTACTCATCACACACAAGGATAGATCTCCACATGGTCTTTCAAACTGCAATTAAACTGTATAAAATTCCTCTGAAGTCTGAATGCCATGTAAATAAGTGTAATCGCGTGTTCCCTAATGTTACCTCCAACCTCAGTTGACCAATTGAATTAGCAGCAGCACTTCAATTTCCCCATGCATCTAAGCCTGTAGATTCTGGGTTAGAAGTTGCCGACTGCAATGCTTTCGGATCTCTGCGGTTCTTAACAGAAGCAAGTTCCCTAATACATCAATGAATGCCGATATACGTATGAACACCATATGTTTTAGTGATGTAACTCTGCGCTACATGGAGTTCCAGTTGAATCCTAATAGGATTGGATTTCTACTCTCCTTGGGAGGAGGCTATGTAAACCCATGAAACTGGTCACGAGAATCCAAGTCACAAACTAACTCATCCAAAATAACTCATCCAAAATAAGTAGCATTAGAATCTTGTATAGAGTAAGGATTCGAGAATTTTAAAAGGTTCTAGATGGTTGTAAGAGAGTGACAATCTCTTGTACTGCTTTAAGGTTGTGTTTAAAGAATTGGTGATCAGCTTTGCTGAATCTTTCTCTCTCGTTATGGTAGCTTCATTGCCGTTACTTTCATTCTCTCTAGATTCAACATCTTGGTTCTTGAAAACTTCTAGATGGTTGTAAGAGTGGCAATTTCTTGTACTATTTTAAGGTTGTGTTTAAAGAATTTGCGGTTAGTTTTGCCAAATCTTTCTTTGTCGTTATGGTTGCTTGTGATAACTCGGGGGGTTATCAGTTTAATTAAAGACTTAATTAAACAATAAAAACAGTAACAAGTAATTAGGCAAAGAAATAAAATGTAAGGGTTAGAAGAAGTGCCGTCAGTCCCGCAGGGAAACGTGTCGCTCATTGAGATACCAGACCTGTTCGGGGCCAGATCGGCACCTCTAGATAGTTTCCGGGTTCATCCTTCGGTGCATATAGACTTACCTGGTGCGATATGCGGGTATCGTTAGCGTTTTAGGTGCCAATGGACCGAAATACCCTCAAGGCCAGTAGAGCACAGGAAAACCCTAAGGACATAATGGTCATTAGCCAGAATTACCAGGGCTATAAAATCCCCCAAGCCAGCCAACCAGAATCCATCCAAGCATTAGCTGTTTCCATTCCTCCCAGCAAACCGAGCCCACAGAAATATCCAACGGAAGGCAGCATTGCTTTCTTGTTCCCACCCAAGAACACAGCAAGCCACACAAGAACAGCCAGCAACCAGCACCAGCCGAAGCAAGCCAAGCAAGGAGTAGAGGGGGAAGAGCGTCCAGAAGAGGAGGGAAGAGCATCCAGAAGAGAAGGGAGGCTACATCCAGAAGAGGAGAGGAGCCACCCGAAGCTAGAAGAGGTGACCAGAAGGCAGCTCGACCCAGAAGGGAGCCGCACCACTGCTACCTCGTCTTCCCCAGCACCGATCTTCCCTAAGCCGACCCCATTTCCTCTAGAATACCCAGGTACCCTGTAGCAACAGTACGGGTTTCCATGGGTAGACCGTAGATCGGGGTTCTAGCTAAGCAATGGGGCAGGGGGAAGGTTAGATCGGGTTGTTCCCGTGGGTTCTCAGTAGGAGGGGTAGCCATTAGGGGAATGTAGTATCTGTTCTTCCTTGCTAGCTCCTGTGTTCCCTCCGTTCATCATAGAACCCGAACCCAAAGTAAATCATCAAGCAAACGTCAACAAATAAAAGTGCAAGAAAATGAAATGTGGGTAGAACCCTAGTCATGTGAGAGAGAGAAGGAAGGAGTGGAGCGGCGGACACAGTTCTTGTCGGCGAGGAAGGAGAATAGAGTGGTGGCACCGGATCCGCAGTTGGCCAGAGGAAGGAGAGGTGCAGCAGTCGACGGCTAGAAGCGCTTGCGACGCAAAATTGGCTATCTTGCCGGCCGAGCCAAGCGAGCCGTCTTGCCCGAGCGAGGCAGCAGGCGACCAAAGGAGGAGGCCGGAGTGGAGTCGCCAGGAGGAGGAGTGAGCCGAGCGGGAGGCAATCGCCAGGAGGAGAGATCGCCAGAGGAGAGCTGTGCGCCAGTGAGAGAAGTGAGGGGAGGAAGTGATGCAACCGAGTGAAAGAGGTGAGGCCAGGAGTAATGTCGGCAGAGGCAAGAAAAGTGGCTTTCGGCCGAGTAGGCCTAAGGCCAGAGGCTTCGGCCAGAAGATAGATCAGGCAGAAAAGAAAAGAAAGGGGAGAAAGAAAGAAAAAGAGAAGAAGGAAAAATAGAATAGAAGAAGAATAGAGGAGAGAAAAAAAGAAAGAAGAGAAAAATGTAAATAAGTAGAAATTCAATTCGTGTTGCGCGCCGCGTCGATTTTTGGAATTGACTGTCGGATCGCATGAAAATCATCAAGTGAACTTGTGTTTCTGTTGTTAATTAAAATCTGAACGACAGATCATCATTTGGTTGGACGCCAATAAAAATTTATTAAAATTTCAATGCCTTAGTTTATTCTGCTGTTTCAGGTCTCGATCTGAATCGACCCGCCATTCAGAACCCATCTACGGGCGAGGCCGAACCGATCAATTCTATTCCAGGCAAGATTTCCTTTGAACATCTTTCCTAAAGGTTTTCAATGCTTTTATATGATTAATCATATCCTCATTGCATGAAAATTTAATTTCAAAAGGAGAGCTGAATTGAAGGTTGTGTGGGAGAATGGTTGTGGTGTTGTGCTGTGGAAATGGATGGTGGTGTGGAAATGGTATTGTGGCATGGAAATTGGTAAATTGGTATTGGTCGTTGGAATGTGGCTTGGAAATGGATGGGCGTGTCTTAGGATATCCACGAATGGAGTCGTGGATGTGTTAATAGTGATTATGCTGGTGGGTAGAGAGCATGGGGTAAAGGGTGGGAGGTACCCACGCCGGTGAAGCTCTCTACATGGGTTATAATATAAGGACATAACACCTACGCTCGGCCAATTGAGCCGTAATCTTAGTATCAACCATAGCGAGATGAATCACTGTCAGAAAAAGTTGTCCTACAAAAGTGCTATGATCTCCACATGGGTAAGTATAATATAGCCTGGTTGGGTATTGCCGGATACTCAGTTTGACGGTGTATGAAATGTTGGAGGTGGAAAGTTGTGTATGTTAGAAATGAAATGTGTGAATGGAATGGTAAGGGGCGGTATATTTGAAGCCCAGTGGAGTACTGCCGGGAACCCCGGAGTACAACTGTAATTGCGGGCAGCGGGAAGGTATCCCCTCGGGTTACAAGGTTGGAGATCTAATACCGGAGTAGCGATAAACGTTCTAGAGCCTCAGAAATGGGGCCGTTATGGGTAAAGTGATACAAACCTGCGCAGGGTTAAAATCTTGAATTCAAGCCTGTCTCCTGGATTGGAGGCTACGGAAGTTTATTCTGTCTCATATACGGGTGCTAGTAGTCAATTTCGAATAATTAAAATTTCCAACCTTTAAAGAAAACTAAAAAACCTAATTTATTAAACTTGTATGTGGAGGAAAGGAAATGAAAGGAGAGGAAAAGTCATCATACTGCATTCTACTAGCATAATGCCCGTGCTAACGCTACGACGATATTTAGTAATACAATTCAAATAAGCAAAATGTGTTATATGTTTTGGTAATCAAGTGTAGTAAGATGTGATTATGATAGAAGCACAAAAGAAAGATACAGAGAGTTATTATATCGTTAAATCTTGATGTTCTCCTGTTTTGGTTCGCCTCTTGGCCTCCGTAGTGATGGTAGTGTAATTCTTGTAGCTACTGATCCCAAGCGAATTAATGTTTTGGTTCGCTTCTTGGCCACGCCGTGATGCCTTCAAAGCTTCCGTAAATAAGAGCATCTCCAACAGTGTCCAATACTTTTAATTGAGGCCTTCCCAAAAATCTTTTTCTAAAAAAAAACTGCCATCCTCCAACAGCTCTCTTCTTTTTCCCAAAACAATCTGTTACCGTGGGCCCTTTCCCGTCGCGGCTTGGCTTTTCTTCAGCGTTCGGCCCGCCAGTCCAAATTTCCGCAATTCAAAATCAGCAGTAAGAACAGCCGGAACAGGATCATCTAGTTGGGATACAGTTTATCAAGAACTCGAACTTGGTCAAAAAACAAAAAACACACCACCGGAACCAAGGACTCTCTACTTTTTACACCCCCAAATCAGCGGGAAAAAAGCCACCGATTAACACAAAGAAGAAGAGGCAAATTAAGCGATCATACCGTCAGAAGGCTACGCATCTGGTGAAACCAAGCAATCGAAGCAGCAATTACGCCCGAAATCCGAATTTTTTCACTACGGGGAAGCCGGAGGCGAGGCGAGGCAGAGTCTTGGTCTTGTGGTGAGATTTGTCTTGAGGGGGAGAGAACAGCTAGGGTGCGTAAATTGCATAGAAACTTCGTACTGATCAACATGCTAAGAGAATCATATGACAAGTCACATGCATACACATATGCGCATATGACCCCATCCTCCACAGAAGATCCTCCAAGGCATATGAGCATGCATGACAGACCCATCGGCGAAAGTTCCTCCAAGATGGTGGGATAACCACCACCAACTGGATCTTTTTAAGTAGTAAATAATTTTGCATGAAAGAAGCATGTGCTATAAAAATGTGTGATCTTTATATATCTATATCTATACCCCTTTATAATTCACCAGTTGATTCTTTTCTACATCCACACAGTCTTTACATAGTCTTTTGCCTCTACAGAGAATAGTTTTCCTGTATCCACCCTAATATATGCACCCAAAAATTCCCTTTCCTCAAAATCAAGCGCTAAGATGTTTTCTCAGAGCACTTCATCAAATCTGATGGTCCTAATCGTTTGGTTCATCTTCTAATCTGTGAGACTGTGAGATGACAAATCGCGCAACTGTTCGTCTGTTCCCCTCCTCCGCCGCGCATAGATCGCGCCGAACCCCCCCTTCCCTTCCCCGTTCGTGCCGTCGCAGAACGCCTCCCCTCCCCTCCCCGCCCAATCGCACCGCCCCGCCTCCCCTCCCCGCACAATCGCGCCGCCCGCCTCCCTCCTCCCGCCTAATCGCGCGCCGCCTCTCCTCCTCCCATAATAATCCTCCCGTCGCTTGGCTCCGTCCTGCTCCTCGCGCCGTCCCACCACGTCTCCCACGCTCGCCTTGACCTCTCCCTCGCCCTCGCCGACCCGGCCTTCCTCGCCCGCTCGCTCGCGCACCGCGCCTCCTCATGGCGCCTCTCACAACGCCCTCGCCACGCCACCCCCTCCTCCTCCCCTCCGTTCCCTCTCCCCAATCTCTCTCGCGCCCCCGCCTTGCGGCGCCCTCGCTCCGTCCCGCCATTCTTTTCCTCAAAACCCTAGCTTGTTTGGGCTCGCGCCGCCTCTCGATCCGTCTTTGCTCAATCCACGACTCCGCTCTCGGTTTTGCGTGTCGGCCTCTGAGTGCAAAATTGTGCTTGATTGCACTGACAACGAGGGAACTACTGGCGCACACAGGGGGAGCGGCACCAGACCAACCTCGCCAGCGCGCCGCCCATGAGGCCAAGGACGACTTTCATGCAGCCCATTCAACAAGCACAAGTTTGCTCCCCGCAAGTTCGGTGCGTAAAAAAATTCTTCCCATGTCCTTCTCCCCAACCCAGCTTCCTAGAATTGCATGAGCTGCAAATATTAATATGCGATTATTGTGACTCCATCTGGTTCCGTCGGCTAGGGTCCGCTGATTTTGTTCTGCATCTGCTTGGACTTTGTTTGGTTCAATCAATTACACAGCCTGCTATTGCGCTAGGCTTGTTTGGGTGTTTAGGGAGTGAAGCAAACCTTGGGTCTCTTTCCTTTTGTTATCATAGAATTTGACTCTCAGAATAATGGCACACTCGCATCAATGGATTTTTAGTTCTTGTGAAGATTCTGGCGGTGTTTCAAGTTTCATCTTGGCGTCAACCCATGATTCCCTTTGGATATTCAATGATATAAGCATGATGTTTACAACTTGTGTGTAGTATGGATGCATAGCGTAGTGGATCTGGGGAGTTGTTAACTTTCTCCTGTCAATTTGCAATCTTGTAGCACACTTTCTGTGGTTTTCTGATAATTTCATTTTAAATAGCATGAGAGGAAGGAGACCAAAGTAGAACGTTTTATGGGTGGATAACAGGAACATATACTTCATAGGTTAACATTAGCCCCATAATAGCCTAATCTTTATTTGTCATCTGTTGTTTAGATGTGTCCTTATTTTTGCTTTTTCTGGATCAATTTATGAACACTTTGATGCAGTCTTCTAAAACATGTTGTCTACTGTTAGGCTCCGTTTGGATGAGTGGTAATTCCTTAAGAGGTTTTGGGATTTAGTTCAAATTTAAACTAGATCCTAAAACATTCCAATGAGATATCCCTAATCCAAACACCCCCATAGGGGTACTGACACATTAATTAGGCAACAATGAAAGGTAAATACCTCATTCCAATAATTGAAGACCCCTTAGATGATCTAAAAGGACCCTGAATCTTTCCTAAAATTGATCTTATGTCAGTTGGGTTATCACCAAATCCTGATAGAGAGCATACACCTCAAAGGCTCAAACAGCCTTTAAAACTCACCATGGACAATTCAGTCTCAAAACCAATCAGGATTGTGCCATTTGCATGAGTGAATCAATGCATGTTTTGTAGCATGCCTTGCCATTATTAGCTGTGTGCTTCCTCAGAAAAATTGCCTACAAAGAATATGAATCAAGGTGGTAGAGCAGGAAATGGATTAGGCCATACTTATTTACAGATCAGTGGGCTACAACCAAATATTATGCTTTTTTATAGGGTTGTTTTTTAATAAACAAAAAGAGGACTAGATCGGTTCAGTGGTCCTTACTTAAATACAGTATCTTTGACATGGCAATCCATATACGCATGTGCATAGGTCCTCACTGCTACATCAGATTTGTGTGGAAGAATTGCAAGTTTGTCAAGCATAGGAGGATACTGAAAAGAACTTGTTCTGACAGTAATCATGTTTGGTTGTCTATTTTTCAGAATATCAGAACCAAAATTTAATGGCTGTATATGTGATTCCATAGGTTGAACCATGTAAATTGTTAGATATGTAGACCATCAATTTAGTTTATGATGTACGAAACAATTCCAAATCATGTCAGTCGAAGCGTCCTGGAAAAGAACTCCCCAAAAAGAACCTCGCTGCTACGGAGGTATGGGATTTTCATATTTACCTCATGTCTCTGCCTTTCTAAAGGTACAGTATATTGGATTCTTCAGTCACTTTAACTGCTCCCTTTAACTGCTACCATGTATTATCTCTTAGATACTTCGTTTTTTGTATTTCTAGAAATTTTTGTGTCTCTTCGACATCTTCGGACTGACTTCACTGCTCTGTGTTATCCATGTCGTTTATATGCTTTGCAGCAAGTGCAGGTGCGCATCTTTTTGATAGATACCGGATGTATCATGTAGAAAAAGGTACTTGTTGGCTTGTTGCTGATGTCTTGGGTTACATTCAGATCACTTGTCTGCAATTCTAACATACCTCATTATACAATTTTATTTCTGGATTATCATGCGTAGTTTGCTATATTTACTGCGAATGCTGCTGGTGCCCATCGGATAGATTCATTTCTGTTATGCTCCAGCCTGTGTGGCTATTTGGTGTATGGTTGGTCCTGTGCTTTGTTGCTTCAGGCGTGTGTCGTGTGCTTTTCTTTCGTCTTCCTTTGACGTTTAGAATAGCTGTGCCAGCGTCTTTGTTCGTGCTGCTGAGGTGCATGCTCAGCCTACGATCGATCATCTCACTGGCTCAATTTATGTGGTTTTCTTTCTCTGTATGTTTCTTCAGTGATGTGCTTGGAAATGTCCTTAGTTTCCAATCTGCCTTTTCCTTTCCTTAGTTTGGTTTTGTGTATCTACGCCTGACCTTTCATGTTCTAAGCCTGACCTGTCATGGACAAAAGAAGAATTGGGAATCAGAAAAAGAGCACTTCAAAGGCATAATATACGGTTGTACTTGTACAATAGATTTCACGACTGTCAATATTTCTGGCATTTCCCTTATTTTCTAACATAGATTTGATTTGCTCTCTTCACTTCATGAATCTTCTCTGATGATTTGAATTTTTCTTGATCATCTATGCAAGTGCGTCTTCTGATGTGGATTGTGAGAGACAGCTCTCTGAACTGGAAAACCTTTTAGATGCTAAGGTACATCCCATTTTCCTAGCTTGGCACACATGTAAGGTGAACAAGCTGGATCACATTATATAGGACATTCCAGTTGTGATCACTGCAATACTCTATTTTATCTATTGAACTGCAAAGGTATACCATTCCCATATCCAAATATGCTTTCAGATTGTGGTTTTTAGTTTTGACTGCTTTTGATAACTATTTGATTATATATTCCTCTTGAGAGCTACGCCTGTCTTTTTAAGTAAATATATCTATTTTACTGATGTAATTTTGGGAAATGCATATGCACCATTTAAAGAGACAGTTGCATTCTCATCTATCTTATCTTTTACTGTAACAGATATAGCTGTTTTAGACTGTTATTGTTGATTGTGCTCTCCAAGAACTGCCTTCTCAGCAGTCTTTTAACTCTTTTAGAGATGGGGTGGTTTCTGTGAACAACCTACTAACGAGGTCAATAATGTATACAATCCTCCTAAAACTGATGGAATTCTATTGAAGGAACTGTCTCTGAAGGATTCTCCTCATCTTGATAGTCCTGTTGGAGAGGTAGTTACATATTGTTTGTTTCTTAGTTTCGTTTGTATCACTTATTTTTTATGCTTCTACACAAAAAATTCTTACTTGAGAGGTTCTTCTCTGGGCTAATTATACATTATAAGCCTACAGCAAGTCGTTCCACATCTGCTTTGTTTCTGTTCAATGGCTGAGCAGATACTGACATACTGTTCTATAACCTATTTAGAAAGAGGAGAAGAAAGATATAGCTTCAATGAGGGTCTTTTTTTTTTGTTAAAACGGTTATATAAGGAAAATTGGGTGATCGGATATTGCTGGAGAAGAAAGATAGCATGGGCAAGAGTTATCAGTTTCAATACTGAACTTCCTTTCACGGTACACTTTGATTACTTTGTTGCAGGGAGAGCAAAAGTCACCTGGAATTATTCCATTGGCAGTGAAGGATGTGTTCAGCATCATTCAAGATGTAATTTGTTCACTCTTTATTTTAACTGTTAAAAGAAGATCGTGCTTGCATGACGTTGTTATTTCTTTGTTGACCTCAGACACCTGGCCGGGAATTTCTTCTGCGAGTTTCATATCTTGAAATTTATAATGAGGTGACTTCTCTTGTCAAGCCATGCATTTGCTTGCTACTGATTTGCAACAACAAGATCAGTTACAATTTTCAGCTCCATATTGGAGCTTAGAGTGCATAGATATGCTACCTTACCTCATAGAAGCCAGTTTTCCCTATCACTGTACATATAAGATCAGGATTGTGATATGCTGCTCCTGATTTACTTGATCCGACAGGACAGAATCTCAGAATTCGAGAAGATGCACATGTACCTGGTATTTATGATAATCTATTTTATGATCACTTGATCATGTCCATTAGTCCTATACAGCACAAGTTAAACTATATGGGATTTTGTTAATATCAATAATTGCATGTTTATTGTTTGTCAGTTCTTGGTTAGAGTTTCAAGGAAAGTTTTGATATCTCCCAATGGCTGAGATAGTCATTTTTCTCTCTTTTGTAACTATTCTACATATTATAGTAGCAGTAGTGCTCTCCCCTACCCCCTCCCCCCCAACCACCCACACACATGCGCACAATTTTTTTAAAAAGAACTCTGTACAAAAGAAGAGTCGAGAGCATTCTGTCAATAAGCATTGATTCGAGACATTAAATGTTTCTTCTTTGCTGATAATCATTGTACCCTCATTCTTTCTATTCATTTAGGGAACTTATGTGGAAGGGATTAAAGAGGAGGTTGTTTTATCACCTGCACATGCACTCTCTCTAATAGCAACTGGAGAAGGTATTTGTTTCTATCTAGAGAACGTTCTTTTACCTTTTTCTCAGATTATCACCAATTGCATCCAAGGATTTCTTCAGTTCCATGGAGATGACTTCATTTAATGTTTCTCCTTATAATTTTTTGATATAAAATTCAAACCTGCAGTACAACTGTATAGGTGGCTTTGCTGGAGAATGCCTGTACCTGTGTGTGTATATATGTCTGTATCTGTGTGTGGGTGCATGTGTTTTGGCAATTCCTTTGATCGTTATATCTTTATACACCTTGGAATCAAGTTAACCTTGCACTGAATTACTGATGACTTTGCTTTCTGGCAGAGCATAGACATGTTGGATCCAACAACTTCAATCTTGTCAGTAGTCGGAGCCACACTATCTTGACATTGGTACACCCTCTCTCTCCCCATGTGTGTTGGAGGTTTGGTGGTTCATACAAATTTATAGGCAATAGATGATTAAATACAATAATTAATGTTTATTTAGTCTGCAAAATGTTGTTAGTTGTCCGCACATAGTACTTTACTGGATATGAAACTCTGCTGTTTGTCCTAACGGAGACTTGTTTGATGTAGTCTAGGTTAATATAGTTTCAATTCAGGTAGAATTGTTAAACTTTACTGTTACACGCCTGCAGACCATTGAGAGTAGCCCCTCTGGTGAAACTGAGGAGGAAGAAGAAGTCAGATTGTCTCAGTTGGTAATTGATTGCAGACCAAATGCTGCTTCAATCAATCACTATGAGATATATGTCTAATGACTCCATGACTCATGGTATGCAATGTTCAGTATGCAGTCTGATATTTCGAGATTAGAAGCTAAGATTGAAAGAATGGATGCCCAATTAGCAGCAAAGGATTGAGAGCTGGCTACTTTGACCCAAACGGTTTGTGCTTATATCAACTACTTGTATTCTTTACTGACTTTGAATTTCTAACTTTCATTTTCCATTCACGAGGAGGCCAAAAACTCTACAGCTTTGAAAGCTCTGGTTGATAAGCTGCAGCAGGAACGTGATGAATTTCAAAAAATGGTTATAGGAAATCAGGTTAAATTATCTTATCCTACTCTTTTCCTTTTGAAGACCACTCAGTTTGTTTTTTTTGTTTATGGAGAATTACAAGCATTCGTGATGATGCGATGATAAGAGCCCCTGTCCTGATTTGTTATCTTCCTTTTGTAAGCAAGTACGCACCCAGCAAATTCATGAAATGAAGAAGAAAGAAAAGGAATACACCAAATTGCAGGTAATTTATTGCATTTTTTTTTCATATATTGATGTGCCAAACTTAGCATGGAGATTTAATTCAAACTCCAAAGTGATGCTTATTGGATGGACCTATTTCTATTTTGCAGGAGAGACTAAACCAGGTATTGATTTAGAAGAAAAAGGAATCATCCCGTTCAGGAATGGAAATTACTGCAGGTGCTATGCTTGTGAATCTTCTCAATATGGTTAGTCAGTAGTGGTAATTGTTAATCGAAGCTTTTGTTTGATAACTCTGTTATTTGATTTAATAGAAAGAGGGACGACAACGTGGTACGTGGAACGGGAAAAAGAATGACAATGATTATTACAAAATGATTGTAAGCAATGTGCCACCTCTGTGATACAAACCTGATTGAATCTATATTCTGAGGTACCTTAAGTGCTCATTCAGGTCGATGCATATGAAGTGAAGAAGCAAGAGCTGATGCAAGAGAATGCTGATTTACGGGCATTGTTACGTTCTATGCAGGTAAAGGATTGAGGTTACAAATTTCATCCTTTGCTTTTGTTTATAAGGATTGAGGTTACATTTTGCTGCTATAGTTTTTCTTTTCGTACAAAGTCTGAAATTCCATGATTTGATAGGCGAAGAAGCTGTAATAATTTTTGTAGTCATCAATATCGTATCTCCTTATGAAGTATTTAAAAGTGTGCTTGTCTGAGTAATGATGTTTAACTTTAGATGGATATGCGTGAGAAACTGAGACTTGTTTCTCATGTACACATCTTGCTTAGCTCCTTTCACTGCAATCGAAGGGCTGAACAAATGAACAGGAACATTTCAAATAGTAAAAAAAAATTTGTTCTTTTCTGATCCCTATGCTGATGTTATTCACTTTTCTTTGACTTGACAGATGGCAAGGACACAAAAGAACAAAGCCACCGCACACCATCCTGGTCTTTTGAAGGTGATTTGAAATTGAATTTATTTATTTCAGAGTAACTGTAATATGTTTTCCATGGTATCTCACGCATGCTATTGCCAAAATCCTAAGAAACATGCTTATGGACAGTTTAGCTACTTCACAATTCACAATAATTTATGCCTTGATGTTTGTACTGTATACCTCACATTACTTCATGTTCACCCATTTTGTGCTCCAGGGCTGGTTCCTGTGTTGCTTGCTTCGTTCTTAACTCTTTGCCTTCTTTTAATGAATGGCAGGTCTACTACCTAGATTTTTTAAAAAAATGCTTCTTGCAGGAATCAGTTTCTAAGTGAAAATTTTCACTTTTATTGCTTGTTTTTGTGGAAAAGACATTCTTTGCGCCTTTTTTTGTCGCTTTACCAGAATTTATACTTTCTATGTATCTTTCTTTTGTGCTTCTGTTTCTATCATAATCACATTTTACTACACTTGATTACCAAAACATATAACACTTTTTGCTTATTTGAATTGTATTACTAAATATATCGCCGTAGCGTTAGCACGGGCATTATACTAGTTACTTAAAAAGACCCAGTTGGTGGTGGTGATGGTCCATTCTCTCTTTGCCTCCAAGTCGCACCTTTTTTTTGCTTCGGCCTTCCCTTCCATGTATCTTTGATTGGTTTGTCCATGTTCTTTCAGGCAGGTAATGCCTTCGATTCGCTAATTCTCTTAATATAAATATTTGGCTAATTGTACATTTTATGTACATAGGAAACATATAAATATTTTGTATATAGAGGAAACATATGGTAGTATTGTGATTTTATTAGCATTCTCTTACATTTTAGGAATCTGTTGCAACGCAGAGGTATCCAAATAGTAACTTAAAATCGTGATGGTTCCCCCGCCCCTTGCAAACATTTACATAAAAATAACCAATAACTTATTGAACCCTTACCTTCCCTGGACATCCTCTACTCCTCTTATTCTTCTCATAATACAAGATATGCCTGCGTTTGCACCAGTCATGACTGCAAAGTTTCGGGCTTCTGCCAGTGGTCCACCTGCCAATGCCTGCAAATTAAAACTTTCTATTAACCTTAATGCTTAGAGGAAAATTAAAAAACAACACTTCTGCTTTCCTTTTTCTTTTCATAAAGCACAATAATATTTTAAGTATTTAGATGAGCTGTGCAATGAATAATTTCTTCTTTTTGGTTCCTCTATTCCAGACAGCCTTAAGGAACAACAATGGCTTTGCTACACTAAAATCAAAAGAAGAGCGCTTGCTTCCTTAAAAATGCCATCACATGCATAGAAAAAGCAGCTATGCTCCTTTGTTCTTTAACAAAGTTTCATTCCTTCCAAATGACAAATCCATCAATGCAAGTCTGAACAACAGAACCGTGACACTGTTGATTCATACCAGAGTCAGAGACTGTTGGTGCTTTGTAATTTAGGAGCAAGGTTAGAATGATTTATATTCTAAACAGATATCCACGCGAGTTAGCCAAAATGAAGGCCACTTGACTTCAGCTCGCACTTGTTCGCTAACCCCGCATATCTAATTAAGTTTGTAAGCGCGGGAGGCCTACATGTAGGGAAGTGGAGAGACCTGCGCTTGCTTGAAGGAAGCCATGGCCTTAGGGTCGGCCCCGGGTGGTGGCTGCGGCACGGGGAACGGCGCCCCTCCGTCCGGCGTGAGCGTGCCCATCAGCCCGCCGAGAGCGGCGTCCTGCACGGCCCCGACTGCGGTGGCGACGGCCGCCTCGACGTGCGTGGGCTGCTACGCCAGCCACGCGCGCAGCCCCGCCTCCAGCGACCTGACGCGGTCGCCTAGCTCGGCCAGCTGGTTGGCCCCGCCCCGCGCCGTCGCCACCTGCGCCGAGGCGGGCGACGATGAGGAGGCCATCACCACCAGCGGCCGCCTCTTCTGCCCCATCCCTTCCATCTCGAAGCTGTCTCCGTTCCCCTCTCCGATGTTTCGAAATGTTGGGGAAGGAGGAGCAGATCGCTGTTGTGTTACGCTGCTGCTGCTGCTGCTGCTTTTATCCCCTCCTCCAGTCCTCCCTCGGATGCTCCTCATCCTCGCCAGAATCCCTTCACGGCGGGGCGGCGAGATTTGTGCGGGTGCGCGGCGTGATTTGTGCGGCGCGGGGAGGGGAAGCGATGATTTGTGCGGCGCGTGATTTGATTAGATCAGAGGATGGATGAACCTAATGATTTGGACCATTAGATTTGATGAAGTGGTTTGATAAAACATCTTAGCGCTTCATTTTGAGGAAGGGAGATTTTTGGGTGCATATATTAGGGTGGATACAGAAAAAGTACTCTCTGTGGAGGCAAAACACTGTGTGGATGTAGAAAAATTTCAACTGGTGAATTATAAAGGGGTATAGATTATCTAATGCTTGCTGAGTACTCTGTACTCACTCTTGTATTTCCCCCTTTTTCTAGAAGAAGATCCTGATGGATTCGCCTTCGAGGCTGGAGATGAGGGCTACCCCTGGACTCAGTCCCAAGGTTATCAGGAGGATGGCACAGAGGGCTATCTATATACCGACTACTACTACTACCCAGAGGAATAGGTTCTATATCCCATATTCTGTTCTTAGGGGATATTTAGTAGAAGTAGGCAGCAATAGTAATCATTTGTTGTACATGGTAATGTCTTAAATTATAATGTAATGGACCCATAGCCCAGCGTGGCTTAGCAATGAATATATGTTCTTGCAGTTTCTAATTATTGTTCTGCTGTAACACTCTGAACATGGCATAGTAGCTGGCAAAGCATTAGATGTTCCAATATTTTGCCGGTGGCTGTGCCGAGATTCGTGTAATTATCTTGGGGTGATGGCAGGATTACTGTCGCTACCCTAGGCTAATTATACGGGTCGCCGCATTGCTTCATTGCCGTTACTTTCATTCTCTCTAGATTCAACATCTTTGTTCTTGAAAACCTGCGCATTCATGCTATATCTCACAAAACTCATATCTGAATAAGGGCTGTTACGCATAAAGAGGGGTATCCGAGCATAACAAGTGGTATTAGAATTAAGGCCGGATTAATTAGATGTGTGAGAAGGTCAGTAAAGTGTTAGGTTGCACAAAATCAAGATCGATGTTGACGATGTAGAATCATGTAGAGAAATTTGATGGTAAAGAAAATTTCAGTGTGTGACAAAGTGTGGTAAAATATGTCCTTATTTTGAAAAAGTTAATAGTTGCTCTTGAAAGGGACAAAGCGAAAAACACGTACGAACATGACTGAAAAATGAGAGTGGAAAGATATCAGTACAATCCGTCTGTCTCTCAGATAAGGCAAAGTACTCGGCGATAAATGAGAACTTGCCGAAGAAACTATGTAAGATCTTAGAAGAACTATATATGGCAAAGCTGCTAACAAACCGGTGGTATCGAAGTGACAACTGCAAAGATTGCGCTTGGAGGATGGTACATAGTTTATTGACCATCTATCTCAATGTCTTCAACAAGCTCATCACACAACTGATTGTAGATGAGAATATTAAGGAGAATAATAAGATTGTCATACTGGTATCATCTCTACTACCATCGTAGGAGCAATTGTGATGAATATTCTTGTTGAAAAATACTCTCTCAGCTTCAACAAGGTAGTTGCATATCTATTAGAGGTAGAGTTCTTGAAAAAATCCATCGGAATCTTCATCCTCGAGTGATCAAGCATTGACTGCAAATAGGTGTTATAGACAAAAGCAAGAGTTACAAGAAGATGAATAGCAAAAGCAAGGGCATATATGTATACTATCTATGTGATGACAAATATCATATGATAAGGGACTATCCGAGTTTGAAGCAAATAAAAGGTGCATGCTCAATGCGGTAGTAAAAGATGATTCGAACGTACTTATCGTCAATCTAGTATTTCTCATGGATGGATATCAGATTCAACTTGTTGCTTCCACATTTGTTCAGCGATGGAGATTTGACAAAGGATCTCTACGCCTAATACATGGAACTGTTCACTTAGCGGATTGAAAGGAGTGTGCAATTATAGAGTTGGGAATAATTACATTGGAGATGTATGATGGATCACATCGTATATTAACAAGAGTTCAATATGTTCTCGACTTAAAAAGAATCTAATATTTGTGAGGTCATTTGAATTCGAAGGTTGTGAGATATCACTTTGAGGTGGAGTCATACGAGTTACTTGCAAAATGTTGGTGATCATAAAATGTATCTGGAGCAGTGAATGATACAGATTGATGGGGAGCAATGAATGATACAGATTGATGAGTAAACTTAGAGAAATGGAAACCAATACGAGGTCTGATGAAAATCATGATCAAAAGAAGGAAACCGTGTCGTTAATGGTCGGTAAAACTGTGTCGTTAATGGTCGGTACTCAAATCTCAACTATAATTGTGTGCAGAACTACAAAGATGGTTACAAAATTTAGCAAGCACAAAGGTAAATGTGTGAGTTCTTGAAAGATGGAAGATGTGGCGGAACTAATCACGTGGCACTAATGAGTAGGTAAAGTTTGGAGACAGTACAAACCTGTGACATAGAGGGCTGTAGTAACAAAAGATGTGATTAACTAAACTACACAAAAAATGACTCTTCAGTGGAGAATTCGGTAGGCTAAGCCTGAACACTAAAACACATATTGCAGTGATGTGTATGGGCTCATATGATGGGGGCATTCCCAAAGGTGGGGGAAAATAGAAAAAAGGAAAAAAAATATGTAGCCGACTTGAAGTGAGTTCTTGAAGGGGTGGGTAAGAGCTAATGTGGAGATTATTGAATATAGTGACATACATATATATTCTTTTAGAATTTAGAAAGATGTGCAATAAGGAATCCTAAATAAATCCTATTCCAAGTTTCTTTTGGAGTAGAATTTCTATTTCCATACGAAGGAGGACTAAGGAGGCTACATAAACCATAGGGCTATCATGGAGCCACATACCAACTCATTCAAGAGGTGCATGAGATGATTAGAAGTTAGGTTATTTTTTAACACTACATTATTTTATAGGGTAAGGATTCTAAAAGGTTCAAGAGTGTTCCATCCCTTACTTTTTTGACCTTATGCTTTAAATGCATCGCTGTTCCTTTGGTTCTCTCTAGATTCAACTCCATTTTTGAGACTGTGAGCATTTGTACCATATCTCATAAAACATATCCGATTTGAGAATTGCTGCATATAACAAGGGATATCGTAGCTTAACACCGTACAATAAGTGTGTGTTTGGTTGATAGGATGAGTTTGAATAGGGCGAGACGGTCCTGTACTATTTAATTGTATTATTTTAAGTGAATGAAATGGTTCATCATCTATTAGGAATATTCCTCAAATTTGTATCCTACCATCTAGGATGATATGGTTTCATTCAAACAACCAAACACATAAATAATTTTTTTCTTAAACTATCTCATACATATATCATTTGGTGTAAGCAACTAAATAAGTAAATATACCCTAACTATCATTCTTATGTCATGGCAGCGGTTGGTTTGCCACGCTTGTTTGGAGACTGAGAAACCGTCGGTCTCTTCACATGGCGAAAATGGCATGGCTAGCCACGCTCGTTCTCGCTGCCGGGGTCCTCCTGTGCACGGCCGTCGAGACGGCGCTGGGGATGAAGCGGTTGTCCATCACGGACGACCTACACGACGTGGTGGATGAGGAGGACGACGATTGGCGGCATTGGGGCGCGGGCGCGGCCCCAACGCGTGACCCGCCCCCGGACTTTTCGCGGATGGATCCGGCCGCCGTCCAGGCCGAGCTCCTCCGCCGCCACGCTGGCCCATCGTTCGGCTTCGTCAAGCTCCGCCTCGGCGTCCCCCGCTCCCGGGTGCGGATCCTTCGATCGCCTTACACCGAGCGCTCCTCGTAGGTTCTTTCTTGTTTGTTCTTTGCCGATTAAAATTCTCTAGTTTATTTCAGGAGGATGTGGTGGGAATTGCGACGCAGTGGAGCAAAGTGCTGCGGACTGGATCGGTGGCGGCCAAATTCGTGGCTGTTGATTTCGGCACGCTCATGTTCACCATGGAGAGAGGGCAAGACGTACTAGAGGTAAGGAGGCTTGTTTGCGCTGTGCATTTTGCTTGGATGCATTTGGCTTGCTGCGAGTGTGATTACAGATCATGAGCAGGTTCGGATACAAGAACTTGTATGCTAATTCTACTGGGCATGGCATAAAGATTAATTGCAGAAACGAAACAACAAAACTAGTGCAATTGCAGAAACGAAACAACAAATCTAGTGCTATAAATTACATGCCTGTTGAATACTGTTCTTTTTGTACACTCAGACCACTGATAATTGTGTAATACTCCTAGTTCAGTGGCATCTTCCATTCATAGTTACTGGATTTGCTTTAAATCCCCGTAAATTATGAACCGGATTCATCCAATCTAAACCGGTTTAGGGTATAGAGTTTGTGTTTGCAACGAAAACTGAAAGAAAAAGTGACGATCTGCGAATCCGAATCCCATGCCGCAACTGGGGCGAACGATGTTTTTGCTATGTTTCCATCGGCATTCATGTGAAGGCAACTTTATGTTCAGCAGGAAAAAAACACTGTACTCCTACCCGCATAACAATTCAAGTCATCTAGATTTGATGTTCTCATTACCTTTCTTATGGTTTATTTTTCAGAGCATAGCATTGACATTCAGAGCTCCAATTAGAGTATAACATGCCTGATGCCCTTTTTTCTTCTCCCGATGTGATGTCTTTTATTGTGTGTTTTTCCAGTTGAAAGAGTTCATTTTGAGCCAGCCGGAGGCCTACGAGTGTAAGATTGGGGGTCAAGCTTTCCGAAGACCTAGAGACCCACCCCTCGATCAAGTTGTCAAGATGCTACAGAAACAGAAAAGCGCAACGCATAGCCATGATTCTGCCGTGCAACAGGATAAACACAAAGTTGAGCTATAGATTTTCTTGAACAGGTTCAGCAGTTCCTTTCTTTTGTGGCTATCTTCCATAAATAACAGCAACAAGTGTTGGTAGCTAACTTGTTTTTTGCGATTTCACACGAGAGGAAGAAGTTCTCTTTGGTAGAATGTTGTGCTTCTCCTCCGGAGAATGCTGGGATGTTAAACGACCATGTCGTTCTAGTATATTCGATGGTAGAATGCAACCAAGTTGAACGTGAGTCTTGTTTGGTCCATAGTTATCAGAAACACGGTTCATCCGAGTTACGATACAGGATTTGGGCGATTTAAAGCAAATCCGGTAACTATGAATGGAAGATGCCACTGAGCTAGGAGTATTACACAATTATCAGTGGTCTGAGTGTACAAAAAGAACAGTATTCAGAAGGCATGTAATTTATAGCACTAGATTTGTTGTTTCGTTTCTGCAATTGCACTAGATTTGTTGTTTCTTTCTGCAATTAATCTTTATGCCATGCTTAGTAGAATTAGCATACAAGTTCTTGTATCCGAACCTGCTCATGATCTGTAATCGCACTCGCAGCAAGCCAAATGCATCCAAGCAAAATGCACAGCACAAACAAGCCTCCTAACCTCTAGTACGTCTTGCCCTCTCTCCATGGTGAACATGAGCGTGCCGAAATCAACAGCCACGAATTTGGCTGCCATCGATCCAGTCCGCAGCACTTTGCTCCACTGCCTCGTGATTCCCACCACATCCTCCTGAAATAAGCTGGGGAATTTTAATCGGCAAAAAACAAACAAGAAAGAACTTACGAGGAGCGCTCGGTGTAAGGCGATTGAAGGATCCACACCCGGGAGCGGGGGACGCCGAGGCGGAGCTTGACGAAGCTGAACGATGGGCCGGCGTGGCGGCGGAGGAGCTCGGCCTAGACAGCGGCCGGATCCATTCGCGAAAAGTCCGGGGGCGGGTCACGCGTTGGGGCCGCGCCCGCGCCCCAATGCTGCCAATCGTCGTCCTCGTCGTCGTCCACCACGTCGTGTAGGTCGTCCGTGATGGACAACCGCTTCATCCCCAACGCCGACGGCCGTGCATAGGGGGACCCCGGCGGCGAGAACGAGCGTGGCTTGCCATGCCATTTTCGCCATGTAAAGAGAACAACGGTTTCTCAGTCTCCAAACAAGCGTGGCAAACCAACCGCTGCCATGACATAAGAATGATAGTTAGGGTACATTTAGTTGCTTACACCAAATGATATATGTATGAGATATTTTAAGAAAAAAAATTTATGTGTTTGATTGTTTGAATGAAACCATATCATCCTAGATGGTAGGATACAAATTTGAGGAGTATTCCTAATAGACGATGAACCATTTCATTCACTTAAAATAATACAATCACATGATACAGGACCGTTTTGTCCTATTCAAACTCATCCTATCAATCAAACACACACTTATTGTATGGTGTTAAGCTACGATATCCCTTGTTATATGCATTAATTCTCAAATCGGATATGTTTTATGAGATATGGTACAAATGCTCACAGTCTCAAAAATGAAGGAGTTGAATCTAGATAGAACCAAAGGAACAGCGATGCATCAACTACAACGAAAGAGAAAGATTTGATAAAACCAATTGCAAATTCTTTAAGCAAAAGGTCAAAAGAGTATAAGGGACGGAACACTCTTGAACCTTTTAGAATCCTTACCCTATAAAATAATGTAGTGTTAAAAAATAACCTAGCTTCTAATCATCTCATGCGCCTCTTGAATGAGTTGGTTTGTGGCTCCATGATAGCCCCATGGTTTATGTAGCCTCCTTAGTCCTCCTCCGTATGGAAATAGAAATTCTACTCCAAAAGAAACTTGGAATAGGATTTATTTAGGATTCCTTATTGCACATCTTTCTAAATTCTAAAAGAATATATATGAGTCAGTATATTCAATAATCTCCACATTGGCTCTTATCCACCCATTCAAGAACTCACTTCAAGTCGGCTTCATATATTTTTTCCTTTTTTCTATTTTCCCCTACCTTTGGGAATGCCCCCATCATATGAGCCCATACACATCACTGCAATATGCGTTTTGGTGTTCGAGCTTAGCCTACCGAATACTCCACTAAAGAGTCATTTTTTGTGTAGTTTAGTTAATCACATCTTTTGTTACTACAGCCCTCTATGTCACAGGTTTGTATTGTCTCCAAACTTTACCTACTCATTGGTACCATGTGATTAGTTCCGCCACATCTTCCATCTTTCAAGAACTCACACATTTACCTTTGTGCTTGCTAAATTTTGTAACCATCTTTGTAGTTCTGCACACAATTGTAGTTTAGATCTGAGTACCGACCATTAACGACACGGTTTCCTTCTTTTGATCACGATTTTCATCAGACCTCGTATTGGTTTCCATTTCTCTAGGTTTACCCATCAATCTGTATCATTCATTGCTCTCCATCAATTTGTATCATTCACTACTCCAGATACATTTTATGATCACCAACATTTTGCAAGTAACTCGTATGACTCCACCTCGAAGTGATATTTCACAACCTTCGAATTCAAATGACCTCACACATATTAGATTCTTTTTAAGTCGAGAACATACCGAACTCTTGTCAATATACGATGTGATCCATCATACATCTCCAATGTAATTATTCCCAACTCTATAATTGCATACTCCTTTCAATCCGCTAAGTGAACAGCTCTATGTATTAGGCGTAGAGATCCTTTGTCAAATCTCCATCGCAGAACAAATGTGGAAGCAACAACTTGAAACTGATATCCATCCATGAGAAATACTAGATCGACGATAATCTTTTACTACCGCATTGAGCATGCACCTTTTATTTGCTTCAAACTCGGATAGTCCCTTATCATATGATATTTGTCATCACATAGATAGTATACATATGTGCTCTTGCTTTTGCTATTCTTCTTCTTGTAACTCTTTGTCGGCGTTTGGGGAACGGGCCCCTCACCGAGTTTACTTGTTGATTGAGGGATCAACCAGGCCCCCTTTTTACGTGAAGGGTTAGCGTCCGAAGAATGCCGTGGGTGGAGGTCGAGCTACAAAGGAACGATGGACAAGAGAGTTTTATACTGGTTCGGGCCTCTCATAATCGAGATAACAACCCTATGTCCAGTGCTCTTTACTTTCTATCTTGGCGCTTACAAAGGTCTGGCAGAGCGTATCAAGCCTACGCGTATTACAAAAAGTGCTACAGAGTGTCCTTCTGTCGACTATTATGATGCCTATGCTTTTCTACGTTGGCCTCTTCTTTTTCCTCTTTTTTCTCCCCCCTCTTTTTTTCCGTCGCTGCTGTGAATTTGGAGAGGTATTTATAGGCGACCAAAACGACCACATCCGAATGTCACGCACTTACGTGTCCATGCGCGGCGTCGTGGATGTGATGGGCCCGAATCGTGGTGTAACGGCTAGCACAACTGCCGCCACGTCGCCTTCACCGCCCGAGCACGACCTTCGGGACATGCTCGGGATTCTTCCTTGGTCGTGGCCGACTTTCGTCGCAAGCCCGAGCAAGCACGCTCAGAGAGTCGAGCCGCATGCTGGTGGACGGGCATGCTGACATGGTCGGGGTGGAGCCAATAGCTGGTCCACCCGAGGATCTTCCTTGGGGACAACATCCAAGGGGAAGCATGGTCGGCCGAAGAAGGGCTGTCGGGGCATGATGGTCTTTATGGTAATTATCCAATTCCCGACAGCTAGCCCTCGAGGCTCAAGTGGAAAACTACTTGATGGGGCTTTCCCCTTGAGCCTACAGACTCACAGGAGGGATTGGGACCTTGCAGCGGAATACTGCTGCAGCGTCCGAGAAACATTTGCTCGCTGGCGGGCATGCCCCAGCTAGTACCGACCATCTAGCCAGAGTCCAGCCCCAGGGGAAGCTCGGGAAGAAGTTACTAAAAAGGTCGCGACGGTTCCTTCTTCGCGAAGCCTTGCGGGAGTGGTTCTGACATTTTCTCGCGAGCCGTGCCTTTATTGGATAGTTTCGAAAACCGTGCCGTTTGCGAACTGGCGGGGAGCGGTTTTGGCCTTCGAACGGTCGCACCCCTTTGCCTTCTCCACATATATATACCGGCGGGAATAGTGACGAAAAATTCCTCCGCCCGTACTTACTCTCAAACTTTTCGAAGCTTCAAACTTTCTAAGTCTCAAACTCTCCAAGCCCCAAACTCTCCTCATGGCAAAGTTCGGTCCGAGCAAGATGAGCAAGGAGAGGATGGAAGTCCTCGAGAGCCTCGGCTATATCGACGCGGGCACCTGGCGCCTCCCCGAAGGCGAAGGAGCCCCGGTGCCGCGTGACAGCGAGATCATATCGTGCAATCTCTACACCGTCAACGGGCTTAGAATGCCCGAGAGTGAGTTCATCGAATCCATGCTCGCTCAATGCGGGTGCGAGCTTACTAACCTCAATCCTAACTCTATCCTTGTTCTGGCCATCTTCTCGCATCTTTGCGAGGGATACGTGGGTACTATGCCCACGACGAGCCTTTTCTTCCATTTTTATTCCTTGTTTCGTACCGGCGGGACTTCACCTGTCAGTTCCATATACTTCCGCCTTTGGGCCAATCGCCCATATGAATATCCTCTCTTTACTCTCAAAGACTCAGTGGCGGGCTGGGCCGACCACTGGTTCTATCTGAGGAAGCGGAGGAAAGCTCTCTCCACTACTCCAGAGCAGCAAACCCGTCCGCCGACGCCCCTCGTCCGCCCGTTCAAGCCAAGGAAAAGCGGACGCTGATGGTGATCATCGAATTGACGAACATGGGGCTCACCGGGCGCGACATCACCCGAGACTACCTCAAGAATCGGGTGTCCCCACTGAGGAGAAGGGAGCACCCTTTCTTCAAGATCTCAGGGTGGCAAGACCTTACCCAAGAAGACGACTTCGGTAAACCTTTCAAACTTAAGTCTTTTCTGCATCTTATGCCTGGTTCTTGCTCGTGTTGACTTTTGCTCTTGATCGGTGGCAGCCCCGATCTTCGACTGGGTGGCGAAGCGCGTCACCGAGATGTTCGGTACCCCGAAGGCAAGGAGCTCGAGCGTGGGCGCCAAGTCCCGAAGAATGTACTCGAGCGAAGCGATGTGGTAAGTACCCTTACGAACCATGCTCGAGGAAAACCCATCCCGAGCATCTTCTAATACTTCACTGTGCTTTGCAGGAGAAAGTCACCCTCAAGATCGCAGTGGCCGACCTTAAGCCACTGTCGCGCGACCAAGGGGGAGTCATCCTCGCCGCCAAGAGCAAGAAGGCGAGGGGGAAATGACCAGCACCCCTGCCTCAGACCGCCCGACCTTCAAAAACGAGGGCAGCTTCATCCAAGAAACCTACGCGGCAACACCTGGAATATGCCGACAGGATGGAGGTAAGCAACCAGAAGACATGGATGAAGGGGTTCTTCAAGAGGAAACCCGGACTGATGGCCCGCTTGCAACAGCTCGCGGAGTAGGCGAAGCGGATCGAGGAGGCAAGGGAGGCCAAGCGCAAGGCATTGGAGGGCCAGATCGCCGCGCTTCAAGCCAAGCTTGATGAGGCCACATCGGGCTCTCTAGCGAGAGAGCCCGAGGATGAAGACGTAGATCAGGCGCCCCTCGCTCTGTTGTACTGGCGTCCGAAGAAGACTCTGGAGGAGGTCGACATGGACGACCTAGGGTTTGGTGAAAAAATGGATTTCTTGAATCTCCATGCTTTTTTACAATATTGAGTTCCATTGGCATTAAGATTAATGGTGTGGAAAGTGAGTCTTTTACTGCTGGGAAGGGTTTAAGGCAAGGAGGTCCCCTATCTCCAATTCTTTTTAATCTTGTAGCTGATGTTTTTACAAGAATGCTAGTTAAAGCTGCTCATAAGAATCATATTAAAGGTTTGTTGCATGATTTCTGCCCTGGTGGTGTGGTAAGCTTACAATATGCAGATGATACTCCTTTTCTTAGAGAATTCTGTTAAAAACGCTCAAAATCTTAAATGGTTTCTTTCTTGCTTCGAACATATTTCTGGCATGAGGATTAATTTGCACAAAAGTGATTTGATCCCTGTTAATATGGATGATGATCAAATTAAACCTGTTGCTCAAGCTTTATGTTGTCATGTAAGTTCTTTCCCTATTAATTATTTGGGTGTGCCTCTTCACTCTCTTAAGCACAGAAAAGAAGATTTGCATCCAATTGTACATAAGATTATAAAGAGAGTAGCAGGTTGGAGAGGTCGATTACTTTCTTATGGGGGTAGACTGGAGCTTACTTGTCCTGCTGCTCAGGCTTCTCCTTTTTGGAAGGGTGTTTTGTGGGTTCGTAAAGCTGCAAAGATGGGTTATAAATGGCACGTAGGCAATGGAAATAAAATTAATTTTGGGAAGATCACTGGTTCGGTAGTTCTAGTCTTGCTATTCAGTTTTGGGAAATTTATGTTTTGATCAATGAAACAGGTGCCACTCTAGCATATGTATGGGACGACATTTACTTGAAATTTACTTTTTGTAGATGTATAGATGATAGACGTACGCCCATGTGGTTAGATATTGTAAGCATTGCGCAATCTATTTCTTTTTCTGATGATGATGATTCCCTGATCTCGAAATTTCGTTCTTCTGGCCTTTACAATGTTCAATCCTTATATGCTGTGCTTAATTTTATAGGGATTGTCCCTTTGTTTACCCCAGCTGTGTGGAAGTTACAGATCCCTCAAAGAGTCCATGTTTCTCTATGGTTGCTTGCTAACAACAAAATTCTTGCTAGGGATAACCTTGAGAAAAGACAAAACATTCCTGACAATACATGCCTTTTGTGCTGCGAGAAAGAATTAGTGATGCACCTGCTTTTTGGTTGTGTGGTAGCTAGAAATGTTTGGGAAGAAACTTCCGCTATAACTGGTAATAACTTTCGAAGTGTGACTAAGTGGTGGCTTTGTAGAGATAGTAATTCTCAGATAATAAACATGTTATGTTCTGCTACTTTATGGTGTATCTGGAAACAAAGAAATGATATCTGTTTTCAAAATAAGTGATGGTCATATACGCAGGTTATTTGGAGAAAAATGTTGACAACTATACAGAAATGGAGGCTCCTCTGCAAGGATATACAATTGTCCTGGATGGATTGCTTCATTTTGGCTTTTGAATGGCAAGACCTTGGAGCATCCCAGGCTCAGTTGGACAGGCCTGGAGGGGACTTTAACATAGCTGCAGTACAGAACATGATGAATGTGGAGGAGCCAAAAAGATGGGCCTTGATTTCTTACCAAAACAACGAGAAGATAGAGGAAGATGAAGTCCGAAAAGAAGCTGTCATGTCTTATTTTTGTCGGAACCTGAATGTAATAGATGCCTTTGAGTAGGATCAGTCTTGGTGTGTGCCATGGTCTGGTTGCTGAGATTATAGTACTTTTGAACTTGTTGGATGAACGCTGCTACTTGACTCGGGTTTCATTTTAATAAATGCGACTGGAGCATGAGCTGTGTTTTCTAAAAAAAGTTAAAAGGAAAAAAAGGGGGAAGAAGTAACTTACCGGGCCAAATACCTCGCAGGGCACTATTGGACGCTGTAAACGAAGGATGCATCGAATCGCCCGTCACCGATCAGAAATGGTGACACCGATTAAAGCCCCCGACACGGACCTCTTGGCAATTGACCAGAGAAGGTTGTGGGTTCCCATATCCAAACTATTTAGTCATACAGATAGCATCGGAAGTGAACATACTGAAGAAATGTAGTGCATTACTACGGCAAAGATTTGCAGCTCCTCCAATGATTGGTGCATACAGGAACCGAATGGAATCATAAATATTTCTAACAGCGCAAATTAGGAGAAAGCGAAACCAATCGAGGATTACCAAGAAATGTTAGTACGGATGGATCTCCAGTCCTTGGGGACGAGTGACCACGCTAAGCGTTGGAGGAGCTCCCGTCCAGTGAATTTGGAGAGATAGAGGCGGCCAAGCAACGGTAGGGGTAGGGCTGGGCATTCGGTTTAATCGGTTCGTTTTTTTCGGTTTTAAAATAATTTGGTTTTTGAAAACTAGGAACCGAATTTCCCAGATAAAAATAAAAAACCGAACCGAATTAACCGAAATAATTCAGTTCGGTTATTTCGGTTTTTCGGTTAACCGAAATATGAATAACACTAGGTAAATTAGATTTAGTTCTTCTCATATTGCAACACAAAATATGGATAAACCCACACAATATTCATATGTAATTACATTATAAGCATAATAAAACATATGAATATACTAAACATATGCATAAATATATTATAACATATGAATTGTTTAGTGGTTTTACAAAGAATACTATAAAAATGGTATTGTATTACAAAGAATACTATAAAAATGGTATTGTACATGGGCTATTCGGTTATTCGGTTATTTCGGTTTTTGAAAGCAAAAAACCGAACCAACACCAAAACCGAATTATACCAAAACAAAAACGAATTGAAAACCGAAAGCCAAATAACCAAATAATCGGTTAATTTGGTTCAGTTGATTGATAATTGATTCGGTTTAAAATGCCCACCCCTAGGTAGGGGTGCTTAGTGGAGCTCATGGGAGATGAGCAGCGGGGTTGGTGGCGGCGGAGAGGGCTGGGTTGGGGCTTGCTTCTGCGCTCGTTTGGTCGGAGAGGAGAAAACAGGGAACCAGCGGGTATCATCAGCCATCCGATCGCGCAATCAACGGTGTAAATTAAAACACGGGTACGAATCCGGGTGTCACGATCCCTCTTGATTATCACGGATCAACAACAAGCAGTATTCAACAAGAAGGTTTTGGGGATACAATTGGTGAAAAGAGGAAGGGGAGGATCAAGAAGAAGAAAGGGCTGGTAATGGAGATTAGAGCTTGGGGAAGAACAGCAGGTAAAGGGAGAGCAGAGGCAAATGTCAATTTTGTTCGATCCCCTCCATTGGCTGTGGCTCCTTGCTTTTGTTCTGCATTGATCTCAGCCGAGTGGGCCCACGTCCCAAAGCCCATGTTTAGCCAAGGCCCATGACCGTGACATTCCTCCCTCCTTGAATATCGGCTTGTCCCCAAGCCGATGATAGCAAACCATAGATTGTACATGTTGTCACCACCAGGGTCCCATGGAAACTGCAAATACAGACTTTTGTAGAACTGGAAAGACTGTTGTCTCAGAAGCTGGACTTCCTGAAGGCCTCCTTGTAAGACGGTGTGACTTTGGACCAGAGGTTGTTGTTGCCGAAGTTGATCCTGGACAACGACTGGATTTAACTTGTCCTTTGTCTTGTTAACCATTTTCCAACACATGGATTTTGTCAGAGAAGACATGGCATTCCAAATCTCAACATCTTCAGGGAGCGTTGGGTACACAGGAGTTACAAACCAGACAAAGTAACCACCAGTACGTAATAGGCGGTGTAATTCCAACAAAAGCATGCCACCTTCAATGTGCCAAGGGACTCTGCAGCGAACCCAATGAATGACATCAAAAACCCTGCTGGAATATGGAAGTCTCTTGGTGCCCATCACAGCTGATATTGCTGGAATGCCTCTCTCCAGTGCAAACTGTACTTGAACTTCATGCTCATCCTTTGGAGCAAATGACATTGTGACCACATCTCTATCAAACATGTAGCCTCCAAAGCTGGCAACTCCATGACCAACATCTGATTTTTCTTGTTCTGAACCATTGAATGCAATGTGGTATAATTGTTCCAGTTCAGTGACACTTGAAGCAGGAGTTGCAATCAAAGCATTCTTAAGTGGATCAGATAGAGAAGCTCCTTGCCTAAAGTTCAACCATGGGAATTCCTGGGGTAAAGCTGCATCCTGCAAGTGCCCAGATGATACAACATAACCAGGCCACAAGTAAGCAGATGTATCGATCAAATTCCTCGAAATACAGGCTTCAATTATAAGATGTAGCATGTTCCCAACAGCTTTTGTTCGAGAGTCACTCTAGCCAATCAAACTAGGGCTGCCACCCCTAGCCTTATAATTGGCCCTAAACCGTGCCATTTTTGAAGCTACAACATTGGCCGCATCTACCACTGATGAAGGTGGTACAAGAAGTCCTGTATATTGGACCAAATCCTGGAGAGAAGATATAAGCCCTTGTCTTCGTGGAAGAATTTTGTTTCCTTCAGCTCCAGAAGCATCAGTTTCTTCTTGAAGAATTGCAGCAATTGCTAGAGGAATAAGAGCTAAGAGCATGCATAATCTCGCATCTAGATGAGGAATTGGGCCTTCAAGAGGTTCCCTAGCCCGTTGTATAAGACGAAGAGCAGAAATCCAAAGAGCTTTAAAAGTTTCCTGCCAACTTGCCTCATTGATTGTTTGGAGTGTCTTGGTCATTTCTTTTAGAACCTCGATAGCAGACATACCACTTAGATGGTTCCCATCAATTGCGTTCTCCCAGTAAATATGAAATATAATCCAGCGGGCAGCTCTCCCAGCTTCGGTAAGTTGGCCAAGCAAAGAACCACTGGATCTCATGCTACCCAGAACACCCACAAGCCGTTTGTTGTCTGGTTGATAATATGCATTGCTAACTCTCCGTATATTCATCAATACATCATTGATTTTAGGACTAGAAGGCAATAGTCTCTCCAATGCCATTTTGTGAGCTTCAATCAATGTCAACCTCTGGCTTAGAGCACTGAATTTTTCAGGCATGTGCAGGCATATCAAGCGCAAAAGTGCTTGAATCTTTTTATCAGCAACCATCATATGCAACACATCTACAACCATGACAGTGTTCTTTCGAAGTAACTGTTCACGGTGCTCATACTTTGACTCTGCAGCCTGTGTAGAGAATGATCCATGCTCGGTATCTAACTCCTTCAAAAGTTCTGATTGAGACCAGTCAAGGTATATCTCAGTAGACTTTGCAGCCTATTTCTTCTGTTCACCTTCTTCCACTTTCTCCTCGGTTTGAGGTTGTTCGGTTGCATCTTGCGTGGCATCTCCATCAGAGTTTTCTTCTTGATTTTCTTTGTTCTTGCCACCAGATTGATCACCATCGTTTTCAGTTGTGGTCTCATCATCTTTCCTTTCCTCACTCTTCTCTTCATCGCTACCCTTTACACCATCAGACTGCCCACTCCAGATTCAGCAGCCCGACTCTCCTTGGTGATGGCAATAGGCTGCGGGGTCACCAATGTCGAGAACCGTGTGGCTGCTGTGGTGGCTGCAACCTTTGGCTCACCAGCATCGTAGTCAAGGCTAAGCGTTGAGCACCTAGTGGATGTCACCGTTGCCCTGTCGATTGACGACTGCTGCTCGTACTGAATGTTCATCCAACAACAGTCGTCCCAAATTCACCGACCATGGCAGGCTTCGCGAGCTTGAGCTGCCTCAGGCCAAGATGGAAACCCGACGAGAGCCACTACGCCATTCATACCTTCCTGTACATGCACCTCATCCACTGGTCCCCATCGACTAAAGACTTGACGAAGCGCCTCCTCAGTCACTTGCCGAGGTAGAGTAGATGGTGAATAGTGATGCGAAGAAGGATCTAGCAGATGTCACCTTGCATCTCTGAGTTGCCATTTAAATCGAACATGTGGCGAGCAAAGGATGTGGAGCTCTCTTCACGGAAGCTTCGTGGCGGGGTCATCACGCGGAAAGTTGCCGTTGTAGAGCGGCCTCTGTAGCCATCCTCTGCGGTGAGGCGATGGCGTGAGCGAGCGAGGCGCCGCTTGTTGGCGAATCCCCGGCGTGCGGACTCGCACTTGTGCACCCTTCTTGATGAACCCAGGGCGTCGATGGAGAGGCGGCCTCGGTGGTGGCGAGACACGCTCACGCCACAGCGATCGCGAGATAAGCGAGCGCGGCGGCGACGAGGCGACCGTGATCGCAGAACCGCGCGGACTGAGTCATGAGGTCTGCGTCGAAGGAAGCGACGATCGGTAGCGGTGGTCGGCGGATGATCGATCTTGGAGCCGAGGGGCCGAGTCTTGTGAGCCGAGATAAGCGAGGGTCATGTGGCTGCGAAGACGACTTGATCTGCGATGAAGATCGACGGCGACGAAACCCCAGGTGCGTGGCTCTGATACCAAATGTCACGATCCCTCTTGATTATCACGGATCAACAACAAGCAGTATTCAACAAGCAGGTTTTGGGGATACAATTGGTGAAAAGAGGAAGGGGAGGATCAAGAAGAAGAAAGGGCTGGTAATAGAGAATAGAGCTTGGGGAAGAACAGCAGGTAAAGGGAGAGCAGAGGCAAATGTCAATTTTGTTCGATCCCCTCCATTGGCTATGGCTCCTTGCTTTTGTTCTGCATTGATCTCAGCCGAGTGGGCCCACGTCCCAAAGCCTATGTCCAGCCAAGGCCCATGACCGTGACATTGGGTCCCAGGTAACCTCTCTACTGTCGATTAGGTCATTTCCGACCCGCACCCGGACCCAAACCCAGCGCCCCGAGAGAGGGCCCCTGCCAGTGCCACCGTCGGCGGCGGCGACCATCCCACGAACGGCGAACGGCGGGCGCCAATCCGGCTGCCTCCGCCGCGTTCGTGCAGCACCGCCGCCTTCTAAGGCTTACCCACCGCAACCAAACCCTCCCCTCCCGTTCCGGTAAGCTTCACTCCCTCTCCTGGTTACGTTTCCACGCTCGAAGCTTTCGACGGAGCCAGGCTTTGCGTGGAGAGCCTAACCTAGGGTTTTTCTGTTGGATCGGAAAGTTTGGTTCCTTTCTATTCTGGGGTGGTGGTTCATGTGTGGTGCTATTATAGCTTTTGATTTTTGCCAGGGATCTTAGGATTTGTAAGCGGTGAAGTCTCAGCTGCGTTTTGGTTTCGTTGCTCCGTTGTGAGGCTAGGGTTTTCTATTCTCCATGGATGACTGCACATATGTCGTTCTAGCTGGTTTAGGTGCAATCTTATGATTGCTTGGTAGATTAGATAACTCGTAGCTCCTGAAGTTTCTCATGCCCAAGTGATTCATTTGTCTGAGTTAATTAGTGGTTTCAACTGGTTGTAGGCTCCTGCTTCAGTCGATCCTCTTATTATTTGATAAGGTTATGATGGAAGGGGACTATGCAGAGACTTTGTGCTATGTTCTCTTCGTTCTGTGTTTTTTGTGCCAGCAAATTTGTTAGATCGAGGCACTGGAAAAATTGTGAGCTTTTGGGAAACTTCTTAACTAATGTAAATATGTAATTAATAGTTACATTCTATGGGGTTGATACAGCCTTCTGCCGTTGGTGGTATGTCATGCAATTTGTCGATCACTTATTTTTACCAGTTTTGGTGCCGGTGAATAATCCGGAGTTCTAGTTGGTCTATTATTCATACAAGGTGCTGATTTTCCCAACTTCAGTTTTAGATTTTGCTCCAGTGGTACACTTTTAGTTCATCTATTTAATCCTGCAGCTTACTCAACTCATTATAATGTAAGCAGCATAGCACATGTGTACTATATCACAACAACATTGTTTGGGGAGTTTCGAAGTACTTTTAGTTTTAGAATCCTTATTCTTATTGCCGCCTTCTATTGTAGAAAACACAGTAACTTTAGTTTTGATATCTTTTCCTTTGCATTGAAGACCTTGTTTCGTTAATTTTCTTAATCACAAATTCACTTGTCCGATAGTAATGTTCCGTAGTGCTAAATATGTTTGACATTTCTGTAGGCAGTGGAATCTGAAATTTCCAGTCAAGGTTTCTCAACCCGGTTGTATTATTGGGGAGAGCTAATGTGGAGATTATTGAATATAGTGACTCATATATATTCTTTTAGAATTTAGAAAGATGTGCAATAAGGAGTCCTAAATAAATCCTATTCCAAGTTTCTTTTGGAGTAGAATTTCTATTTCCATACGGAGGAGGACTAAGGAGGCTACATAAACCATGGGGCTATCATGGAGCCACAAATCAACTCATTCAAGAGGCGCATGAGGTGATTAGAAGCTAGGTTATTTTTTAACACTATATTATTTTATAGGGTAAGGATTCTAAAAGGTTCAAGAGTGTTCCATCCCTTATACTCTTTTGACCTTGTGCTTAAAGAATTTGCAATTGGTTTCATCAAATCTTTCTCTTTCGTTATAGTTGATGCATCGCTGTTCCTTTGGTTCTCTCTAGATTCAACTTCTTCATTTTTGAGACTGTGAGCATTTCTACCATATCTCATAAAGCATATCCGATTTGAGAATTGCTGCATATAACAAGGGATATCGTAGCTTAACACCGTACAATAAGTGTGTGTTTGGTTGATAAGATGAGTTTGAATAGGACGAGACGGTTCTGTTACCATTTGATTGTATTATTTTAAGTGAATGAAATGGTTCATCATCTATTAGGAATATTCCTCAAATTTGTATCTACCATCTAGGATGATATGGTTTCATTCAAACAACCCAACACATTAATATTTTTTTTCTTAAACTATCTCATATATATATCATTTGGTGTAAGCAACTAAATATACCCTAACTATCATTCTTATGTCATGGCAGCGGTTGGTTTGCCATGCTTGTTTGGAGACTGAGAAACCGTCGGTATCTTCACATGGCGAAAATGGCATGGCAAGCCACGCTCGTTCTCACCACCGGGGTCCTCCTGTGCACGGCCGTGGAGACGGCGCTGGGGATGAAACGGTTGTCCATCACGGACGACCTACACGACGTGGTGGACGACGAGGAGGACGACGATTGGCGGCATTGGGGCGCGGGCGCGGCCCCAACGCGTGACCCGCCCCCGGACTTTTCGCGGATGGATCCGGCCGCCGTCCAGGCCGAGCTCCTCCGCCGCCACGCCGGCCCATCGTTCGGCTTCGTCAAGCTCCGCCTCGGCGTCCCCCGCTCCCGGGTGCGGATCCTTTGATCGCCTTACACCGAGCGCTCCTCGTAGGTTCTTTCTTGTTTGTTTTTTGCCGATTAAAATTCCCTAGTTTATTTCAGGAGCATGTGGTGGGAATCGCGACGCAGTGGAGCAAAGTGCTGCGGACTGGATCGGTGGCGGCCAAATTCGTGGCTGTTGATTTCGGCACGCTCATGTTCACCATGGAGAGAGGGCAAGACGTACTAGAGGTAAGGAGGCTTGTTTGCGTTGTGCATTTTGCTTGGATGCATTTGGCTTGCTGCGAGTGCGATTACAGATCATGAGCAGGTTCGGATACAAGAACTTGTATGCTAATTCTACTGGGCATGGCATAAAGATTAATTGCAAAAACGAAACAACAAAACTAGTGCAATTGCAGAAACGAAACAACAAATCTAGTGCTATAAATTACATGCCTGCTGAATACTGTTCTTTTTGTACACTCAGACCACTGATAATTGTGTAATACTCCTAGCTTAGTGGAATCTTCCATTCATAGTTACCGGATTTGCTTTAAATCCCCGTAAATTATGAACCGGATTCATCCAATCTAAACCGGTTTAGGGTATAGAGTTTGTGTTTGCAACGAAAACTGGAAGAAAAAGTGGCGATCTGCGAATCTGAATCCCATGCCGCAACTGGGGCGAACGATGTTTTTGCTATGTTTCCATCGGCATTCATGTGAAGGCAACTTTATGTTCAGCAGGAAAAAAACACTGTACTCCTACCCGCATAACAATTCAAGTCATCTAGATTTGATGTTCTCATTACCTTTCTTATGGTTTCTTTTTCAGAGCATAGCATTGACATTCAGAGCTCCAATTAGAGTATAACATGCCTGATGCCCTTTTTTCTTCTCCCGATGTGATGTCTTTTATTGTGTGTTTTTCCAGATGAAAGAGTTCATTTTGAGCCAGCCGGAGGCCTACGAGTGTAAGATTGGGGGTCAAGCTTTCCGAAGACCTGGAGACCCACCCCTCGATCAATTTGTCAAGATGCTACAGAAACAGAAAAGCGCAACGCATAGCCATGATTCTGCCGTGCAACAGGATAAACACAAAGTTGAGCTATAGATTTTCTTGAACAAGTTCAGCAGTTCCTTTCTTTTGTGGCTCTCTTCCATAAATAACAGCAACAAGTGTTGGTTGCTAACTTGTTTTCTGCGATTTCACACGAGAGGAAGAAGTTCTCTTTGGTAGAATGTTGTGCTTCTTCTCCGGAGAATGCTGGGATGTTAAACGACCATGCCGTTCTAGTATATTCGATGGTAGAATGCAACCATGTTGAACGTGAGTCTTGTTTGGTCCATAGTTATCAGAAACACGGTTCATCCGAGTTATGATACAAGAAACACGGTTCATCTGAGTTACGATACAGGATTTAGGTTCGTGATTCGCTACTTTTTATTTCAATTTCTACTATGAGCATGAATCTTGCATCTTAAACTAGTTCGGATTTGATAAATTTGGTTTGCAGAGGTTACAACATCTGGAAATTATGGTTGTCTTCCCCCCTCTCTAGTTTTTTTGGCATTATTTACTATCCTGTAAGGGTGCGTTTGGTTGTCTGGATGAGATTGGATGAGATATGACCATCCAGTTTGGATGGGATGGAGTCATCCAGGTGGCTGTTTGGTTAGGTGGATAGGGATGAGCCAATTTTTTGTTTGGTTGGATGGATGAGCTAGTTGTAATCCAGGTTTTGAATTTCGATTTGAATTTGTTGGACAAAATTTAACCAAAATTTTGAATTTTTGGACAAAATTTGAACTTTTTGAAATGTTCGGATAAAATTTGACCATAATTTAAATGTTTGGAAAAAATTTGAATTTCGGACAAAATATCATTGAAAATTGAATTTTCGGACAAAATTTGTTTTGACCAAAATTTGAATTTTTGAATAAAATTTGACCACATTTTGACCGAAAATTGAATTTGACTAAGTACACTTTGACGAAATTTGAATTTGAACAAGTTCACCTCTTAATACAGCAGACTGGATGAGCTCGTTCAGCGTTTTTTGGGGATGGCTCTATCCAGCATATTGAGGGAATATTCAAAAAAAAAACTGGATATCCATATCCCATCCACCCAACCAACCAAACAAAAGAATGACTTCAAATCAAGGGATCGTCATATTCCATCCACCCTTGTCCACTCAACTAAACGCTACCTAACGTGTCAGACACAGCATGTACGAGAAGCTAAAATTTCAGAAAATACACCTCAAAAAAATTCAGGAGACAGTTGATTCCAAAAGAATAAAAGATTAAAAAAGGAGACGGTTCGCTTTCGGTAAACGAAGGGGTTCGCTGAAAATTCATGCCCAAAAAGATTCTGGGCTTCGATCGCAACTTTGACCAGTTTGTACACTGCGCTGTTTAGGCCCAACCAGCCCAGCTGAACGCCTCCAACTCTCCATCGGCCGAGGAGCACACGAGCGCGTTCCGCGCCGAGCCCTACAACGACTTCTGGGCGCGTGTGCTGAACATCATCCTCGCGCACGGCGCCGCGCCCGGTCGGCGCGAGCCGTGGCGGTGGCACAGCGTCCAAGCGCCTCCCCTTCCTACCACCTCTTCGCGGAGCACCTCCTCGAGCCGGACCAGCGCGGCTCTCTCGTCCGCGTCCAAGAGCCGGCCGTGGCTCCGCCCCGACGTGCGTGTCCTCCTCTCCACCTACTACTCCGAGACGGCCAACTCATCCCTCCTGTGCAGCCACCTCCTCAAGGATATCGAGCAGATACGCCTCTGCTACCGCCCGCTCAAGAACACGCTCCGCAAGCTCGCCGCCAACGTCGGGATGTCCAACCTCACCCAAAGTCTCGGCCGCCGTAGGCGAGCCGCTCACCGCGCTGGCCGTGTCGTAGGGCAGGCTCCGGGAGGTGCAGCTCAGCTCGGCCGACCTGCTCAAGAGCCTCGACTCCGGCAGGAAGAAGGCGCGCCTCCGGATCAAGAACATCGTGCGGCTCAGGCAGGCACTCTCGGACTCTCGGTCTCATTCATCACGGTCGTTGCCATCGTGGCCGTCGTCGGCGCGTGCATCGGGGTGCATTCGTGGCTTTCCCGATGATGTGACCGCCGTGGCTGAAGCTCTTCTCCGGGCGGGCGGTGCGGGGAGCGTTGGTGCAGCTGGAGGCCGCGACCAAGGGCACGTACATACTGAACCGGGACATGGACACGATAAGCCGGCTCGTGGCGCGGGTGCGCGACGAGGGGGAGCACATGCTAGCGCTGCTGCAGCTGTGCGTGGAGCACCGCGCGGCGGCCGGCGGGAAGGGGAGGCTGGTGCAGGTGGTGCTGAGGCAGCTGTGCAAGAACGAGGAGAGCTTCAGGCAGCAGCTGGAGGAGCACCTGTTCCTCTGCTTCATGGCCATCGACAAGGCCAGGGAGCATGGTGATGAAGTTCATAGCTGCTGTAAACTAGCCAGCTAGGTAAACCTCAGGTTGATCAGGAGGAAGAAAAACTTGTGCTTGTAGGACACACTTTAGTCTTTGTACATAATAATCTTCTTATTCTTAATACAGAAAAAAGGTTCAAAGATAAATAAAGATTGAGATTCACCTGGCCTTCCGGTTTTGTTTGTTATCTACTTGACTCTTTTACAGTATACTAATTCAATATATATCGTTCATTCTTTTCAATCCAATAGATCAGATTGGTTAGTACTTCGGTTGTATAATATAAGAAAAACACATAACAAATCTAGCTAGATTTGATTTTTACTATTTACTGTATACTACTAGTATAATGTACTGTAAAATTTTTCTTCTGCATACTCGCTGCTTGTCGCAGCATTAGAAGATAACTCTGATTTGGTGCTTTATCACCCGGCATTTGTCGAATCCCAATATGTTGTGAAGCTAAAACAAAAGGCCACTACGGCAAATTACAAGAGTTCAGAATACACACTCACTGAAACTCCCGGAGCTATATTCATGCAGTACTGAATATGCATGCATTTACAGAATGCAAATGATTCAAGCAAAAGGCCTAGATTGAGAGTTTTCCACAACTTGAAAATGAAGTTGTTTACAGAAGTGCACAACAACAGCAAGGTGAGTAAAAGAATCTTCGGCACAAGTCACCAAAACTTGAACTGCTGTTAAACATCTGGTAACAAGGCAAATTCATAAGCAAAATTGAAATGAGTTATCATCCAATGTGGTAAGAAGCCAAATTAAACAGGTGAAATTCTATTCGGGCATGTTTCTCTCCAGTCGGCCAATCTTTGACGGTGGCCAGATGTTGTGGGTCACCTCCCCTTTAACTCGACCTAAAGGGATCTGGAAAACAACACAAATAATGAAATAAGTTGTACCAAAGCAACATATAGTAGAGCTAGGTGAAATATAAAGTACAAATTCAATAATTAAGCTTGAAAGCATATTATCATGTGTTAGCATGCCAATCGGTTTTCCATAGTAATCATAATACTTTGTTTGGTCTAATGTATCTTATGCTAATTCTAGGACATTCAAAATTAACAATTATGGTCCCTTTCTTCGTGAAATAGCCAAAGTTAAAATTAAAAACCAAGAATAAATTGTACCACAATTTAAGCTTTCTCGCCCCTCTACCCACTTGCTTGGTTGTAGGCTACCAACTCAATTCAAGATAAGGCCCGACCAATTATGAGTAAGTAAAGCCGCTGTGGCTATCCATCCAATCTAAACAAGCCAAAAAAACCCTAGCTATTTGCTAGCAGCTTTAGGACTCAAGATTGGTTTATATCACCGATGTGACAGACCAAACCAAGTTGGTTTGCAACCTCGTCCTCACACTAGATTGCAATACAGAAACATAAATAGGAAGGCATCAGTGCAACTTGTTAACTCTCTCACTAGGCATACAAGTGTGCCTGCCCTCTCGTGCATTGGTGTGCTTGTCTGTTCTAATATATGTTTTCCTGACTATCGCATTTTTGCTTTGTTCTGATTTCCTTTTAGTTTGTGCTTCTGTTTGGCATAAAGTTTAGTGCAGTATAGTCCACAGTGTTCATATAAGTAGGCACTCTGAATTTTCAGTATCACAGTCTACAAATTTTGGTATATTAATTTTTGTTTCCGGCCCCACATACAGAATGCAGTGCTATCCAACAGGCTACAAAGATACTACAGCACGTACCAGGAAGCTTGTAGCTCAAGTGCTACGTTTTGCCATCTAACTATGCTAATTCCACATGCTCTAGCATCTAACATAACATAGCATTGTTAAAAGAGAACCCAGCAAGGATGAAGCCCATAACAATTGGCATATTTTAGATAGTTTGCTCTATCATTTAATGTCAATTCTTGGAACTGTAAATAGCACACGTAGTCATATACTTACATGGTACGAATCTTAAGGCACACAAACAGCCAGTGAGATTAATACGCCCATCTCCATCAGCCTATACACACCGCATGCATCATGTTTTTGGCACCCTATTTTTCAAGGAAAAACACACTGTCTGAATTTGCGATGATGGCCACCATCACAGAACCTAAAAGAAATAACTCAGAGAAATTTCAAATTTTATGAAAAGAGAAGGCTAGACTGCACATTCTTTCCAACAGTGCCAGTGCTGGTGACACGCCTCTTTAATTGCCAGATTTACACCACACTACACAGCACTAAGAATGCTGGCACTCAGGATCAAAATATGGCAAAAGCCAATGAGACAAACAAGGTCCCAACCCATTAATACTACTATACTAGTTAAGGTCTCAAGGACACTGGATGCTTTAATATGTTTCACTTAAACAACCAGATTTCAACTGTTGAACACTAACCCCAAATCAGCCAAATCAAAGTGGAATAGTCTTGTAAGTTGAACTGAAGTTAAAAAGAAAAAAAATTATGATAAAGTAACTGGGGCTTTTTATTGGAAATTTTGCAACCTATAGGGTTTGGTGAAAAAATGGATTTCTTGAATCTCCATGCTTTTTTACAATATTGAGTTCCATTGGCATTAAGATTAATGGTGTGGAAAGTGAGTCTTTTACTGCTGGGAAGGGTTTAAGGCAAGGAGGTCCCCTATGGCCAATTCTTTTTAATCTTGTAGCTGATGTCTTTACAAGAATGCTATTTAAGGCTGCTCATAAGAATCATATTAAAGGTTTGTTGCATGATTTCTGCCCTGGTGGTGTGGTAAGCTTACAATATGCAGATGATACTCCTTTTCTTAGAGAATTCTGTTAAAAACACACAAAATCTTAAATGGTTTCTTTCTTGCTTCGAACATATTTCTGGCATGAGGATTAATTTGCACAAAAGTGATTTGATCCCTGTTAATATGGATGATGATCAAATTAAACCTGTTGCTCAAGCTTTATGTTGTCATGTAAGTTCTGTCCCTATTAATTATTTGGGTGTGCCTCTTCACTCTCTTAAGCACAGAAAAGAAGATTTGCATCCAATTGTACATAAGATTATAAAGAGAGTAGCAGGTTGGAGAGGTCGATTACTTTCTTATGGGGGTAGACTGGAGCTTACTTGTCCTGCTGCTCAGGCTTCTCCTTTTTGGAAGGGTGTTTTGTGGGTTCGTAAAGCTGCAAAGATGGGTTATAAATGACACGTAGGCAATGGAAATAAAATTAATTTTGGGAAGATCACTGGTTCGGTAGTTCTAGTCTTGCTATTCAGTTTTGGGAAATTTATGTTTTGATCAATGAAACAGGTGCCACTCTAGCATATGTATGGGATGACATTTACTTGAAATTTATTTTTTGTAGATGTGTAGATGATAGACGTAAGCCCATGTGGTTAGATACTGTAAGCATTGCACAATCTATTTCTTTTGCTGATGATGATGATTCCCTGATCTGGAAATTTCATTCTTCTGGCCTTTACAATGTTCAATCCTTATATGTTGTGCTTAATTTTAGAGGGATTGTCCCTTTGTTTACCCCAGCTGTGTGGAAGTTACAGATCCCTCAAAGAGTCCATGTTTCTCTATGGTTGCTTGCTAACAACAAAATTCTTACTAGGGATAACCTTGAGAAAAGACAAAACATTCCTGACAATACATGCCTTTTGTGCTGCGAGAAAGAATTAGTGATGCACCTGTTTTTTGGTTGTGTGGTAGCTAGAAATGTTTGGGAAGAAACTTCCGCTATAACTGGTAATAACTTTCGAAGTGTGACTAAGTGGTGGCTTTATGGAGATAATAATTCTCAGATAATAAACATGTTATCTTTTACTACTTTATGGTGTATCTGGAAACCAAGAAATGAGATCTGTTTTCAAAATAAGTGATGGTCATATATGCAGGTTATTTGGAGAAAAATGTTGACAACTATACAGAAATGGCGGCTCCTCTGCAAGGATATACAATTGCCCTGGATGGATTGCTTCATTTTGGCTTTGAATGGCAAGACCTTGGAGCATCCCAGGCTCAGTTGGACAGGCCTGGAGGGGACCTTAAAATAGCTGCAGTACAGAGCATGATGAAGGTGAAGGAGCCAAAAAGATGGGCCTTGATTTCTTACCAAAACAATGAGAAGACAGAGGAAGATGAAGTCTGAAAAGAAGCTGTGATGTCTTATTTTTGTCAGAACCTGAATGTAATAGATGCCTTTGAGTAGGATCAGTCGTGGGGTGTGCCGTGGTCTGGTTGCTGAGATTATAGTACTTTTGAACTTGTTAGATGCACGCTGCTACTTGACTTGGGTTTCATTTTAATAAATGCGACTGGAGCATGAGCTGTGTTTTCTAAAAAAAGTTAAAAGGAAAAAAATGGGGCAGAAGTAACTTACTGGGCCAAATGACCTAGAATCCCAACTACGGGCAGCATTATCACCTTCAACCCAGCAGTGCCCTTGCGGGATCCTAATTATCTCAGGGGACCCAGGGAGCTGCATCCATTCCTCAGGTAGGGCAATCAATATCTTCACAAACTCCTTATGATTACTAGGGCACCTGCAAACCGTGCAAGGAATACTTAGACTAGGGGCATGGAACAAGGCCGACAACATCGAGCTTTCCTCCAATTTCACATACTCGCTTGAATAAGACCACATCACCATGAGAGAATCTATACTTTTCAAGGCAACCCCTTCCTGCTAACACGACATCACCTGGTTCGAGCAACCTGGTCAGCACAAATGAGAGTCAAAAAAAAAAAAAACTTTGAATATGGACTGCAGAATCACCCAACTGTCCACGCCTTCTTGATCTGTAGAAACTGAAACCACAATACCTCGCAGGGCACTATTGGACGCTGAAAACGAAGGATGCATCGGATCGCCCGTCACCAACACTACGGTTACATACCGATCAGAAATGGTGACACCGATTAAAGCCTCCGATACGGACCTCTTGGCAATTAACCAGAGATGGTTGTGGATTCACATATCCAAACTATTTAGTCATACAGATAGCATCGGAAGTGAACATACCGAAGAAATGTAGTGCATTAGTACGGCAAAGATTTGCAGCTCCTCCAATGATTGGTGCATACAGGAACCGAATGGAATCATAAATATTTCTCACAGCGCAAATCAGGAGAAAGCGAAACCAATCGAGGATTACCAAGAAATGTTAGTACGGATGGATCTCCAGTGCTTGGGGACGAGTGACCACGCTAAGCGTTGGAAGAGCTCCCGTCCAGTGAATTTGGAAGAGATAGAGGCGGACAAGCAACGGTAGGAGTGCTTCCGTGGAGCTCGCCGGAGACGAACGGCGGGGGTTGGTGGCGGCGGAGAGGGGCCTGGGTTGGGGCTTGCTTCTGCGCTCGTTTGGTCGGAGAGGAGAAAACAGGGAACCAGCGGGTATCATCAGCCGTCCGATCGCGCAATCAACGGTGTAAATCAAAACACGGGTACGAGTCCGGGTCCCAGGTAACCTGAGATACTGTCGATTAGGCCATTTCCGACCCGCACCCGGACCCAAACCCAGCGCCCCGGCCCCCGAGAGAGGGCCCCTGCCAGTGCCACCGTCGGCGGCGGCGACCATCCCACGAACGGCGAACGGCGGGCGCCAATCCGGCTGCCTCCGCCGCGTTCGTGCAGCACCGCCGCCTTCTAAGGCTTACCCACCGCAACCAAACCCTCCCCTCCCGTTCCGGTAAGCTTCACTCCCTCTCCTGGTTACGTTTCCACGCTCGAAGCTTTCGACGGAGCCAGGCTTTGCGCGGAGAGCCTAGCCTGAGGTTTTGCTGTTGGATCGGAAAGTTTGGTTCCTTTCTATTCTGGGGTGGTGGTTCATGTGTGGTGCTATTATAGCTTTTGATTTTTGCCAGGGATCTTAGGATTTGTAAGCGGTGAAGTCTCAGCTGCGTTTTGGTTTCGTTGCTCCGTTGTGAGGCTAGGGTTTTCTATTCTCCATGGATGACTGCACAAATGTCGTTCTAGCGGGTTTAGGTGCAATCTTATGATTGCTTGGTAGAGTCTGCGTGGTAGATTAGATAACCCGTAGCTCCTGAAGTTTCTCATGCCCAAGTGATTCATTTGTCTGAGTTAATTAGTGGTTTCAACTGGTTGTAGGCGCCTGCTTCAGTCGATCCTCTTATTATTTGATAATGTTATGATGGAAGGGGACTCTGCAGAGACTCTGTGCTATGTTCTCTTCGTTCTGTGTTTTTTGTGCCAGCAAATTTGTTAGATCGAGGCACTGGAAAAATTGTGAGCTTTTGGGAAACTTAACTAATGTAAATATGTAATTAATAGTTACATTATATGGGGTTGATATAGCCTTCTGCCGTTGGTGGTATGTCATGCAATTTGTCGATCACTTGTTTTTACCAGTTTTGGTGCCGGTGAATAATCAGGCTTTCTAGTTGGTCTATTATTCATACAAGGCGCTGATTTTCCCAACTTCAGTTTTAGATTTTGCTCCAGTGGTACACTTTTAGTTCATCTATTTAATCCTGCAGCTTACTCAACTCATTATAATGTAAGCAGCATAGCACATGTTTACTATATCACAACAACATTGTTTGGGGAGTTTTGAAGTACTTTTGGTTTTAGAATCCTTATTCTTATTGCCGCCTTCTATTGTAGAAAACACAGTAACTTTAGTTTTGATATCTTTTCCTTTGCATTGAAGGCCTTGTTTTGTTAAGTTTCTTAATCACAAATTCACTTGTCCGATAGTAATGTTCCGTAGTGCTAAATATGTTTGACATTTTTCTAGGCAGTGGAATCTGAAATTTCCAGTCAAGGTTTCTCAACCCGGTTGTATTATTGGGGAGAGAGGTAACTACAGCTGTACCTGACTGATTGTATGCTATATAATTTGCAATGGATGGGTCTGAATCTATTAGAGGTCGCAACAAGAGGGAGATTGGGGAGAATGTTAATGCCAGGAGCAGTTGGGAGGAAGAATATGAAGAGCGGGAGAATATGGATAGCAGAAAGTATGCTGGCAGATTGAGAAAGCATGGCTGTGAACATGAAGCTGAGCATCAGGATGATGATAAAACGATTATATCTTCGAGAAATAGGAATGATTCAAGAAGGAACTCAGCTATAAGCTCAGGCTGGGTCTGCAGCTCTGACAAAGACGTCTATCATGTGAGAAGAGACTCACGATCACCCAAAATTCCAAGGAGAAGTCCTGATGATTCCAAGGACAGGGACTGTGATAGGAGGAGGGGAAGAGAGGACAAGAATGATTGGGACTCTTCAAGAAGATATGCTTCTGAGGCTTCTGCTTATGGCATATCCCAAAGTAGAAGTAGAAGCAAAGTAGATAGTCCATATGATGTTGAATGTGAAAGACTGAAGGAGAAGGATACAAGGAGTTCAGAAAGAAGAGAGAGTAGCAAGGAGAAGCAGGGGGAATGGGACAAGGAGGAAAAAGTGTCACTTAGTAGGGTGGACGAGATTTGCACTAATGAAAGTGGTGGTTCTTCTAGGGTTGATACAAGAGATGGCAAGTATCCTTCTGAGCATAATGAGCATAGGAGTGCAAGAGAGATGGCTCATGACTACAGAAATGAGCCAGGTGAAAGTAGAAGTAAAGGCGTGGATTTTTGTAGTTCAAGGGGTGGTAGGTCTGGTAGCAAGGAGGATAGCAATGAGAGGAGGGGTTCTGCCATGGTGGAGAACATTGGTGAAGATAGCGAATCAGTGGATCAAAGTCATGACACTGGATTACATGTGTTAAGAGATGATAAGCATGGTAAGGCTCTAAATAGAATAGCTACCGTGCATGGTGAAGTTGGACAAAGTGACTTGAGGATGTATAGTACCAAGTCTGACGAAAAAGAAGAGATTCTTGGGCATACAGTAGAATACAAACATGAAAGCAATGGTGGCATGGAAAATAAAGATGTATCATCCAATTTGGATAAGGATGGATGGGAACCATCAGGGGCTAGAAGCAATAGAGAAGCTAGACAGGCTCAACAAACACAAATACAAGAGAAGCTTGGCAGGTACCAAAGTGAGAACAATGAGTATGATCAAGACCATCCAGATTTGGACAATGAAAGAAGTATAGGTACAAAAGATAAAACAAGAGTGGATGCCCATAGAGATGATAAATCAGACAGAGGGCGGGACATAAATTGGAATGAGAAAACCCAAGAGCTTGAAGGATCTAAGGACTACTCGAGGAACCGTCAGTGGCGAGATTCTAAGGAGCCAAGTAACTCTGAATGGAGGAATGTGCAGGAAAGGCTAGATGGTGGGAGTTTCCATGGCCGAGCTGGGTACCGGCGAGATTTGAGGGGTAGATCTGAAAGTGTTAGAGGTCCTTCAACATATGGAAATCGGTATGACAGTTCTGATTCAATAGAGATCCGACCAAATAGCAATCTTGATTTTGGACGAGAGGGCTCTGTTTCTGGAAGAAGATTTGACATGGGAGCTCATCGGGATGTAATACCTGTATCAAATGATGATAAATGTGCCAATCGCCCTGAAGCAGATCAAAGTGGTAGCACCAGCATGCTTTCTCCATTTTCTCAACAGGGGCCTCAAGGTGATAGACCCTCTAGAGGAGGAAGGGGGAGGCCAAACGGAAGGGATTCTCAAAGAGTTGGAGTGCCAGTGCCACTTATGCCACCTCCTCCATTTGGTCCTCTCATTGTGCCGCCAGGACCAATGCAACATATGGGGCCAAATATTCGCCATTCTCCAGGTCCTCCTCTTCTACCTGGTGTCTTCATGCCGCCATTTCCCGGACCTCTTGTATGGCCTGGAGCACGAGGTGTTGATGTGAATATGCTTTCTGTTCCACCCAACCTTCCCATCCCTCCTCCAGTTGCTGCTGAGCATAGGTTCACGCCAAGTATGGGAGCTGGACCTGGTCATAATATTCACTTAAATCAACTAGGCACTGGAATAGGTGCTCCAACAAATGTATCAGGATTGGGCTTCAATCAAATGGGCACACAAAGTCGTGAAATGCCACATGATAAACCGCCTGCAGGTTGGGCACCACATAGGAGCAGTGGACCGACCAGAAAAGCTCCTTCAAGGGGTGAACAAAATGATTACTCGCAAAATTTTGTGGACACTGGCATGCGACCTCAAAATTTCATTAGAGAGCTGGATCTTACAAGCGTAGCGGAGGACTATCCAAAGCTGAGAGAACTCATACAGAGGAAAGATGATATCGTTGCTAAGTCTGCTTCACCGCCAATGTATTATAGATGTGACCTGCGGGAACATGCTCTCTCTCCAGAATTTTTTGGCACAAAGTTTGATGTTATTCTTGTGGATCCTCCGTGGGAGGATTATGTTCATCGTGCACCAGGAATAACAGATCACATAGAATATTGGAATGGTGAAGAGATTATGAATTTGAAGATTGAGGTTTGTTCTTGTTGTTTAGTTGTTTCATCATTTCTCTTATGGATGTTGGCTCTTTGGGGAGTTCATTTTATGCTACAGAATTATTAATACGCTTCAGTGCATTGTTTGAATCAACAGGCTATAGCTGATACTCCCTCTTTTGTCTTCCTCTGGGTTGGTGATGGTGTAGGTCTTGAACAGGGCCGTCAATGTTTAAAGAAGGTGAGGCAGCTTTCTCTTTCAGTAATTTATTCCTGCCTGTGCAATTGTTCCTTCTGCAGTGATGTCCAATTTTTGGGCAGTAGTATGAAGGTGCCAACTTACAGAAAGGCTATCCTGGCTTCTTTAGCCCTCTGCAAAACATTATAGCCACCATATCTTCATTCATGTGTTTTGTTATTGCCCTTCCATGTGTTTGCAGCTCAAACTTTAGTTTCCGTAATGCTCAAATTCCTTATATATCCATTTATTTCAAGAGATGTAATCAGTGTTTCATTTTATCTAGATCAGTCTGGAAATTTTCAGCTGATTGACGAAACGATATAATAAGATGAACCTGACTGATAATAACAACAACAACAACAACCAAGCCTTTTGTCCCAAACAAGTTGGGGTAGGCTAGAAATGAAACCCACTCAAAATCAATAAAACCTCTAAACATTCAATCTTATGTCATGGTTTTGGTACATGGATCATTAACTACTACGTACTCCTATTCAACGCTACCTTTTTGGATACATTCCAATCCATTAAGTCTCTTTTAATTGCTTCTAATCACATCAGTCTCGGTTGACCTCTGCTCCTTATGTTTTCAAGATGACTTAAAATTCCACTATACACCGGTGCCTCAGGAGGCCTCCGTTTGAGATGTTTAAACCATATCAAACGATGTTGGATAAGTTTTTCTTCAATTGGTGCTACCCAACCATATCATGTATACATCAAGATGAACCTGACTGAAACTTTTCTTTTTCCAGTGGGGTTTTCGTAGGTGTGAGGACGTTTGCTGGGTAAAAACCAACAAGAAAAATGCAACACCAGGTCTGCGACATGATTCTCATACATTATTGCAGCATACAAAGGTAGTACTACAGTTAAACTATTATGTTTCACAGCATTTATCTGCTGCCTTTACCTTGCCATTTCCCTTTTGTCTCTTTGGCTTTCCTGTGAAGTACCCACCCTTTCCTTGTGCAGGAGCATTGCTTGATGGGTATAAAAGGAACGGTACGGCGTAGCACTGATGGCCATGTCATCCACGCGAATATTGACACAGATATAATAATAGCTGAAGAACCAACTGATGGTATTTATTTCTTACTAAATTCCCTTCATATAATAATGCTTATTGTTGTCCTTCTTATATGATCTTTATCTACTAAATTTCCTTGTGGCAAAGGGCTGGCTTTAGTCTATGCCACTATTTGGTAACTTTATGATTCATTTACTATATGTTGTTGTTACCTGATATGTATTTTCAGGTGTCGTCAATTTATTGTTATGTTATCTTTTTGAAATTTCTTTTCTGTTTGGTACCTGAATGAAATGAAGTTTTCTGTTTCTGTTTTTGTTGTTGTCATGAAATGAATGTTCCGGTTTGACCAACCAAATCTTTTGAAAATTTGGCTTAGTTGACAAAAGCACATCTCATCTGGCTTTGGATAAATTTGCTTGTTTACAAACAACCTGAAGCAAATTGTACTTGTTGTCGCTGCCATTTGCTTGTTGACCTGTCTTGCTGTCCATATGAAGCTTGAACTATGAATAATATGACGTTGATTGCCCCGAAGCAGCTGTAGCACAAGTATACAATTAGACCTACATTTTCAGAGTAATAATATTATGACAACCATCAAAGTATATGCATGATTATAAAAGTGTTTTTTTTTATGTAAAATTGGATTACGATTTCTTAATGTGCACGATTGTGCACATTTGAATGGAGGTGTGTTAGGAGACTTCATGTGCTGTAGTGTTGATGAATATCACTTCTGGAGACAATGGAATGTGGAAGATGAGCAGATGTTTTTAACACTTATCTGAATTGAGGACTGCATACCTGCTAGTAATTGTACTATTATTCCTGTACATTGGGATTGCCTTCCATGATATCTCTTAGCAATTTTACCTTAATCTTTGTTGGTTTGGTTCATGTTTTAGTATGCTCAAATAAAGCCACACATTTTGGGAAATAGAGAAGGTTTACTCGTTCCTCTTCCATGTTTATGGTATATATACTTTGTTGTCCGTCGATTCTCTAGAATGCAACTTGGAGAGTATTCCAGAATTTCCTGCATTTGCAATTGTTTTAAGCATAATACTCATTTCGTTGATTGGATTTCCTTCCTAGCCTACCCTAACATGTTTGGGACACCAGGCTTGGTTGTTGTTGTTGTATTCATTTTGTTGATGCCTTGAAGTATTGTCTTCTTGCAGGTTCAACAAAAAAGCCTGAAGACATGTACAGGATCATTGAGCATTTTGCTCTTGGAAGGAGGCGGCTTGAACTCTTTGGTGAGGATCATAATATTCGTCCCGGCTGGCTTACTCTTGGGAAAGGTTTATCTTACTCCAACTTCAACAAAGAGGTAGAAAGCTGGAAGTCCCAACTTTATGCACATGCACACAAACATGCGCTTTCATGAGTTCCACGAAGAGATCTATTCACATCATCTCTGCTAAGAAAATTCACTCTTGCAGGCATATATTAAGAACTTTGCGGACAAGGATGGGAAAGTATGGCAGGGAGGTGGTGGGCGAAACCCTCCTCCTGAGGCTCCTCACCTAGTTGTGACAACTCCGGAGATTGAGGGCCTCAGGCCGAAGTCACCCCAGCAAAAGAACTGACTGCTGCAGCAAATGCCTCCTACAAAGGGCTTGGAACTAACAAGCGTCCTAGGGGAAAATCCCCACGGAGCTCATGATCGTGTGATTGGTTCGGAAGCTGCAATGTTGGCTGCATTTTTGACGACTATAGCTTTCACGCCTCTTGTGGAAGGCTGAGCGAATATCGTATGAATTTTCAATATCAAATAATGAACGATTTATTGTAGTATTGTCCAAACAGGATGGTTCGGCCTGCAGCAAGTAGCAACTAGCAGATCGGCGACTCTGTTTTAAATATAACCATTCAGGTATCCAATCTTGCCTTCTTGATTCGTATCATAAAATAAACCCATTCAAGAAAGGAAAATATGATGATTTGCCACCGCTAAGACCTCTGTTTTAAGTTTAATCTCGATTATTTGCTATTTATAAGACGAGAATGGGTGGGATTTCCCATTGTGACCGTACTCCGATTCTTCTCTCTTTTTTTTCTTTGGACTAAAATCGTATGTGAAATGTCTATTTTGCCCCTCTATTTCCTTCTCTCCTCTTCGTTTCTGCAGACCTGAGGGCCGCACATGTACACAAATCGAAACGTCCCCGTCCCCTGCAGTGCCAACGATATGTTCGAGAGGCAGCTGCTGCAGGTATCACTGGCGGAGCGGCTCCCGTCGGTCGCAGACGGTGGGGAGAAGGATGAATCGGTACACGGCAGGGAGAAGGATGGGTCGGAAGGCTTAGAGCTGAGCTTGGTGTGCTTAGACGGTATGGTGCGGAGCTTCTTCGAAGGCGGCAAGCGGGCAGCGGCCGTGTGCTGCTACAACTGCTTCCACGGCGGAGCGACCGACAACGACGACCTGGCTGCAGCCAGGTCATTTGCCGCCCCCAACGCTGAGCTACGATGCCGACTACGGTAGGCGGCAGCTACGTACGCAGCAGGAATGTCTCAGTTTCAGTTTCACTACGAGAAATTGAGTAGCTCTGCTAAATAAGAAAAAATCAATTAGTATCATATAAGAATTCGAGAAAGTGATTTATGTTTTTTGGCTTGCAGTTTAGGAACTAAAAAAACCTACTCCCCACCTGATTCACAACCTCCCAGTTATGAATCTCCCCATCAAATTCATAACTATTTCTCAAACAAGAATCACTTATACTAAAAAATCGATTCCATAGAGAATCAAAAAATGAAGCTAGAGAATAAGAATCTAAAGCTCTGTTAAATAGATCCTAAGTCACACGTCTAGACCACACGCGGGCGCTCATGAGCAAATGCGTTCTTGGATGGCCCGCTAGACTGAGTCCAGTGGAAGGGGCAAAAACGACTTTTCACAGCAGATTTCAGGTCAAATACTACCGTATATAAACATGGGAGCTTTCCGGCCTTCTCAGCGTGCCACCTCACGTTTTTATCGACGTGCCGATGATTTGCGTAGCCACATGCACACAAGACAATGACGAGGTCGCCCGCGGCGTCTGGCGACCTCGGCGTTGTCCACGCCGCCAACATTTCGCCACGTTGTCTTCCTCAAGTAATTTAGTCGGTTCTTTTCGCGTCCGTAGTGCGTGCAGATGGTAATCCTCTCGCCATGAGCGCCCGTCCGCGTTGAGCCTGCGCCAGCGCTCGTTCGCTTTTTTGGTCGCTCAACGCGTGGCGTTTCGTTTGTGCCGCCAGACGATTCCCCTCCTCGCGACGTGGGCCATGCTCCTTTGTTTCGCCGGTCGTTTGCTATTATAGAGGTTAGAAATGAGCTTAACTACTGGGAGGTCCATTACCATATGCTAGACCATCCATATCATCATGAGAAAAAAGAACTACAAAGAAGATAGTTTGACATATCGGAACATCTCCATGGAATTATGAATGATTTGACACGAGAACTCTTTAACGTAAAAAAATGATGACAATCTGGCTAACAATGCCAGAACCCATAACAACTCATGCATTCCAGCATTTGTTGAATACATCGCCGTTTGTCTCCTTTCCATCTAAATTCAAGAACCGCACTAGCATACTGTGCCACTTATAATAATAATCTTATCTATGAAAGCGGGAGAATTAGAGGCCAACCAGGGTAGCCACGCGTCGTTTTTTTTGCGAAAAAAACCCTCTGTAAATTTCGTAATTACGTTTAGGTCCTCTCGTAGGTTATTTTGCAAAAAGAACCGTAGTCTCAGATATTCACGAACAAGTCCTCCGTGGGTAGTTTTGTGAAAACAAAAATTACATCCAGGCCCTTCTATCGGTAATTTTGCAAAAAGAGCCCTAGGTTTCGTATATTCGTGTATGCGTCCTCCACCTTTATTTTTTCATTTGCGAAAAAAGCTCCGATATTCACGGTTGGGTCATCCGGTGGGTAGTTTTGCAAAAACAAAAAAATACATTCAGGCCCTTCTACCGGTAATTTTACAAAAAGAACCCTATAGTTTCGTATATTCGTGTACAGGTGCTCCAACTTTATTTTTGAAAGGACCGATATGTCGCCTAGAGGGGGGGTGAATAGGCGTATAAAAATTTGTAATTAAATAAAATCTCCCGAGGCACAGAGTCCGGACTGTCCGAGAATTTTGTTCGGATAGTCCGGACAATTTGTTCGGATAGTCCGGACAAATTGTTCGGATGGTCCGTTAAATATCCGAAACTCCTGACCGACGACTCGGGAGAGATTTTAAATCTTTGCAAGATTTCAATAATCTAGTGAATACAAAGACTCTAAATGATGTCGTACTTAGTAAAAATATGGATCTAGAGCCAAACACAAAGAGTAAGTAGATCGGGCTTCTAAAATCCAACAACAACACCAAACCCTAGCTCAAGCTAATGAAGAACACAAGACGATGATTTTTACCAAGTTCGGATTCTTGAAGGAATCCTACGTCTCCGCTGAGGAGGCACAAAGCCCGGTCCCTCTTGACCCCTTTCCTCCCGGTGTTGCACAAAGCACTCACGGATCTTCACTTCTTGCCTCTTTCCTTTCGGAGGCGAGACTCGCCTTCACAAACGACCGGGGCTCTCCACACGAAGCCTTGGAGGCTCCCGGTGACTCCTTGCCGTCTAGGAGCCCTTCAAACTCCATGAGTAACAAATACGCCGCTAAATTGACTTGAAGGATGAAACTAGTGCTCAAGAATCAAACATGCAAGCTCAAAGCACTTGAATCCCCTTCTTTCTCCCCAAAGAAGCAACTCAAATCGAAGATTTTAGTGGGAGAAAGAAGCTAGGGCTTGAGAGAGTGTGAGAGAGAGCTTTAGACTTGAATGCTGCAATGAATGAGGTTGGTAACGGTTAGAAATGGAGTGAGGGTTTTTATAGAGCTCCCAAAATCCAACCGTTACCTTTGTTCTGCGCAAAGTCCGGACTGTCCGGACATTATCTTCGGATACTCCGGACAATTTCCCCGGAGTGTCCGGACTAAATGTCCGGAAACTCCGGACTTACCAGAGAAAGAGCAACCGAGGACCCTAGCTCGGAGTATCCGGTTTAATCCCGGATACTCGGACATTTTCCTGAGTGTCCGGACTAAATGTCCGGATACTCGGATGACCTCCTCGGCCAGAGTATCCTTTTAGAGGAATGCATGATTTTGAAATTCTTTTGAGATGTAATTTTCATCCTATGAGCACAAGCATATCCTAGAAGCGATTTTCCGTCAGATCCCTTAATAGTACGGCTATCCTTAGACTCAATAAAATGAAAGATTTACAGCTGAAGTCTTGATGCCGCCTTTTCAAATTTTAAAGTGGTGGGGATCTCCAATCGCCTTTCCAACGATGATATCTTCTTGATCGCTGCATAGAATCTCACTTGCACCGTTAGCATACGTAATTGTGTTGCCATAAATCCCCAAAACACTTTGAGGGGCCTAGATGCACTTTCAATTTTTTTCGAGAAGAACCAACGAACCAAATCTCGAGAAGAACCCACGTTCGATTCTTCTCCGAGCGCAAACGTTCGTGTTTTTTTTGCTGGTTAACGCGTGGAGGGCCGTTCGTGTTTTTTTTAGAGAACGCATGTATCTGTTCCCTCCCGGATTGATATGTGTGATCTATCCGTTTAATCTCCACAGGGCGCATGAGTAGCGAGGAAAGACACATGATGCCAAACCATGCAGGTGCCAAGAGATTAGTTTGTTTAAAACTCCTCGCGACGCAAACATGCATAAGTAACACATTTAAAAGTATTTGGTGACTCAATGTAAGTAACGAAATTAAGAATAATTGGTTATGATTTGTTGATCATAAGCAAGGTCACCGAACTAAGGGCTACATATTTTTTTAAAAAAAGATTCTCGCAATTACTATAACGCCAATATGTTAATATTCAAAACGACATTCTTTTATGGTGGAAGAGAATAATACTCCGTATATTAAGGCTTGCAGCTTTCACGGTCTCTCGCTGTGGCCACATCGATTTTGGGCCGACATGGTCACGTGCTGTCATACCGTGTCGCGCTCATGGGCATCCACGCGCTCGCCTATGCGTACACCGAGCACCGCGCTGATCCACATCACCCACATTTCTCACCCACGTCGTTACAGAGAGGCACTCCAATTTTTGCATGGACCTTTCGGAGCTTCCAAAATTTATTTTTTAGCGCGTCGTTTTTTATATATTTGCTCGAAATTTTTGAAATTATATATTTATCAATTTTCCCCCTATTAGTCTCCAAAACTCATGTGTTTTTTTTGCTTGGCTTGCAATGATTAGCGCGGTGTGGCGCGGCGTGCGCCGCGCCAGCGTGTCTAGTAGTATTCACAAATATTAGAGTACACGGTTTGTGTTGAAACTCAGCTATTTATGGTTTAATAGTGGAAATCTATTAAAGCAAAGCTTAAAAGTGGGGCTAATACTAAACATGAAAAGTATTCAACGGTATAGCGTTGTTAGTCAAAACGACGGGATAGACATCCACTCTTCTTTATCGCTATATCGATTTGTCTCATGAAACACGATCGCTCCGAACGTGGAGCCCTCCCTACCACACTAGTGCACGAACATCCTCGTCGAGGCCCATCAAGCGCTGCAGCGTCAGCGACATCTTCATTTACCCTGGTGGCGCGTTCGTGGAGATCCACCAGGCGCTAACCCGCTCGCTCATCATCACCAACTACCTCTTCCGCCACAACTAGAGAGAGGCGTTCGCGGTGTCCGGCCAAGGTATATTGCGTGCCTGCCCAAGCCATCTGCAACCAAATTGCTTGAGCAGGTGCTGCATCTGGTTGGTGAGGCACGGGGTCCGATTCTTTATGTTGGTGGTGGCTGCTCTTCGTCTGGTGATGAGTTGCGCCACTTTATTGAGCTGACTGGGATCCCAATTACAACTACTCTGATGGGCATTGGCAACTTTCCTAGTGATGACCTGGGGACAAGGTTCAAAAAACCGTCGAAATCTGAGCTAAGTTTCATAACATTTCATAGATAAGTTTTATAAGGTTCCACGAAAAAAGTTTTACGATATTTCATAAGTTATAATAGGTTTAAGTATCATAACTTTTCATAGGTAAGTTTTATGATGTTCCACAAACGTTTCGTTAATACGTTTCATGAGGTTTCATCATATAGTTTCACGTTTACATTTACAGTTTCATCAGATATTGATAGTTTGTACAATTATGTTTCAGTAGGTTTCATATTTCAGAGCTAAGTTTCATATATATGTTTCACAAGGTTTCATAGTGTTTCATCCAAATATACAAACCCAGTGAAACACACTTGATTTTTTGAATATTTGACAAATCTTATGAAACTCATGAAATTGGTTTTCGTTTGTTTTTCTCTGGAACATGAAACTTGAAGTTAGCCTCTTGAAACTCAGGTAACATTATTTTGAATCTCATTTTAAATCAAAGTTTTAGATTTGAAATTTGATGAAACTTATAGTTTCGTATTAGAAACTCATTAAAATTTGTTGAGACATGCTGAAATATTTATAAAATCTGACTGAAACTCTTTTGAAACTTATAAAACATGAATAGAATACTTTGAAACCTAGTAAAACATGCTATATATACTATTGGAAGTGATTTCAATGGTATAGTGTATGGTAGCACTACTATGAAACATACTCTGAAAGTTTAGAATTTGACTTTTTGAAACTTAGTTGAATATATTCTGAAATTCATTTTTTTAATAATGCTTCAAATCATTCAAAACCCATCGAAATTTTGTTTAAACACGCTAAAACCTTTGTGAAACTAGTTTGAAAATTTTGTTCTGAAGCTTTGAAGTTAGTCTATTGAAACTCACTTAAAATTATTTTGAATCTCATTTTAAATCATGTTTTAGATTTGAAACTGGATAAAATTTATAGTTTCATATTAAAAACTCATTGAAATTTATTAAGACATGTTGAAATATTTATAAAAGCCATTTGGGACTCTTATGAAACTTAATGAAACCTACAAATGTAGAAATATACAAAGTTTCATATTAGAAACCTATGAAACTTAACAAAAGCTAATATCCAAAGTAATTTTGCTGGAAATATAGTTAAAGTATAAGTTGTTCTTAGGATATTAGAAACATAATTAGGGAATTCTATTACTTATCTAAACCTGTAAGGATCCAATCGCATGGCTCTTCGTGTCCGATCTTGTTCTCGTTCCACGCGGTTCCATTGCAGCGGCTGGGTTGATCTAGTCATTCGGTTGGCGTTGCGTCCGTTTGCCTCCATGATCCTCCTCTCCTAGCCGACACCAACGGCTAGCTGGAACGGTTCGTTTGCTATACTATTCGTTGCCCTCATGACGGTATAGCCTAGCCTAGTCATACTCAATACTAAATCGGATGTCTTAGCAGTAGCAAATCCTCAATTTTCCTTTAAAGAGAAAGTATTCGTTATTGTCTCATTCTTGTTTGCCAATGCTTTCATAGTCTTTTTTGTTGCTGCTCGAAGGATGCAGCCCGCATTTGTTCTTGCTGCTAGCCAGGCATTGAAGAACAGTACGATTGATGCTGAATAAGTTGTTGCTATTGCATTGTGTTGTTATGTCCAACTGTACAGCAAATCCGAATTTTTCTTCTTTTTTTTTACCGGGAAGCTTCATCCGTAGCCGTCCCTGTATCCATCCAAAGGCTGCGATCGGCTGCAGTCGCTGTTGTGACTGCAGGTCTGCAGCCAATCTCCGTCCTCCGTACCTAAACCAGTGATAAGATCAAGCGATGAATCACGATCCATACTATCAGAAAAAACATTTTTAGGTACATTTGGAAGAAATTCTCTCGAGTCCATGCAAATGTTTGAATTCAGACAAGCAACCGATTTGACAAACCGGGAAACTGACAATTGCTAATTGATTAAACAACTTCGCGAGGCTCAGACAGCTAGCACTGCAATATGTGTAGTGCAACGACAGCACCGTCTTGTCTTTTTGAGCGTCTGCAAGCGCTTTCCAGACTTTGCAGGTAGGCAAGCAACGAAGCAAAATCCAACCGTGACGGAAGAGGCGTACGATCGATCTCCTTTAATTTTTCTCGATCACAGACAGAAGCGAAAGTGGATTTGCTCGGCGCTGAATGATTGCAACGGCGAAATGTTCATCGATCTCGTTTTAACATACATCAAGGATAAGATGTTTCCATTTGACCATGAACCGAAACTTTTTTTAGAAAGTTTACATCGTTGTCTTTGCCGATGGAATCTTGCGGAGGAGGAAGATCTTGCCGAGTGATTCGGGAGCCACGACGCATTCTCCCATTGTTGGTTGCACACACGAGATCACCGGTTTTTTTTGGCTTGGCTCCAAGCACAATAATTCGCGAATCTTCAGAATGATGTTTCGATTATAAGGCCATTCACAATGAGAGTTTCATTCTCATTAAATGACATGATATATCATCATGTTTGGTGACATGACAAGATAATTATGAAGAGAGAGTTTCATAGGAGGTGAGAGAGTTTCATCTAGATGAAACCCAAGATACACGGTTACCTAGATAAAAGCTGATGTGGCACTCTTGGAAACTGGGAAAAGAAACTCTGCACTGGGAATGGCCTAATACTCCATTGGTGAATTCAAATTGAATAGCCGGAGCAGCACATTTACTATCGAGGATTATCCATCAGCAGATCGCTTGTTGTTATACGTTCGATTCATGCGGTCCTATCAGCTAGCTAGTGGATTGTCTACTAGACTCTCTTGGCGTAGAACTCTCATTGGTCCAAATCTGATGGCTTGGACTTGGACTGATTTGTTAACTCGCTTGAAACGAGTTATTCTATCGCAAGATCGGGATAGCTTTTGCTAGAACCTAACCTCCAATGGCCAGTTCTCGATAAAATCTCATTATGCTGCTTTAATGCTTAGAAACATCTCCAATAAGAACAGAAAATTGTGGAAGTTAAAAGCTCCGTTAAAAATTAAAGTTTTTCTGTGGTACTTACGTTAGGGGGTGGTGCTCACGAAGGATAACTTAGCTAAACGTAATTGGAAGGGAAATTTGTCATGTGTCTTTTGCCACAATAATGAGTCAATCAACCATTTGTTCTTTGAATGCCGTTTCGCTCGGTCTATTTGGCTTGTCCTTCAGTTAGTAACCGGGCTAAAACAACCTGACAGTGTGGATCATTTGTTTGGGGATTGGCTTCAGGGTTTCAATAAAGATTCAAATCCTTCTTTCGCTTGGAGCGTCACCTTGTCTTTGGTCACTTTGGATTTGCAGAAACGATGTGATTTTTAAAAACAAGTCTTTGTTTTCTCCCTTACAGGTTATTCACGCGGCAGCTTACTGGCTCTCCAGCTGGGCTATATATTCTCCAGCGGGAGGACTTGCAGGATTGGTTAGTGGAGGGGTCGCAATGTATGGTGCAAGCGGCCAAGGCTTTTTTCTCCCAGGCACATGGGTGGCGGTTTAGTCTTCGGATACTGAATCACTAGATTGTGTCTGTCTTTTTCTTCTTTTGTTTTCTTGGCTGTGTGTTCTCAACAGAAATCGGAAGTGTGCCAAGGCTTTGTATCTTCTTGATGTACTGTACTTGGTATTAATATATTTGCTTCCTTTATAAAAAAAAAAAGCTAGTGGATTGTCTAGCCCAAAATTTTTTTGCGGAAACATATATTTTCTCCTCCCAAATTAATAAATGCTTGTTGCTAAGTGTTTGTTCCACGCCGTTCTTTTCATCCCTTTTGCTTAGGATCTTAGTAACACTACAACTTGACTGCAATATCCCCGTGAAAAACGCCCCATTAATGGCAATAGCGATGGGTAACGTGTCGAAGTCTGGCATTCATTTCGTTCGCACCATATGATCCGTTTCCACTAATCATCGTCTCTTACTTTGCAATCCGGCCGTGCCAAGCACCATGCTTTGCATTCAAGTAATAATTTCCATTCTTAATTTAATTGTTACTATACAGATAGGTCTCTACCGTGTCATCTGCACTGCATCATCACTTCATCGAGCATCAAAAGCTTAACTCTGAACAAAAAGAGAAAGTAATTAAAGAAACATAGCATGGCAATGAATTAATACAGCTCGACATTACTTGGAGCAATTCACTTATACTTCAACACTTTTCCTCATATATAGACTCCCTCAGGTCTGAACGTGGAATAGAGGTGGGCTGCAATTATTTTTTTTTTAATTGCGCCAACCAGGTCTTGAACTCGAGACCTCTTCGCTTTGATACCATATTAAGTTGCATGCACCAGCCAGTTCACTCAAAAATTTAAACCGATGAGAAAAAGTAGGCAATTCACTTATACTTCACCCTGATGAACCTGTTCAATCAAGATGCATTCATGCCCCATTTGTACATTAATTGAGCGAGACCGAGAGACCAATGATCTTAACTGAAAAAACAAGACAGACAAACGTGCTGAGTAGATGATCAATGCATCATCGCAATTCGATCAGGCATGGAGTTGGTGGCCACGAAGTAGCAGCTTGGGATCGATGCATGCAATTATTTATGTTTTGAGGTGATGTTACAACTTCTAGCGGTTAGCATTTTTTGTTCGCGGTATCTGGCGATTAACACGGTACATGCACGCACGACTCAAAAGCTGGACGTTTTTGTTCGTTTATTGCTCTTCTCGGCCCCGCGACGGTCGAGTTTGTTCGGCTTGGTGCAAGGCACGTAGGTGGCTAGCTAGGAGGCCCGCAACTAAGGTTGCCTTCCGAGCTTGTTAAGGGAATCGTACCAGCTACTCCACATTACTTCAGCAATTAGCAATAAGTGATGTACACAGTGAAGTGGACTCCTAGCTCTCAACAATCATGCGCCTGATCACAAAAATGACACGCAGGTAGCCCTCCTGCGTGTTCTTGAAAAGAGAATTCCCGGCTGAAAGGTGGCCTGTAGATTGATTGCCAAAAATATACAGACAAACTAGTATTTGTGGCTTACCGTGTGTGTATATATATATATCTTTTGTGTACTCTTGGCGTACATACTCCTACTTCTAATATACTACTTAAACAAACATCCTATACTTTTTTATTACTTTTGGTATACTTAAATACTAGTTCTAAGATACTCAAATACGATATGGTTGAAAATATTTCATCGGAACTCTTTATTTTTGCTATATATCTTTTTCATATGTAAATTGAGTATATGCACAAATTATACTATAAAAAGTGAACTTTGATGAACTTTTTCATGGAACTTACTTTGAAGTATCTTATAATCATTATTAGAGTATACTCAAAGGATAAAAAGGTATATTAAATTTTTTGTTTAAGTGGTATATGCAAGGTGGAAGTACGTATTCCTAGGATATATATATTCAAACTAGATTTTTCTTTTTGATGATAGTTTGATTGTAGGTATGTGATGATTTTATATATAAATCAGCAAAGCATGTGATCTGAATTTGTTTGAAATATTTGAATTCCAGTATATTCTTTCAAAGGCATGCTTTTCATTTGAATTGTTATAGATGAATATATACCCTAAAACTAAAATTTTCAAAAAAAATACCCTTATATGGCTTGAATTCACACATTTGAAATCATGATGCTCCATTCCGCCGATACACAGACACATATATGTATACACATACATAGATATATATATGCAAGGTGGGAGTAAGAAAAATACATGCTACTCCTAGGAGTAGTTACTCCTACCTTTGAAATATCATTTAAATGAATTTGAAATATTCCTTTATCATTTTGGGTATACTCATATACTATTTAGAAGATATTTCAATGTGAACCATATGAAAAAATTGCAAAATAGTACATAGTTTTTAGCATATTTTATAAATATCTTCATATACACACACATAAAAAGGAGTATGTCTCAAAATGTACATACCACCTACAAAAAAGTGTAAATATACTACCTAGTTAATTTTATATACTCATGTAGTGTAGTATACGTGCATATTCTCCGTTGTGCAAGATACTCTCAACGTTGTGGGATACGGCATAGAGAGTAACTATACCCGAGAGAACCTCTTCGTTTTAGATGTCTAGAAAATCCTCAATAATCCTTAATTAAAAAATCATAGAATTTTTCTCATTAATTGAGAGAAAAAGAGAAGAGATTTACCCCACTTATTTTGGTAAGGCTAGATTATAACATTGCATGCAGTAGGTAGATTAAATATATATATTACAACTATTGCATTTGGTATAAAAATACATTATATTGCAATATCTAGCCACATAGCTGTGCTATTTTGGTTAAAATGTGTGGTTGCAAACTCACCATCCAAATCATCTAGTCGCATGCATGACGAACTGTGTTAGTTTGATCTACGTACAAAACTATAGGTTTCCTTTACGAAACGAACGATAATCTTTCCCATGTTGATCGGAGGGCCCGTTTGCAATCTCCATTTTAAGGTGTGTTTTTATATATGAGGGGAGTTTATTTAGTAACATCAGACTAGGATCAGGACACGATTTTCCAAGAGAGACAAGGCAGTTGTACATAGCAATCACATAAAGAAAATAACAGAACCCAAATCATGAAATGTAGGGAGGATGTATATATATGGCCATGCTTTGTCAAGAGCTCTAATCATGGAACGTGGAGTTCTCGTCCAGACATCGAAAGCATGCTGTTACAGTTTGACTCCATCTGTTAGTGCTGCTTAGTGCTTAATGATGATAACAAGGGTGACCATGCACGAGTTGAAAAAAAAGGGCGCATGCACTCCATTTTTTTTCAATGCATGCTGTTACAGTTTGACTCCATCTGTGAGTGCTGCTTAGTGCTTAATGATAACAAGGGTGACCATGCACCACTAGTCATTTGCTACATACACACGTCAACTAATCAAGTGCTATCAAGACTAGCAAGCGCAAATGTACGTACGACGTACGTACATGCTAACTAGCTAGCAATGCTTGCAAGTACAACTCCCTACGGTCACACAGAGTTATTATTTTGAATGTTGATACGGTCTTTAAAACATAGCTTTGATCACTAATTTTTGTTATAATATATTTTAAAACCTAATAAAACTATATTATTATGAAAGTACTTTTCGTGACAAATCTATGTACGTACGCTATTTTTATGTATCCAATTTAAATATTTAAAAATATATCAACGGTCAATGTTTAGAAAGTTAAACTGCAACTATATGTAAAACAATAGCTATTTATGGCAGGAGGAAGCAGTGAGTAACAGTACCGAACAATTCCATCTCAAAAATTGGAAAAGACTTGGCATGCATGGTCCAGTGACCATACCGGCTGTAGCCTTCGCCCTTCAGCTGATCAAGATGTCCGATGATTCGAACGGATCAGCGACTTGTAGGTGAAGCCCACAGCAAGTGCAGTGATGGATTGGGAGAGCTAGCTCGAGCGTAGTAGCGGCAGTACGTGTTAGTGTGAATGGATGGAAGATTGTGCAGCCTGCCGTCCAAATCACGACCTCGAATTCTCGATGCGCAATTACTCGCGCGCGCGACTTGTGAACACATTAAATGCGCGGGCACCAACTAGCCTTAAGCTAGCTATAGCTAGCTCCATCAACGTGCGTAGAACTGACTAGACCACTACTCTTTGATCTGTTCGCAAATCTCTCTTAAGTCTGAATTAACATTACTCCTAACAGCTAGTCAATCCGTAGTATATATAGTTACAGTTGTAGCACGCAATGTGCAAGAAGTGCACATGGCAAACAGGACAAATTAACGTCAATTTGTACGGTTTGTTGGAGCGAGCTGCTACGCACGAGCGAAATCTTGTGTGATCATGCAGTGCATGACAGATGATGGACTCTTTTTTGTGTGGAGATCAGAAGCCCGTCGCTTGTAATGCCAGTTTTAGGTACGCTCTATGTATGCTACCCCCAGTAAAAAAAAGAAGACATTTTTACCTTTTCAAGTTAACAGGATACTACCTTGACAACTATATATATTTTAGAGGGACCAGAAGTTTTTATTTTCCTATATTCGCAAAAAGTTTAAAAAATCTGATTGTGAAGAAATTTTTTATGACGAATCTAAGTACACATACCAAGCTACATATACCGAATTAATACATTAAATCAAAATTAACATGTTTAGCTGCATGCATTCTAGGACGTCGCTATTTTAGCTGGCTGTGAATCACGTGTGCTAAGCAGGTGATCAGCTCGATTGAGCTCAAGATCGAGTACCACTCGCACGTCATTTTTGCGTGCACCTGAGCACCTCTTGTAGGACCCCTGACCTACACATGCAGGTCCAATATGTGACTTGTACATACGAATGAAAACGGAACGGAAACGGTCAATAAATAACTATTCTATTTTCGTTTCCATATTTTTTACCGGTAACGAAAAATGAAATCAGAAACCTCAAAAATGGATACGTAAATGAACAGATACGGAACGAAAGTGGAAATTTGGATTTTATGAATTTTTCTGAATTTTTAGCATTTAATTAATGATTTTTTACTTTCCATATTTAAATAAACAATTTATTTGATAAAAACAAACCAAAATCTTGCTATAAATAATTTTACTAAGTTTAAAATGTTATAAAATATTTTGAGAGTTTTTTAACTCTATTTTATATTTTCTATAAAGAAATATATATTTCTGGTATTTTTTAAATTAGAAAACAAAATTTCTATTTCTGTTTCCATTTCTGACGGAACTGGCTTTACCGTTTCCGCTTCCAGCAAAAAAATTATATTTATATTTTTATATCGATATTTTTCATTTCTATTTTAAAAAAAGACTTTGCTTCTGTTTTTCTCTGAAGCCATAAGAAATTCCATTTCATTTTCAACCCTGCTTTTACACTCATAGACGACTAGGATGCAGCAGCTACCGGACGTGGTCGTACGTGTCCAGGTGGGAAGGCATTTATGCGCATCCCCACGAGTTTTAATTCGCGATTTGTCGACGAGTATTGGCTTTGCAACCACGTACTGACCTTCTTCTCCGTCTCCATGCTGAAATGGAGTACTAGAGGAACTGTCGGCGTCTACCCCGTCGTCGTGTACTGAGCTTTTCTCCATTTCTAGTTGACCTTTTTACAGGTACCTGTCATGTGTTAGGGTAGAAGCTTAGCCCTACTCCACGTGTATGCTTCAGATTGCAGTCCATGGCAGCCGCCAGCCATCCATTTTTTAGATTAGCAGTTAATTATTTGCTTACTTTCTACACATCCATCTTTTGTCGCGCACGATTTTGTCCACGGGATAAACTTGATTCCTCATATATAGCTGTCGATTACAGATTGGCTGTGTATATGAACAAATATGGGGGTCCTACACCTGTCGTCTGGCAAAAATTTTTTGCTTGGAGCGGTGTGAGTGAAACGGAAATGGAGACTGATCGATCGATCTTTGTGAGAACACATGAGCCAAGCCGTACTAAGTGTGTATTTGATAGGGATTCAACTTCTTCAGATTCGTGAATCTGGTGAAACTGAAAATTCTAATTTCTCTAGATTCGTGAAGCTGAAGCTATGAGTACATTAAAAGTGTTTAAATAGATCATCTTGTTTACATTTTAGCTCAAAAATATAAAATTAATTCACTTTATTTTAGTCTACAAGTTTCAGATTTCAGAAAAAGCTGGAATCTAGAGCTCTACCAAACAGACCCTAATACTCAAGTACTGCATGTACGGTGGATGCTAGAGATAAGCTTTGAGAGGCGTGGACGAACTCGCTCGAGACGTTTTGGTGACGCCAGGGTCTCAGGGAGGCAAAGCTATGAGGACAGACATGGGCCATCCTGTCTTTGGAATGACAATACACGTTGACGATGTAGCGACGACATGCCTTTCCTCTATCTCGTCCAACCGTTAGATATAGTGCTAGAGTTTAAGAACATTTTTAGAACAACAATGGTATTTTCTTAGGTAGTGCTATAATTTGAAAAGCAACGCATTTAGCATAAGAAGTCGATTACTTATGAGGAATCGTCGTGATGTTCATCTTCCTAGCTTTCAGAGTAGTTGGCTCATTTGATAAGATTCTTCTTTCCTAGGGTTACTGACTACTGACAAGACCAAAAGGAGAAAACCTATCAACGTCGATCGTGTACTCCGGATGGTTATCGCTGAAGCTTCCCGTGGGATTTTTAGCCATCGCAGATCGAGTGAGTATTACTGCTCACGTTTCATGTGTTAACTAATAATCAGGAACAGATGAGATCGGGAGCGGTATTGGTTGGATGATCGCATTCGCCATCTCAAGGTTAGGAGTAGGCCTCTCTTCGTCGACTCCGCCGTCATTCGCACGTCAATTGAGCCTTGAGTCGATCGATCGACCGATCAAGATAGGAGTCGTATTAGCTTGGATAGATATATATACATGCCGCTTTTCTAAGTTACTTGTAGATCGAACTCAGCAAGAATATAGCCCGTTCGTTCGTTCATGATCAGTTACCATCATTTATAAAGACATTTTACTGTACCGGCCGTCCTCTCCCAAGTCCCAGCCCGTCAAATATCTAATCCATGGTCCATGTCGTACAACAATCTGCCGACCATGAATGGTGGTACCTCTGAAATGGTACGGTTTTCATGTACGTCCATGTCCTTATACAACAAAAGATTCGATATATCTCACATATATGTACGCTTTACGCTCCGTCCGGAACAAAGGAAAATTTTCTAATTTTTGTGCCAACTAAATTGTTTACTATAAAATTTATGTGTTCTAAACGACCTTGTAGCAAGGGATGAGATGCAGTGTTTAAAATTTCGGCGAAATTTCGGAAATCTTAGCTGAGATGTCGGATTTCGGTCAGGGACGAGATTTCAAATCCCAGCGAAATAAAAAAATTAAAAATTTTCAAAAATGCACCGTCTGTGAGGTGAACATGAGGTATTTTGACCGGATTTTAAGTTTTTTGGGGCGAGATTTCGGTGTTTCTCACCAAGATATCTAGGAAATTCCGGTCAAAAAAAGCCAAATTTGAAATTTGTTTTTGGATTTCGTTCGGATTTTATCCGAAATTCCGAGGTCTCGTCGGGATTTCAGATTTCAGTCACCTTCGATATAGATCCGAAACCGAAATTTGAAACCTCGATGAGATGAATATATAATCGAACAATCCATTTATCATCGATGGTCATCTAAGTAGCAACAAGATTTACAGGAAATAAATAAGCATCATATCGATCACTGGGTGATCGGCTCGAGCTCAGTTTCCACCAAATTAGCATGCAAGCAAAGCAGATAAAAGCCTGTACATTATTAATCAGTTATGTAAACAATGGTTGGCTGTGTGCACTTGCAGAGGCCGGATTTAATCCTTTATCTAAAAAAATGTAAACAATGGCCTAGCTGTTAAAACTTAACGAACGGGGTGGACTTTTTTTTACTACGCATATATAGCTAGCGCGCGCGCGCGTCCGATGGATGGACGCTGACGGACGGAGAGCGACGACCCAACAAATCTTCCGGGGCGACAGTGATCGGATTCATACCAGGCCACACCACCTTTATTAATTTGCTGCTAGCTGCGTGAGGCTGCGCCGTCGCTGTCGCCTTAACAGGGCAATGGGTCGGCTATGTCCGTACACGTTTAATTGCAAAGCTACAATAGCAGCTCGCTCGATCGCTCGCATTAGAAGACTTGCAAGCTAGCTTTCCTTTGGAGGCCGGCCTCACACGTCGCTCGATCCCTCCCTCTCGATCGTCGACCGCCTATTTATGCCGGCCTCCCCGGCGTCTGCTTCACTTCTCCATGTATCCACACATATATCCGTCCGTCTCTCCATTGCCACTGCAGTTTGCAGGCCATATTGTTGTTAAGAGACGAGTACTCCAGGCAGAGTGTGTCTATATAGTGCTCGATCTACCTACCTGGAGAAGAGATAAGGAAGCACGTCTATAAATAAGCACAGAGCCTGCCTCACACACAGCTACCTGAGCCGCGCGCGCGCTTGCCCACCCTAAGTTTGGTGGTTTGCAGGCAAACGGTGCTCGTCAGCGTTCCATTCCGGCCGGCCATCTCTTTGGATTAATTAATTGGATCAGAAGGGACGATATACCGAAGGGCTGAGCGAGCTGCCATCGCGCGCGCGCGTCATCGACCAGGGCATTGCGTAAGTTTCTTATGACAATATTATCTTCTGTTTCTAGTTGCTTTTGCTTTCATGCATGCATGCGTGCATACATCGTGCAACCGCGCGGCATGGATGGCATGCTCTGAGATGCACGCGACATTACCAGGATGCTGTATGCTGCTAGCTCAATGCTTCGCGTCGATCTTCTTAATTCTCTCTCTCTCTCTCTCTCTCTCTCTCTCTCTCTCTCAGTAATATATGCTTCACATCGATCCTGAGATGTTTCGTTTATCATGACCTGACAGTACTGTTACTTTGTTTGGACGTACTATATATATATATATATGTACAGAAAGGGGCCGGCTTAATATCCGTTAATTCCTGGGATTGATTTAGCATGCGCATTACACAAGGTTTTTAATCTTCTTTTGCAACGCTAGCTGGGTGTACATGTCTTGTCACGTGGGTGAAGCAGAGAGAGAGCGAGAGATCCTAAAAAGCAACTTCCCCCGTACGTCTAACTCACCATATTCCAGTGTCTATACTTCCACGGTAGCATAAGACTAGTTTAAGCAGATTCGAACGTAGCTGGTAGTACTAGTAATTGGGATGTACGATCGATGGACCGATCGAGCCCTTGGTAAATATGTTTGGAGTTTGGAGTCTAGACACAACAAGTTGGATCTTAATAGTATAACTAAACGCTCAAACGCACAGGTGCATTTCAATCATTTAGATAGCTAGCTAGCTAGCTATGCTAGGCCCAAACATGTTGGAGAAGCTAGACTGCATGCATGTGAGCGTACAGTAGCAATATACTGTAGTAAGTTTACTAAATCCAGATCGCGCTATATATACAGCTAGTCAGCAACCAGCTAGCTTACACAAGTGTAGTACTGACCATTCAAAAAACGAGTGTAGTACTAGTATATAAAAAGGGAGATACTAGGGCTCGGACGTCCGATCACTGTTCACCAAATCGGACGCCTCTTGCAACATTTTTTTTCTGCGCGTGCAACATTTTTTTCTAACGCGTGCAACATTTTTTTTGAACGTGTGCAACATCCGTTTACTGTAGCAAATTTCACTGTTTGTCGAGTGAATTTGTTGCACGCGTTGACAAAAAATGTTGCACGCGTATGAAAAAAATGTTACAGTGTGTCCGAAAATTCCGGACGTCCGAACCCAAGTCATTAGGATATAAAAAACTTACATCAGTACTCCCCCCGTTTGATTTTTACACTGTGTATTTCGATTGGACGTATCATACCCCTACTAATCTTTGAAAACTTCACGGCACGGCAGCGATTTGAGCCGAGCCGGTGGCTCGGCTCGAGCCGGCCACCCGGCTCGGCTCAAAAAAAATTTTTGCGCTTCAGTCCTTTTCGAAATTACGGATAGGCCCTTCGCGATTTTTTAAGAGAGGAAGATTTTTTCACCTAAAATCGCGTTCGGGTCCCTCGCGCACTATTTTACGGAAAGAACCTCCCGTTAAATTCAAATCGCGAACAAGCCCTTTTCTAATTTTTCAGGATAGCGAACAGGTCCAAAAACGTAACATTCAGGTCCTTGCTCCTTACGTCTAGGTCCTTTCTCCATTTTTCTTAGGAAAAAAATGCTTTCGTCACCAGGAATATGTGTGCGACTATATCTCTAGACTTTTTTCCCATCTCGATTTTCCATCTCGATCTCTAATATTTTTTAAAACATGTATTGTTACTCGGCGAACGTATAGAGTGTTAAACTCGACAAAAGAAGGTTGTCATCTCTAATGATTTTTCACCCTTTTCCCTCTAGACTTTTTTCTCGCTGCGGTTTTCCAGCTCGGTTTCCAATATTTTCCAAATAATTCGTCGAAAGAGATACTTCTACAGCTCTATCTCTCTATTTTTCCCCGTTTCGCTCATTACTTCGACGATTTAAAAAATTAGACACCACCGAAAAAAAAAATTTCTCGTTCGAATAAACGACCCTACTAATCTTTGAAAACTTCACGGCACAGCAGCGATTTGAGCCGAGCCGGTGGCTCGGCTCAAAAAAAATTTTTGCGCTTCAGTCCTTTTCGAAATTACGGATAGGCCCTTCGCGATTTTTTAAGAGAGGAAGATTTTTTCACCTAAAATCACGTTCGGGTCCCTCGCGCACTATTTTACGGAAAGAACCTCCCGTTAAATTTAAATCGCGAACAAGCCCTTTTCTAATTTTTTAGGATAGCGAACAGGTCCAAAAACGTAACATTCAGGTCCTTGCTCCTTACGTCTAGGTCCTTTCTCCATTTTTCTTAGGAAAAAAATGCTTTCGTCACCAGGAATATGTGTGCGACTATATCTCTAGACTATTTTCCCATCTCGATTTCCCATCTCGATCTCTAATATTTTTTAAAACATGTATTGTTACTCGGCGAACGTATAGAGTGTTAAACTCGACAAAAGAAGGTTGTCATCTCTAATGATTTTTCACCCTTTTCCCTCTAGACTTTTTCCTCGCTGCGGTTTTCCAGCTCGGTTTCCAATATTTTCCAAATAATTCGTCGAAAGAGATACTTCTACAGCTCTATCTCTCTATTTTTCCCCGTTTCGCTCATTACTTCGACGATTTAAAAAATTAGACACCACCGAAAAAAAAAAGAAATTTCTCGTTCGAATAAACGACACGCACGGCGTGTTACGCCGCGAAAAATTTTGTGTTCTTTCAGCCATTTCGTTCATTATTTCGATGATTTAAAAAATAAAACGCCACCGAAGAAAAAAAAAATTTCTACGAAAAACGCCACGCGCGGCGTGTACGCCGCGAAAATTTTTCTAGTAGATTAAAAAAGCATTAAGATTGAGAAAGAGGCCAAAGAGAATAACTAAAATACCCTTTCATTAAGAGTTTTGGAATTACGAGAGAGACTAGTTTGTATGGTAAATTATTATGTATAATGCTTGAGAAAGAGAAGGAAATAAATAGAAACAAAAGAGATAAAGTAGCATTAAAAAGATCCATACACGTTATAATTTTCAACAAAAATGTAAACCAAACAGACCTTATAGAAATTAACGGACGGAGTACTATACATGCTAGGCGTGTAAATTGTACAAGTGTTTTGGTTCGAGTTCACATGAGGCAACGCTCGAGTTAGGCGCGACATAACATAACCGAATTAACCAGCCATTCAGCTGCTGTTTCTTTATGGCCAAAGTTGTAGAGCATCCTGAATCCTTAGGCAAATACCGGTTCATGTACGTACAATATCTACGCCGCACATACGGTGAATCTTTAGCTACTTCACCAATATAACTTTTCCGATAATAGAGTGGCTGATGGTGATCTACGAGCGCATCCCCAGGAGCAGGCAACATGAGAAATCATTCCTTTTCTTACACTCTCTTGCCAACAACACATTGAATTGTAGAATTGGTCTCGTTCTGGATCATAGAAGCTTCGAAAGGTGACACGTGTCACCTGCCGTGCTCTGCTACTGCGAAAGGAGCCTCTCCTGTGCTCCCTATCCGCGGTAGCCTGGCTGTTGCACTCTCTGGCCACAGCATCGCTTGTCCTTCCTATGCTACCCATCCGCGGAAGACGTTGCTTCTGCGAATTGCCGACTGCCACTCTCTTTCACAGTGAGAATAGGGCCAAATCTGCAAATGATTTCATGAAGATGTTAGGTTTGCAAAAACAACCAGTCGAGGGAGCTAAAAAAGGGATGATTTCACAATGTGACGGATTGTTAACTGCCTGGCTAGCCATTGGATGGGAGTATCAATCCAAGTTTACTCGGTTCAAGTTTATAAGATGTATTTTTAATAGTTTTATTTATAAATATATGATATATTTTATGTTTCAATAAAAAAATTAGTACTATGATGTTCTTTTTATACCCCTAATAAATATCTAGATTTACTTGATATTTTCTACATGTATGCATTGAATATAGTGCTTATAGATAGTAATTAGGGGTAGTCTAGTTATTTTTAATATCTTTCTAGTCTATGTGCCAAAAGAAAATACACCTGTAACTTTGAACGGAGGGAGTATATTTTTCACACCTAAGACCCGTAGTGTCAAAATTTACCAAGAGGCCAGTGAACCAACGGTGGACCCAAAATTTTCACTATAGGTGTTCAGAGTTAATAGAATATTGTTTAATGGAAAAGTTAAGGTCCTCAATAGTAAAAATCACAGTACTATAATTATTCATACTAGCGAATAACATCGCGAAATAATTTAGACAAATACTAGAGAAGTTAGTTGAGTTATCACCTACAATATTTAGTTTGAAAAATTGATAGATATGGAAGTGTGGGAAATACAGTAATAAATTAATGATCTGGTTGGTCTTAATGCTTTTGAAATACAGTGGAAAATGGTATCTTTTTTATAATAAAATATGCAAGTTATTCGAATCCTAATAAACAATAAAAAAACAAGATCTCAATAACTTATACATTAATCAAACTACAAAGTGAAAAAATGCATTATTTGCTCAAAATAATATGCACAACATATATAAAACCTAAGAAACAAGATCTCAATAACATTGCACCAATGAAACTACCAAGCGTGAGGCTGCAAGGACTAGAACATAGGATCAAACGGTTTGAGAGGAAAGCAGGTAACTAGCTCGACATAAGTACCATTGTGTTGAGAGCAATGTTTACGTGCTTTGAACACCGGTGACGTAATAACGTGGGTCCGCTCCTGAGGCGAACCAAACACATGCCACTTCTACCGATTGATCGCCGCAAGTAATACCGTGACTCATGCGATCGATCAATACAGCTACCGCGATAGAGATGTATAGTTGGCAACCAAACGTTAAGGACCAGAAGCTATATCGGCGGTTTGTCCATCAAACAAGATACGGCTAAAACGCGCGGCGTGTCAAATCCATTGGCGGGCCAAGACAAACGGACACCAACCAAATAGATGCCAGGTTTCGTTTCGTTGGCCATCGCCAAGATTGACGTGGCATCTTCTTCTGTCAGGCCGGCACCAAATATTTTGAGTTTGTCAACACAAGACATTGGTAATTGTCAATATCTTGTTATGAGTACAAAGAGAGCGTCGATCTGTCCTGCTTACAAACGCGACAGGCATGCAGATGCTTATCCCTCAAAGAAGTTGACAAAACGACCCTCTTTTCACTCTTTAACTTTGCCGTGTTCCTCGAAACTGCGTCGATATATATATCGGGGACTTTTTGAGTAGCTTTGCAAAGCGACGACGGTGAAGAAATATCGATCTATCAGGACATGCATGCACAATATGACTATCTTAGTTTACTTTTAATATATCTATATTAGCCTTGTCTTACGTAGAAGAGTGAGAAAAGAAAGTAGTAAGCATTGTATAGAACCATAGATAGATTAGTTATATACAATACAAAAGAGATAATTATTTTATAGTATTTAGAACCAATCTTTAAAGATAATTATTGTATAAAATGAGTTTAATATTTACTCTAGGTAAGTTGGATGAAAGGCGGAGCAAAGAGTAGACTTTATTATTATTGTACTTTGCTTTCACGAATCACGGTCGATCTTATCTTCCTACACGGGTATTTTGTCAATGCTGTCCAAAAAGCTGGTGGTGGGTGGGTGCAGCGAAAGCGCTCTTCTCGTTTCTCCTCACCTCATCATTGCACGGACCGCCTCCCTCGTGCATGCAATCGGTCCAGACGGTTGGACTTGGGTGCATCGAGGAGATCAAACCGTGGCTGGGATCACAACCCACAAGAGTTGTAGGTGCATTGTCCCATTCCCACGCTCACGTTCGTAATGCCCATGGAAATATCACATCAGTTCTTGCATCTGCTGGGATCGCATGATGCAGCCGATTCAATTTTGGCGATTGACACCACTGCTTATGAGAGCTGCAGTTAACAGGTAACTCCAGGTCTAGGTTCACTGGCGGAAAAGAAGCCATGGAGTTCACTTTCTCGTAAACGGTGCGCCTCTTGGGGATCATACATGATATATTCTTTTTGCCAAAAAAATTGGAAGAATATTGATATAATTTTGGAATTCTCGAAGGCTTTTTACAAAATAGTGACATGTCACAGCTCCCCTTGTATGAATCTCTCCTGCTATTATATATAGGATACTAGTAGTTTATTTAATCCACAAAATTAGAACAAGATTCTTTAATTTTCTAAATATGCAAGAATCGATGGGTAATATTTTTTTTTGCTATAGTGACTCCGAAGGTTTATTCCGTGCGCGCTTCAAAGAATTCCCTTCGTAGGGGGTAGATTTTTTTTCTTTATTCACTTAGACTCTCGTCTCATGTGGCCAGCACTTTCACGTCCGAATCAAAAGTGCTCCACTAGCTAGGCTTTGTTTTTCGTATCTATCCATTAACCATATACTACTCAATTATTTATTATTGGTCGGTCATTGGTTAGTAGGGAAGGCAAACCTTTTGTGCTCCTCTAATCTGTAGTTGTTTATGGATACATGGAATAGTAGGCGGGTCTAGGTGGGGTGCCGAGTATGCACCGACACCTCCAAAAATCTAAAAAAATGCCTAAGGATTATCTCTTCAATAAGCTAAATTTGAATTTGTTCACTGAATTGATTTGATTTTGATGATTTAGAATTTAGAAATCTTAGAACTATTTATATTATACTTTTAACAAATTTTAAATATATATATTGGATCTATGATGTTATAAAACTATTGTATAAGACTATAGAGTTATATAAGTAAAGCGTACACCTCCATTAAAAGTTTTCTAGTTTCGCCACCGATCGTCAGGCCTCGCACTAGCCATTATTGTGATCACAAAGACTCAGTGGTGAGCACCGGAGCAGGCCACATCCGAGGGAGTACTGTAGTGAGTCTATGTATAGTAGCACTATCCATTTTAAAAGCTCAATCATATCTAATGCCATCAACAGCAAAAAATATATATGGAATTTTCAAAGAAGAAACTAAGTAACTGGAGGACTAATCCAATCGAGCAATCGACGGTTCGGATGTTGGAGAATCACATCGCGACTTTTCCACGGAGATGAACTATTTACAGTGATGGGATTGATCACTAAAACATTGTCTCGCATATACAACCAACGCTACGGACTGAAGGAGGAGAACCCCAGAAGCCCAATTATTCCCAGGAAACACGGCAAACCAATCGGGGAATGAAAGCACCCCTTGAATTTCGTCGTTTCATCGACCGGAACGTCGCTTCAGCGATCGGAAGTTCGGAACGCGTTTTGCTATCGAAGCTCAAGTTTCTTAGATTCCAAGAAACGGCACCATCACTCAGTTGGCCACCACACACGTCCTACGCGTTAATCCAAATCAGCAGCATCCATCGAGATCACAGCTTCGTCCCTAATCGTGGCTACTTCACGAATCACAATAACTGATTTGTCATAAAAAAAACTGATAGCTGCACCTCATGGACACCAGATAATAACTGTATACATTACTCCCAAAGTTGATTTTTATAAGGCGCGATTTGATTTGATACGATCTTCAAAGTTGAATTTTAATCGTTAATTCATTTTATAATACTTTGTTCATAGCTATAAAATCCTAGCAGGATGAAAGTGCTTTCAAATACGAATATAACGGTATCACTTTTGTGTCATATAATTTATATATTGTTAGATTAATTGTTGATCAAAATTTATAAACTAAAAATCTTGAAATACGTAAATGTCTTACAAAAATTAACAGAGAAAGTACATAGTAGGACTATCAAAACGTTATGTCTGAACATGTTCTTTTTCACGGAGAATTGCGAGTTTATTCTTAGACGCGGATAGAAGTTCAAGTTAGTAAAAACGGTGAGATATAATTACTAGAGATCATATTAGCACTGCTTTGATATATAAAACAATTAGCGTATGTCTGATCTAATTCAGCGTGCCTTAGATAATAGCATGATTTAAGTGTTACCCACCAAATAAGCAGAGTATATAGGGATAGCAATAGAGACGTTTCCCGACGGAGAGTAGTGGAATGTCCTCGTCCCTAAGAGGAGTAAAATCCTCTACTTCTCGGCCTCGACCCCATCATTGGGGGTCACTTCACCGTGTTCCCTATCCTTGTCAGGGCATTGGGTCCCCATGAGGAGCTATACCCTGATAATAACAACATGTAGAACATAGGGGATTGGGTGTACCAGTGCTGGTCCTGGAATCGGAGGCGAGGATGCCGCTGCCATCGTAGTAGAGCCGACGATGGTGATGCCCATCTGGTGCTCCCTGGTCCCCGGAGGTGGGGGCATCGCCAGCGAAGGAGAGGCTCATGAGAGTGGCATCCATGGCGAGGGGAGGCGAGCGGAGGGAGCAGAGGATGGCGAGCTGTAGGCGGAGGGTGACAGAGGGAGGCGGTGGCCGAGGCACTTGACCGAGGAGACAAAGGGAGCGTAGTAGGCAGAGGGAGTCGACGTCTAGGGCACTTGACAGAGGAGGTGGAGGGCAGCAAAGAGAGTCAATGACCAGGGCACATGACGGAGGAGGCAAGTAGTGTCCAGGGCACTTGACAGAGGAGGAGGGAGCGGAGGTAGCAGAGGGAGTTGATGAGGGTGAGGCGGAGCAGGGGCAGGCGATAGTGGCGAGGCAAGTGGTCTGCAGGAGTACGAGAAATGGATAGGGATTGGAATTTAGGGGGCGCCCGAGCGAAAGAAAATGGGGCCAATAACGGGCACGAAGACCGGTGGAACTTCTATATACCTGTTGCCCCTGATGGGGACAAATTTCTCCTGTTAACATCCCGTAGAGAAAAACTCCCATATTACCACCCCTAAAGAGAAATTCCCTGACAGGAATTAGAAATAGAGCCTATTGTCATGCCTAGAGTATATGAATGAAATTAAAATAACACTAGACCATACAACCCAGAGGATGGGAGCTCCACCGTGTGTACATAGTAAAATGCCGTCCTAGGACCCTCACCTCGTCTAACAGTGGGACCCGAGTCACCTCATCCATCAAAGTTGAGAGGGGCATGCCCTCGCTCGTGGTGGCCTGGTGACCATGCCCCTTTATTTAGCTGCCCCCAGTCCTCCATTTTATCCTCGCCTCCACTCGGCTGCTGCTTGCTTTTCCGTTCACCAAGGCACCAATCCACTACCTCTCCTCGCTGTTCTTGCCACAGCACTGTGGACTATCCGGTCTCCACACCCCTACTCGGAGGTGAGCAATCCCCAACCGAAGTTAATTTCTCCTTTGTCACAAACCAATATGAATCTCTTGTTCTTGGCACCACTTCATGCATGGATTTGTAACCGGTAAGCCCAGCTCCAATCCATTGCAAGAACCCTTCGATCTTATCAACTGCAGAGCTAAATCTAGTTTGGTCATGTAGGGTTTATCGACTTGTTCTAGTAGCACTTAACGAAGTACCCAAAATCTTGGGAGCTCTTTGGCTTTATTTGGTTTGGTGAACTGTGCGAAGGCTTTTTGTATTGATAAGGGTTCTTTTTTCTCGCTTCAATTGTTGCAGGATACACCGTGAGTAGGCGTGGTGCTGCTTGATATCAATATGTGTCCCCCCGTTTTCATGCAGTCTAACGCAGTTTCTTGCTAATTCGTTTTTGTTTCCCGGCTCAAAGAAACTTTATTTACAAAGGATCTTTGCACATCTCCTGCTTTACTCTTTCTTTTCTTTTTGCTAATCCCACCTTTTAGCGTTGGGATTAACGTTCGACCTCTGTTTGTTTGCTCCAATTTTGCAGGATCTTGAGTTAAGCTGGGCATGGAGGTTGTTGTTGATTCCAGCAGGAGAGCCTACTTGTGAGCGTAGTCTGACCGATCGACCTTGGTATTTGGGGCTTGTTCTGTACTGTCTCTTTACTCTGTGAGTTGTGACAGGTTCTTGAAGTGCAATTGTTAGAGTTTTAGTGCGTTGTAGAGGAAGAGAGATTTGCTTGCTAATATGGCGTTGGCAGGGACCTCCAAAGTAGTGCTGGGATGTGTCGCCTTTGGGACTTTCTGGGTGCTGGCTGTCTTCCCCACCGTCCCGTTCATGCCCGTTGGACGGACTGCTGGGTCCCTCCTTGGTGCTATGCTAATGGTCTTGTTCCGTGTCATGTCACCGGAGGATGCCTATGCTGCCATTGACCTCCCGATTATCGGCCTGCTCTTCGGGACAATGGTCGTCAGCATCTTCCTTGAGAGGGCTGACATGTTTAAGTACCTTGGGAACCTGCTCTCATGGAAGAGCAGGGGGAGCAAGGACCTGCTCTTTCGGGTTTGCATCGTGTCCGCGATCGCGAGCGCGCTTTTCACTAATGATACCTGCTGTGTTGTGCTCACTGAGTTCATTCTCAAGGTTGCGAGGCAGAACAACCTGCCACCGCAGCCTTTCCTTCTGGCCCTTGCCACTAGCTCAAACATCGGCTCTGCTGCGACGCCGATCGGTAACCCGCAGAACCTTGTCATAGCTGTGGAGAGTGGGATTTCGTTTGGCCAGTTCTTGCTTGGTGTTTTCCCTGCAATGATTGTCGGGGTTCTGACAAATGCTGCTATCCTCCTGTGCTACTTCTGGAAGTACTTGTCAGTGGAGAAGGATCAGGAAGGTGGCGCACCCACAGGACCGGAGGTGGTTGCCGACGATGAGGTTACTTCACATCGGTTCACACCAGCTAGAATGTCACATGTTTCCTCTCTGAATCCAGATGATATGGATTGCATAAGTGAACCGATCATCAGGAGCAACAGTGCGAGTACCAGTGTGAATGAGAATCTGAGAAGCAGAAGCGTCAACTCTGAAGCCGACATACAGCTTGCAATCAAGTCCCTGCGGGCATCGAGCATGTCACATGAGATGGTAGAAGTCTCAACTGTTTCTGATAGGAGGGATGAAGGTGCATCCTCAAGGAAGTTCACAAGAACTGCGAGCCAACAAAGGAGTGTGATAATCGAGGACTTGCCACCCTCCCCGGACACCAACGGCGAAAAAGATAAGGAAGCTGGCGTTGCAGAGAAGAGATGGAGGGTACTTGTATGGAAGACAGCCGTTTATCTTATAACCCTTGGTATGCTCATCGCGCTTCTGATGGGACTTAATATGTCCTGGACTGCAATCACTGCAGCTCTTGTTCTTCTGGCACTCGATTTTACTGATGCGCAGGCTTGTCTTGAGAAGGTATGCTCATATTTAATCGACTAACGCTTGAAGGGTACATCGTTTTACTGATCATGATGATTATATTCTTATTTGAGTGTACTCATTAGGAACATCTACTTTCGTGATTGGCAGGTGTCATACTCATTGCTGATCTTTTTCTGCGGGATGTTTATTACGGTTGATGGCTTCAACAAAACTGGCATACCGAACACACTCTGGGAATTAGTGGAACCGTATTCACGAATTGACAGTGCCAAAGGTGTAGCACTTCTTGCGGTGGTGATTCTCATACTTTCAAATGTAGCCTCAAATGTTCCCACAGGTAATTCTTCGAAATTAATCTTCTTTTGGATACTCGTGGAAATATGAATGACCAATTGTGATCATTTAATCCTTTATATATGTGAGTACATTTTTTTCTTAACAGTATCCTTGATATGTTGTACAGTTCGAGTTGAATGACCTTGTGGCCGTTTATATCGTACAGCTTGATGCATTTTTTGGTGCCAACCGTGTATCTGTGACATATATAAATGCTTTTTTTTTCCCTTGCCTTATCTGCTGCCATGCTTTAACATTTCGGAACTTTTGTTTCAGTTCTACTGCTCGGCACAAGAGTGGCTGCGTCAGCTGCTGCAATTTCTCATGATTCAGAAAGGAAGGCCTGGCTTATACTTGCATGGGTCAGCACCGTTGCTGGGAATCTCACTCTCCTGGGCTCTGCTGCAAACCTGATAGTCTGTGAGCAGGCTAGACGAGCTCAATTCTTCGGCTACAACCTCTCCTTCTGGAGCCACCTCCGATTCGGGGTGCCGTCGACCATCGTCGTCACAGCGATTGGGCTGCTCATCGTCAGTAGTTACTGAAGCAGCTGACGGCAGAAGAAAGTGTACAAGAAGCAGAACGAATCCTTTCAATAAGAGAGTACATGTAAAATAGGCTTGTCTCGTAACTCTTTGTGTGCGCGTGTATCTACTGTCTTGTGTCTGTGTTCTTGCTCATTTGTTGTCGCTAAAGTAGACAGTGAGCAGACTGCAGGTGGCAGACGAAGTAGCCTGCATTTTCAGTTCTAAATGGAAGTTGCAAATAGGGTTATTGAAGGATGCTATGGTAATCTGATTTCAGTTTTGATATTCCAGATGCTTGTTACATCGTTTGTTCACTACTGATTTCAGGAGAGGCAATGCACATGTTAGCATGTTGCTGAACGATGGCTCTGCGAGATTTTTCAGCTCTTTGCTGCTTGAACGCCAATCCGAAACTGTCTTGAGTGGAAAGAAATTCTTGTAGCAAATTCATATCAAAGAATTCCATCTAAAAAAGTTCATCAAAGGAAGGTAAGAAAAAGTAACCCTTGCTGACTTCTTGTGTCAGACGTAGAAAATACGCTAAGGTTCGATTCAATGTCATGCTCAGATGAGTTCTGCTGGAATCAGAGTTAACACGAGACAAATATGCACTTATGATGCATGATGCAGGTATGCAACAGTCATCACGGATTTACTTGTTGCAAATAATACGCTGAAAATAGGGAACAAGAGATGAATTTTTACGTGGAAAACTTTTATAGAAAAAACCACATGTGCATAAAAACCGATCACTATATGAGAAGATGTTTATAAGGAAACTCTTGCTTTTTTATAGACTATATGAACATATTTAGACTATCTCCAACAATTTCCCTTCATTTCCTAATTCTTCTCTTATTACCTTCCCTAATTTATTTCTTTATTCCTATCACTTAGCTTGTTTGGTGGCAGATCAAAGCATTCATGCATGCCTTTGTCTTTTGTTAGAAAGACCGCCACAAACTAAGCACTACTGCCTTTGTCCATGGAAGAAGGTACGCATGCCAAAAGCGAGGTGCAAAAGAAAATGCGCTTAGCTACGTACATTTCCATGGATGTTAACGCTCAAACTTAACCCTGAACCTAATGCAACTCATGTGTAAAACGTTCAAACTTATCATTGAACCTCATGAAACTTATTTGTGAAACGCCTTGAACCTCATGCAACTCATCATTAAACGTCCCAAAACTTAGCATCAACCTCATTAAAATTATCTTCACATTTTGAAACTTAGCCTCAACCTCATGCAACTCATCTCGTGAAAATATCCTCAAAACGTAGCCTTGAACCTCATGAAACTTACCCATCAAACGCCCCGAAACTTAGCATCGAACCTCATGAAACTTATCGTGAAACGCCATGAAACTTAGCCATTAAACCTCCTACAACTCATTTGTGAAATGTCCCAAAACTTAGCATTGAACCACATGAAACTTAATTATCTCGCAAAACGCCCCAAACGTGAGCCCAACCTCATGCAACTCATCTGTGAAAATGTCCCAAAAGTGAACGCTCTTAAAACTTAGCATAGCATTGAACCTCATGAAACTTATCTGTGAAACGCCATGAAACTTAGCCCTTAAACCTTTCGCAACTCATTTGTGAAACGCCCCAAACTCAAGATTGAACCACATGAAACTTATCTCGCAAAATGTCTCAAACTTAGTCCCAACATGATGCAACTCATCTATGAAACGCCCCGAAACTTAGCATTGAACATCATAAAACTTATCTGTGAAACATCTCGAATCTCATGTAACTCATCTGGAAACGCCCCGAAACTTAACCTCAAACTCATAAACCTCATAAAGGGGCATGTATATCAAGATATTGTGAATGTGATGAGTAGAAAGATCCAGGCACATGCAACCCTAACATGGAAGAAAGGAGAAACTATAGCTATTAGATAAAATGTGGGAGGACAAGGATACCGTTGGAGATAGTCTTATAGTGGTATATATCAGACTCCGTATATGAGTAGATTTAAGATGAAGTAGGAAACAAGTTTGTATTACCCTCAAACTCAACAATCTCTATATTGAGATGAATTCCATTTGTAGCTGAAATATAATACAACTCTCTTCTTGAAATAAATTACTATTAACACCTTCCTCGATAGTTCAATGGATTAATCTTAACAAGAAAGACTGAAATAGTATAATTCAAACACTTCTTATAAACCAAAACATCACTTTAGTCGCTGGATAAATAGCGAAGAACTCATATAATGTATATTCTATATGCTCCAATTGGAACACAAAATTTGATAAACAATGCTCATTAAAAGGGTAACTTGCACATGTAGTCATCATGTACGTCAAACTCTTGTCTTTGAAGTTCATTAAATTCTATGATATGAAAACTACTCTTACAAAACTGTCAAGATGAAAAGAATTCATGTACTATCAATAGAGTATAAATTGCACTAGCATATTGAGCTATGATAATTGAATAACATTTTAGTATTCATGCAAAAGCAATCTCCTTTCTGCACTTCAATCCTTCATTTCAAATTGATATTAAAGCAAAATCTTTACTTTGAATTAGTAAAACTTCAAAGAGTATAATGTTAGCTACCATCAGGGTGTTATCAAATACTTGAGAATTAGTGTTGCCAAAGTCTTCATATGACCGCGCAAGCCATCAGAAATTGCGACATATCCAAGCTGTGACTGAACACCAAATTCAGTTGTCTCCTCAACTAATGTTGGATTTTTTAAAGTCTCCTCAATCAAGCGTGGCCCCAATTAACTCATTGTATTGAAATACCTGTAATTCCACCTTAGAATCTATATATGTGGATATTGCCGTAATAATCCATAGTAGGCAACGGACCGTCGAAGAAATCATCAATAATTAATCCCGCATGAATGCCGCCAATGATAAGCATAACGACTATAATTGTAATGAAATCTACCATCAATAGAAGCAATACGATGATCGACTGTGGCAGAAGATTATCAACGAAGATGGCATAGATTAATGCCTAGGCATAGCGCCAGATGGCATAGGCGATAGTGTTGGCCGGGGTTCACAATTTCGCGGTAAATCGCTCGAAAATCGCAGTTTTCGACCTTATCATTGCGGTTTGAGATCTAAAACCGCTCGGTAAATTGGTTTAATTTTAAAAAATAAAAAAATTTGAAAAAATTGAAAAAATTTATGCGTTGAAAACTATTGAAAAACCGCTCGAAAAACCGTTTTTAGGAACATTCAATTGGTTGGGTGTTTTTTTTGTGAAAAATCGCGGTTTTTTGTTGAAAACTGAACGGTTTTCGATTTTTTGAATTTTTTCAATTTTTTTATTTCTTAACTCTTCGGTTTCTGACGGTTTTCGAGCTGTTTTTCAAGTGGTTTTTGCGATTTTCGTACTGCGAATTTCAAACTGCTTTTTGAAAATTGGTTTTTGAATCCCTAGTGTTGGCTAGGGGTGGAAAAATAGCTCGAGGCTCGCGGCTCGGCTTGGGCTCGGCTCGGCTCGGTGCATCAACGAGCCGAGCTCGAGCCTACCGTCTGGCTTGGTACTACAATGAGCCGAGCCCGAGCCGGCTCGCGAGCGGCTTGTTGGCTCGTTAGGCTCGGTAAAATTCAGATATTCAGAATCACTTTCACTAATCACTAATCATTAATCGATTATCCAAATTACATGAGGCTTAATTTTAATACAAAATTAGCCACTGACCCTGAACATTCAATCGGCTTGGCATTCATACAGTCATATTGAACAAGGAACATACTTGAGAGTTGACGCAATGAGGCGGGCCCACATGCCAGGTGGCTCACAAGCCGGCTCGAGGCTCGACCGAGCCCGAGCCAAGCCCGGTTTTCAGCTCGATAAAGACAATGAGCCGAGCTCGGCTCGGCTCGGAAACTGACGAGCTCGGTCGAGCTGGCTCGGCTCGATTCCACCCCTAGTGTTGGCGAACTTTGGTGCTAAAATAGTCATCAAGTTAGAACGTAGGTCAACGCTCAATGTGAAGTCAAGTCGTGGAACGGAATTAAGGTTCGTCAAAATTGCTAAATTGAGTCTAATAAATATCCTAGTATATTCCTTTTGCGCATGCAGCAATAGAGGATAGCTTCAAGTAAAATAGTTAGAAGTCTGCAACAAGTTTTTTTTTAACCTTTTCTTCTCTTTCTCTCCCATGCTTTCTTTCTGCCCTCTTCTTGCGCCGTACAGGTGGGAGTCTGCTACTGCCGTACGGAGCCCTGTTGCTTCACGGAAGTCTCCTTTATGCAGCCGCATGGAAACTTTTCCTTCTCCTCTACCGCCTGAAGACGTAGCTCTGCTGTACTTGTGGGAGCAACAGCAAAACCCCAATTTGTTCGCTTGTGTCAGGTGATTCAATCCTTCAAAGGACCCAGGTTACACGACCACCATCTTCGCAAATTGCACAAACATCATCCCACTCTTCAGATCCTGGCTCACCCTTGCTCCTCTTTCGCCTGCTGGTCTTCACGTCTTCTGCTAGCTACAGCCCAGCGGTTTGAACTGAACAAATCGTAGCCTTTAGACATGCGTGTCTGCACGGGACGAAATTTGAAGAGCAGCAGCTTTTTATCTTTCTGTCACATCCTCTCTTTCCCGTGATTCTCTTGAGTTTAAAATCGCGCGGACGGGAGCGAGATGGAATCGATCAATCACATCACTGCGAAGTCTGTGGGCGTGATTTTCTTCCCATGATTTCCTCGAGTGTGAGCATCTATTCAAAATCACACGGTTGCCTTTCTTTTTCAATATCGCTTTCTGTCTTTCCCATCACCCAATATTCCAATATGGTAACTCCCTCCTCTCTCTCTCTGTGTCAAGACTCCCGTGCCCCTCACTCTTTCTCTCTCCCTTTTCTTGCCTCTTCCACGCCCCTCTCTCTCCCCCTTTTCTCTCTCTGTCTCTCTCCCATCGACACTCTCCTGTGTCGCCATGTCCCGTCCGCGCTCCTCCTCTTCGCTCTCTCTCGCGCCCGCCAAGATGCACTAGCTCGTCATCGAGGAGGCTGGCTGGCGCCGATGTCTTGGTGTCTTTGGACTTGCACAATGGAGCGGAGCTTCACAAGGATGGACACCGAGGTGATGGCCCGTGGCGCGCGCAGCGCCTTGACTATCGGTGCAATGCGCAGGCGCGATCACGTGGGGTCCATTGCCGTGGTGGCCGTCGTGGACGAGTGCCGTATTGTCGTGGCCAACTACGGCGACTCCCACACCGTGCTCTGCCGTGACGGCACACCCACCCCCTCTCCTCCGACCACAAGGTCCCCCTCTCTGTCTCTTCGGCAGTCCGGCCTCCCCGGCTCCCCGCGTCCCGTCTCCGGCTCCACGTGTCCAAACGGCCGGGTTGGGGCGGGCCGCTCGTTGTGCCCTGTTTTCGGACCCGACACGACCCGAGCTATAGTTCCGAACCGGCACGACATGACCCTCTACTGTGTCAGGCCGGGCTTGGGCCGTGTGTACCCTCCGTGCCTCGGGCCGGCCCACCAAGGCATGGCCCATGTGCCCAGGTCTAGCCCAGCCGCACATCACCTGCATGCCACGTCGCTCTGCAGCTGCATGAACTCCCTTCTTTGCGTCGCCGCCGAAGCTTCTTGCTGTGCCGCACGTCACCTGCCTCATGAATCCGCTGAAAGCAGATTGGATCAATGTTGCTGCTTCGTTTTGGCTAGCTGGCTCCGTCGGCGTGCTATCTTTTCTCAACGATAATCCCCTGATCTTCGCGGTCGTTGCTCGACGCCATACATTTGCTATCTTTGACATCGTTGTCGATCGTATCGGTGCCGCCGCCAGGAGTCCCCTCCTCCGAGGCGGTAGTTAACCTGGAGCTCTGATATCACTTATTACAAAAATACACGGCATAAATATAAGATCAAAGAAATGAAAGATATAGATTTTACGTGAAAAACCCTTACAAAAAAAAAAATCATGGGAGCACGAAGACGATCACTGTATGAGGAGATGTTTATAATAAAACACTTACTTTTTCTATGGGCTACAGAGATATATTTATAGCTGTATATATTAGAATTCATATAAGAGTAAATTTAAAATAAAATAGGAAATAAATTCGTATCATCCGTAAACTCAACATTACTTGCTTCGCATTAACGAGGAGTAGCAAACAAGACCATACTTCGCCCAGAAACCTACGAGTCCATCCTGATTTCGAAGTGGCCCATAATATTATTCGGCTTTCTTGTAGTGGTTTTTATTTGGCCCAATCCCTTCTGTCAAGTTCATTTTTTTTTTTGCAAATCTAGAATTTTCTGTACATGGATTTGCAAATTTAGCCCTATTCTCTACCGTGGAAGACATAACAGGCGATACCTGTCTTTATTGCATTCAGTGAGTACGGAAGGTGACCGGCACCACACGAGCTTAACCGACCGCGGCAATAAATGCATAGCCCACCGCGGTAGAATTACTTATACGCTACCTGTAGGCGTAGGTGACAGTGAAGTGCCATGCGCTACCGCGTGCGGCTGTAACTCCTCCCGTGTTTTAGCGCCTGCTCGTGCAATCTCTCATCCTACTGCGGCGCTGAAAGGTGCCTATCACGGTACGGCAAGGGATATATATTTTTTGCGGTATCTTCTACAATAAATAAAGGAGACTAAATTTACAAATGTACGCGTGTGAAGCTAGATTTTTTTAAAAGTCGTACATGGCACTAAGTATTCCCTTCCGAGTCCTCCCCAAGGGAACATATCCTGTGCAACCAGAGAGTTGGTGAAACCACGGTGCAACCCAATTAGAAAAAGTTTCAAAATTTTTTGAAAAAAATCATGGATGTACATCTCAGCTTACCCCATCTACATATAAAATTTCATGATCAAATTCGTCATGTGCTAGAAGTTACAAAAAGACAAAGTTGATCATGAACAGTAACTGTTACTGTTCATGATCAAGTTTTTCTTTTTTATTACTCTTAGCACAGGACGAATTTAATCATGAAATTTTATATGTAGATGAGGTAAGCTGATATGTACATCCATGATTTTTTTCAGAATTTTTTGAAACTTTTTCTAGTTGGATTGCACCGTGGTTTCACCAGCCTGTCTGATTGCACAGGATATTTTTCCCCTCCCCAATCCCCAAACCCTCTGCACCTTCCCGCAGCCGCCCGCTACATGATGGAAGTTGGCAGAGCTACGACGGCCGCCGAGGCGGAGACTCCTCCTCCGGCGCGATGGCGGTGGACGCGGCGGGCGGCTTCGAGAGGCCGCAGTTCGAGCCGCTAATGCCGAGCGAGATGGGCGGCGGGAGGCCCCAGTTCCGGTCCTTCCGGAAGGTGCCGGTGCCGAGCCACCGGTTAGCGCCGCTGAAGAAGGGCGTGGATGGAGATCTACACCTCCGTCTGCGAGCACTTGAAGGTCGACATCCGCATGAATCTCACGTTCCTCTCGGCTCTCGATTCTACACTTCTGCTTCTGTTGGAACTCAAAAATCACAAGCCTTATGGGTTGGTTATCCTTGCTTGTGGAGCATGCTGTTGCAAACGCTGAATAGTAATTTTTTTTAGATCAACAGAACATCAACAAGCTACCCAGTTCTTATTATTGAAACTCGAAACAATTCAGTTAACATCCATACATCCTCACACACAAAAAAACAACCTGCATACCTCCTTTCCTAAAGATGCAAAAGTTCCTGGCCTGCCAACGATTTGAGCCGAGCCCTCGGCTCAAAATTTTTTTTCGCGCTTTAGTCCTTTTTAAATTACGAATAAGTCCTTCGCGATTTTTTGTGAGAGGAAGAATTTTTCTTCGAAATTCGCGTTCAGGTCCCTCATGCGTCATTTTACGAAAAGAACCTCCCGTTAAATTCAAATCGCGAACAAGTTCTTTTCTAATTTTTAAGGATAGCGGCCAGGTCCAAAAACGTAACATTCAGGTCCTTGCTTTTTACGTCTAGATCCTTTCTCCGTTTTTCTCGGGAAAAAATATTTTTGTCACTAGAAATATATGTGCAGCTCTATCTCTAGACTTTTTTCCCACCTCGATTTCCCATCTCATCTCTAATATTTTTTAAAGCATGTATTATTACTCCACGAACGCGTCGGTCTCTGATATTTTTTAAAACAAAGCATGTATTATTACTCCACGAAAACGTCGGTCTCGATATTTTTAAAACATGTCTTATTACTCCATGAACGCCAGAGAGTGTTAAGTTCGACAAAAGAAGGTTGTCATCTCTAATAATTTTTCACCCTTTTCCTCTAAACTTTTTCCCACCTCGGTTTTCTAGCTTGGTCTCCAATATTTTTCAAATAATTAAATCGAAAGAGATATTTCTACTGACTCTATATCTCTACTTTTTCCCGTTTTACTCATTATTTCGACGATTTAAAAAATAAAGCAATCATAGAAAAAAAAATCTCTCTGAAAAAACGACACCTTGCAAGGTTACGCCCAAGTCTCTAATATTTTTAAAACATGTCCTTTCTCTATTTTCCGGAAAAAAAGTTTTCATCAAATATTTATAGAACTCTATCTCTAGGTGTTTTTCCCAACTCGATTTCCCATCTCGATCTCGATATTTTTTGAAACATGTATTATTACTCATAACGCGTCGATCTCTAATATTTTTTAAAACATGTATTATTACTCCGCTGAACACGTAGAGTGTTAAGCTCGACAAAAGAAAGTTGTCATCTCTAATAATTTTTACCCTTTTCCTCTAGACTTTTTCCCCCATACGGTTTTCATTTCGGCCTCTAATATTTTACAAATAATTAAATCGAAAGAGATATTTCTACAACTCTATCTCTCTATTTTTTCCTCATTTCGACGATTTAAAAAATAAAACGCTGCAGAGAAAAAAATAAAATTTTTCTACAGAGAAACGACACGCTTGGCGTGTTCATACGAAGTTTTCAATATTTTTAAAACATGTATTATTACTCGATTTAACGCCAGAGAGTATTAAACTCGACAAAAAGAAGGTTGACATCTCTAATAATTTTTCACCCTTTTCCCTTTAGGCTTTTTCCCCGCCGTGGTTTTCCAGCTCGGTCTCCAATATTTTTCAAATAATTCGTCGAAAGAGATATTTCTACAACTCTATCTCTCTGTTTTTCCCTCATTTCGCTCATTATTTCGACGATTTAAAAAATTAAACACCGCCGAAAAAAACATTTTTCCTTCGAAAAAACGACACGCGCGGCGTTTTACGCCGTGGAAAATTTCCTAGTTAACCAAATGAGCTGCAAACAACCTTACGCCCTGACAATTCAAAGCAAAACCAGCCTCCACCTTAAGCACAAAAGACTGGAAACGAAAACTCAACCTAATTAGTCAGCAATACTCATCGCTCAACAACTTCAGCAAAACTCATGCACTCAGCAACACTTATACACAAGAGACAGGAAACTTCTTGCACTCTGCAACTCTTCCAGGTGATGAAAACGACACAACCTCCTTTCAAATCACTTCACTTTATGACTTTGACAGACAGAAAACAAAGCACGCCAGGGAAATGAATCTCTCCAAATTCCTACAGAGACATTAAGAAGAACTTATAATCATCAGCGCACTGGGACCTCAAGATCTGGATTCACCTCCTCCTGTCCATCCCCTGACATTCCAACTGAAGCGGCGCCCCCGAATATTAAACTCCAGATATTTGCAAAATTCTGCTATCTTGGGCTCCAGCTTTCCTATGAATAAAGGATTCCAATCCTTTAGCAGTACCAAAATCTTTCTCCAGACAGTTTTTACACTTGACCAATCCTGTAGGCGAAAAACCATGTTATTTCTTATTTTCCAAATGCCCTACAAGGTAGCAGCACATATTGAGTTTAAGGTGCCATTTTTTGAATTGCTTAACTAGAAATGAGCAACAGAATTGAAATTAGCACCAAGATTCACATAAAAAAAAAATCTAAAACCCTTCAAACACTTTTTGCCACAACACAATTAAAGAAAATATGATTAATTGTTTCAGCCTCATCACAGCAATAACAGGCACAACCTTTATCAATACCTCTTTTAAGCAAATTATCTTTTGTCATGATCTTATTATAGGAAAGAAGCCAAAGGAAAACCTGGACTCTAGGCGGCACAATTAGCTTCCAAATAGCAGGGATAAAAACTGGAACCACCTCTCTGAAATTAATGATAGCATACAGAGATTTAACCGAGTAAACTCCTTTACTAGAATACTGTCAAACCAAGGAGTCATCCTCATCAGACAAAATAATACTGTTAGCCACCTCCACTAGCTGAATAGTAAATTAGTAAGACGTGTGGTGTTGATTTGACAACCTTTGTGCTGGTTTTGCAACATGACACTGCGGCGTGGAAGTTGCCTCTGTAACGTATGCAAGATTGAATTGGATGGATCATGGATTGACGCTTCTGCATGCTGCAATCCATGTAGTTGCAATAATGATAATTATTACAGCTGATACGTGTTATAGGATAGCCTTGTTGCTGTTATGAGGGCATCTTATGGAATAAGCAACTCTTAGGTGAACCATGATGTCAAGAATGCATTCTTTTTATTGCGTTCTTATTGTGGTAAATCCCTCTTCCTTTCTGGGAACAGTGTTTGAATCGTAAATATGCAACTGGCGCTTAAGGGTGAAGATGGAACTAGTTAAAGGGCTGATGAGTTGGATAGACAGTTAGGAGTATCTGTTCAAGGCAGGGATACTAAAGGGTCAAATTTAGTAGTGTAATTAAGCCAGTTTTCTTGAAAATCTGATTATTTGTACAGAATAGTAGAATAGTTAAATCCAGTATATTATAGCAACTAATGCACAAGATGGTTCTAGTTTCTTATTGCTCCGTTTAGTTCTGCTTTTCATAATCATTTAACGATGAAAGTTTGCACCTGAGTAACCATATACAAATGACCCGTGTTGTTGTCGCCGATACAAAGATCCATACACTTGCGTCATTTGTTAACATCAAGGTTACTCGGGACTCACTTTGTAGTCTTTATCTTAGGGTCTCCTTTCGGCAAAGTCTACTCTAAGCTGAGGGTTGTATCTGCTACGTTGGCAGAGAGGTATTAAACGAATTTGTCCCCGTCATATAATCGCAATAATCTTCGCCTCATACTATCCCACACTGGGTTATCTGTCTGCCTGGGCTATTTTATCGTCCTAAACAGCAGACTTACATCAAGGTGCTGAGAGATTTGTTAGCATAATCGCATTGCCCAGATCACCCGCTAGTTAACCTCAAAACCGGCCGCGAGCTTTTAGGGTACATTGAATTTAATATATTCAATAAAAATTGTTCACTTTTTCAATCCAATAGATCAGATTAGCTAGAATTTATTTATACTTCCTCTGGTAGTAGAGTGATAGAAATAAATCAACGATTAGATCTAATTTCTACTACATGCTATATACTACCAGTACAATACACCGTAAAATTTCTCTAATCAGATACCCGGGCCCTCTCCCACTTATGCGTCCACTGCCCCCACCTGGAGGAGACTGACTTCGCCGAGGGGAGCCCCACGTCGTTTGCTCAGCGGAGGGCATCGCCATCCTCTGCCTCAGGCTCAACTTTGGCCTCAGTACCCCTCCCGATGACGAGGGGCTCCATGACTATTTCGTCTACAGTGTAACGGACCGCCCTTTTCAGGGGGTGCGTATAAATACCCTCACAGCTACCCAGGAGTTTAGCTGTAGGTAAACAAGTGCACATTGCCAGATATAAACACAAATGCGAATATTTGATAGTCAAATTATGGGCCAAAAGGCGAGCTTTACAAAAGGTGCGATCGGCACAGATACATTACCAAAACAACCACAGAAAGGCTCGAGCAGATAGACCAAGGCCTTCAAAACCAAACATCGTTGCTAATCGGCGATCTCTTGAACTCGCCATCTTCTTTGAAATCTAAAAAGGGGATTAGGAGCAAGGGTGAGTACACAACCGTACTCAACAAACCACACGGAAATACTCTGAATATTACATGCGCAGAGTTTCAAGAGGTTGGCTCTAGTTTAAGTATTTAGTGGATGCATGAACTAGAACCTTAACTTATCATATATATTACATTTGAAACACAAACCATAAACAGCATCATCATCATCCACACCACAGAGTTATTAATAAAATCCAGGTTACGGTTATTTTATTATTAAAACTACTTAAGCTTAGTTACCGGAATCACCCGAAATTAACCCAGCTTCATTAACCGGAAGCACGGCGTATTCGAATACCATTTGGTTCACTCTGCAGAGCTACTCAACTTTACCCACAAGATCTCTGCGGTCATTAATGCCATGCAATTGACATGCAACTTTTATGCATGCGGCCCGACCGAGATGAACATAACCTTTCATTGATTTTCCCCGCTTGAGTTCCTACTTCCGGTAAGTTTAAGCTTTTGTTCCCTGGGCCCCACCGCCCACTGCCAAGGCAAGACGGCTGGTAACCGAGGAGACACCTCCGTTGTGAGAATCGGCCATGGCGCCATTCCGCTCACGCCCCAAGCCCACGCGATACAACTCAGACCTACTCAGATTGATTGTCGAAAAATCCTACGTGACTCTATCCTACGCGATAGTCTATGCAGACCGAATCAAGGTATTAAATTGACATGAACTATCCATCCTGCAGATCGATCCTGCAGATCGATGTTAGACTGTTCATACTAAACTATAAGCTACTGTTCATTTTCACACAAAAAAATCCGGTTGCTGCCTCAGCGCTCCTCAGCCGGATGCTGCGCCCAAAGCACTGCCGGCTATTGCGCCCGAAGCGCTGCCTCGGCTCCGCCGCCGTTGAGCCCGCAGATGCGATGGCCGTCTTCGCCGATCGTGGATCCCGCTGTAGATCCCGGCCGGCCACCTAGTCTCCCTCGCGCGCCGGTAGCTGCGCCCGATGGAAACTCCTCGGCTCCCGCGCCCACAGCCGCACCAAGCGTCGTCGCCTTGATTGCCCGCAGCACGCCCGGCGTCTCGGCTTCTCCGCGACCTGAAGCTGCGCCAGCCGCTGGCCGAGCCCGCCGCCCCATCGGTTTTCGCCGCGCCAGAAGCAGCGCCGCCGCCAGACCATCTCGGTTTTGCCGCTGGCTCGCGCGCCTGAAGCGCCCCTTCGTCTCCGCCGCTGTTGAGTTCCCCGACGCGACAGCCCCGCCGGCTGCCGGGCCGCCCGCCGCCTGCAGTCGGCCTCACAGCGCCGCGCCCCGGCCCGTGTCACCCCGGCTTGCGCCGCATCGTCTGTCGCTGCCTCGGATGCGTCGCCTCAGTCGATTTGTCTCGGTTGTGATGCCTGCGCCTGCAGCGCGCCCTGTAGCGAAACTCTCAAGGCTTGCTTGCCCGGGACTCGCCTTTGGGACGACCGCCGATGCGCTCAGCGGTAGTCGCGATAATGGTGGCGACGGTCATGACAATGGCTAAGACGGCAGCTCCGTCTTGATTTTCTTGCTTATGCCTTGATGGCGGCTATTGCGGTAAAAGCATGCGGCTAGGGTTCCCGCGTGCTGGCCTCCCTGAGCTCAGCCAGTGCGGATCAGCTGCCCAAGATGAGCTGATTGGGCCGAAAAGTGCATATGACTGGTTTGGCCGTACGGCCTGTTCACTCTTTTGGCTCTCAATTTTCAGTATTTCTAAAATTAATTAATATGTTCAGAAAATTGATAATAAATCCAAGGCATTAGATTCTCTAGGTATATGGGTTTCCATAAATTTTGATAAAACTAATATTTAGCACACATTGAAAATTCCATGCTCTGGATTTATGCCATGATGAAATTTATGTTCTGTTACTTAAGTGATTCTGAAAATTGCTTAGTAATTAATAGGAATTCTAGAAAATTATGGAAATAATCGAGCTATCAAAACGGTTTTGAGCTTGATGGCATAAGTGGTTGGGTCTTTGATTTCTATTTGAAGGAACGGATGCATGACAATTGGTGTCTAAGGAAAACACACATGAGGCTACGTTTCTTAATTAGCGCCCGGAATCGGGAAGTGCTCCCTCCCTCGTGTGAGCCCTCGAGGCGGGTTGACCTGGCCAAGAGTCATGTTGACGGAGGCATTCATTACATGATTTCATACCCAACCAATAAGAGCCACATAAGATGTAATTAGCATTATGTCAGGTTTATTTCACGTGGAAATTTATCCTTCTGTTAATTAGTAATTCTGAAAATTGCTTAATAATTAGCAGAGAAAAAAATGTTAGGAAAATCCTGGAAAATCTGTGATAATTATCTATTGAATAGATATAGACCATACTTTACTGATTCAATAATAAGCATGCAAAACAATATTTTACTCGAAGTAAAATCCCTATTTTGTTTGCATGTAGGATATGCCTGACTAGGGATGGCAACGGGTCGGGTCGGGTGTGGGTTTTATAAAACCCGACCCGAAAAAAAACCCGAAACGAAAAACCCGACCCGAACCCGAATGACATATCGGGTAAATATCTATACCCGAACCCGAACCCGACGGCACCGACGGGTTTACACGAGAGCAAATGACCAAACACGCATGGACTAGCAGCAATGATGATTCGAATAAGCATCGACAATGTTCATCGGAAGTATGAATATAAGTATTGATGAATAAGCATTGACAATGTTCTATGGAAGTATGGATACAGAGAGCATTGACAATGTTCATCGGTATGAATATAAGCATGATATAAGCACCGAGCCACCGACACGCATGATATAAGCACTCAATCCAAGAATCCTAATCCACACATAATCACTACAATTGCTCCATATCAAGATCAACCTAGCAAAAAGAGAAAAGATAGTTCATTGTACCGTGACCGCGACTCATGTGGGGTGTGGGCGATGCTGTGATGGCCGATCGTGTGGGGCGAGGGCGATCGCCGGAGAGCAAGCAGAGCAGTGGGCAAAGACCATGCGGCGGCGGCCGGAGAGATGGGGAGTAGGGCGCATGGCGGCGGAGAGCAACCACTTGGGCGCCGGACAGAGCCTGGAGATCGGCGGCCACACTGGAGACCGACGGAGGGGACGGCCGACGGAGGGGATCACGGATCGGCCACAGTGGAGATCGGCGCACACGGGCGAGGGAGGGGGACGGCCGACGGGAGGGGTCAGGGGAGCGGCGGCCACAGCTGGAGATGGGGTGAGGGAAGGGGACGGCCGAGTTGCCGACGGGAGGGGAGCGGCGGCAGAGCTGGAGACCAGAGAAGGGGTGAGGAAGGGGACTCACGACGGGAGGGGGAGCCGGAGCGGCCACAAACTGGAGACGGGAGGGTGAGGGATTGGGGTCCGCCGCTGTCTCCGTGACCCGTCTGGCGTCTCAAAGGGGGGAATTGGGAATGCTTTGGGATTAGGTTAGGGATTATTTGCCTTTGCCTCATTTCTCACGGACTTGGCCCATTTGGGAACTTGCGATTTGGCCCATAGGAACGGCACTAGAGGTTTCTTGATACCATGGTGCCGTGGGTAATTCTCAACCAACCCGACCAATCTTCGCGGTACCCGACCAAAACCCACGGGTAAAAAATAGGATCTGAACCCAACCCGACGGTGCAGAATCCGCGGCACCGAACAGCGGGTATGATTGCCACCCCTATGCCTCGACATCGCAAAGAAAGAATTTGTCAGGCTTGCCTTAATGGCAAAGAACTACTTGGGCAATGAATGCCAAGATTAACTTGATGTACCGATCCCTTGAAACCACAATTCCCTCACCAAGTCGGTGCTCACCGCTTCTCCTAAGGCACCATCTCCATACGGACCAAGACCGAATATCTCATGGAGGAGGATGATTTCGTTAGGGATGAGCTAAAAGTATTCCAGAAGAATAAAGAAAGGTCCCAGAAGAACGATATAAATGATTTATATGGAGACATGGAGTAGTCTCCCAGTTTTTCTTTTTGAGTCGATGTCATATTATCCTTTAGAGTCTCCTTAAGAGCCTCATTTATCAGTTTAGTCTTTGTGTTCCTGAATGAACAATGGTCTACGCTCCTGTTGAGCGATTATCAGTCAAATTTAATAAAATTTGATTTTCCCAGGGTATTAATTTAAATGTGCTATGTTGTTCTATATTCTACAATTTGTTCCTAACGCAACAATTGTTTGATTGATAAATCATATTTCTAATATAGAACAAAGTATAATCGATAACGGAGGAGAAAATCATCAGAAGACGCTTATGCCACACTAAGTAAATTGAATTATTATGACTATCGCCGAAGTTTATACTCTCATAGTTGACACTAGAAGAATGCCATATTATACCTTGAGTTCAACAGACTCTTTTTAAGTTTTAAAATATTGGTCTCAATTGTTTCTTACGGAGACAAAGAATGAGAATGGCATGAATACCTACTCATGACTAAGTTTAATGGGTGTAATTAACGTGTGGTTAAAAGGATTCATTCTTTCTCCTCCCAAGTTATATTATGCATATATAAAACCCAAGTTTGTGTTGCGATAAAACCTCAGAATATTAAGATCTAGCAGATCGATCGGGTTATCTTGAGTTGAATATTATGAGAAGTATAATAAATAATTCTCATTGGCCATAATATAAAAACTCTGACCTTTCCTAAACCTCAAGTTTTTGTGCCCTCAGATGTGCTAAAGGAAAGTCGATAGTTCGTCCCTCTCATCTTAAAATTAGGGAAGAATCACTTGAATTTCTGGAGAGAATTCAAGGTGATATATGTGGACCTATTCATTACTCGTCAGCCCATTCAGATATTTCATGGTGCTAATAGATGCTTCTACTAGATGGTCCCACGATGTCTCTTATCTACTAGGAACCATGCCTTTGCTAAATTAATCGCCCAAATCATTAGATTAAGAGCCTCTTTTTCGAAGAAAGGATTAAGTCCATTCGAATGGACAATCTTTGGTGAGTTTACCTCAAAAGCATTCAATGATTATTGTATGGCTCTAGGCATTAATGTAGAGCATTCTCAGACTTATGTCCACACCCAAAATGGCCTTGCAGAGTCATTAATTAAGAGAGTAAAGCTTATTGCTTGGCCGCTTCTGAGAATAATTGGCTTCCCACCAATTGTTGGGGCTATGCAAGATCGCATATGCGGTAATAATTCAACTCAAAGCCAATCAGATATTATGAAATTTCCCTGCGAGATAGTGCGTGGAAAAAAATTAAGTATTTCCCATCTGCGAAAATCTAGCTATATCAGAACATGCCAATCTCTCCACCACAACAGACAACCATAGGACCTCACCAAAGTAGCTTGAGGATCCATGTAGGTTATGAATCTCGTCATATATTAAAATACCTAGAGCCTATGACAGGGATCAGACATGGCTCTAATACGACGATTATACTAAGGACATTTTTGGCATTAGGGAGATAAGTACCACATTTCAAAATGCCTAGTCCTTAGACCCACGCACTAGAAAGACCGAACTTGAAGTTCAAGGATAATAAATCTGCAATAAATAAGCTAATAATCGCCAAATACCTTCACTTTGGTCATAAGGAGTGAAAGATCTCATATACCAAGTATATGCACCGAAAGAGTGGAGATACCCTAGAAGGATATTGAACTTACTCTTGACCCTCATGATAAGAAGAGGGAGGCCTCAGTGCACGGACTCAATTCGCGGAGACGCTCTGCGAAGTAGAGAACCGAATAAATGAGAACACTACCAGAATAAAGAGAAAAAGCTCAACTCGATATTGAGAAAATCCTCAAGTGAGCCATCCCGAGATGGTAACATCCTCAAGTGATCCATCCTCAAGATGATAACCCAACAGATATTTGCGCGCACAATTCCACGCTGGGAAGTCAGAACACCCAGACTCCGTCATTGTGGGAAATCACGAGGAGCTGAAAGAAATTTATATAGATATATCCCCAAAGTGATGCAGGAGAAATAAATAAAAGAAAAGACTACAATTGTCGACATATATTTGCCTCTAAAATTGCTTAAAACTGGATCCAGATCCAAAGTCCATGGCAGAGTGCCAGAAGCGCTCAGATAGGGTCAAAAGAAGCAATGAGGTAGCGCTCGCTTAATAAGAGGAAAATTTTTGGTCCTGTTGACTGAATATTTCCTAAAGTGATTCCTCATAGATCAAATGGGTTTTCATCCAAAAGAGAAATGAAAATACCGGTGGTGAGATATAAAAGCGAGGCTCAGAGCACAAGGGTTCACGCAGAGACCCTAAGATCGATTCTGATGAAACATATTCTCTGTAATGAGTGGAATAACGTCCGATACTTAATATAAATGGCGCTTGGCTTAAAATTAGAAATGCAGTTGATGGATGTGGTGACCACATATTTATATGGGTCACTGGATTCAGACATTTATATGAAAATCCCTGAAGGAGTAAAAGTCCCGGATCCTAATAATTGCAACAAGTATAGCGTCAAAATGCAGAGATCGCTATACGGATTAAAACAGTCGGGAAGAATGTGGTATAACCGACTTATTGAGTTCCTCCTGAAGGAAGGATACTCCAATAATGATGATTGTCCCTGTGTATTTATAAAGAAATCCCAGAATGGATTCTGTATCATCTCAGTGTATGTCGATGATCTAAATATCATCGGAACCACAGAGGAGATAAAGGAAGCGAGTGCTTACCTCACGACGGAGTTTGAGATGAAAGATTTGGGTAAAACCAAATTTTGCTTAGGCCTGCAGCTAGAGCATCTCCTAGAAGGAATTCTTATTTACTACCGTCCCTATACCCTAAGGTATTGGAAAGGTTTAATATGGATAAATCACATCCCTTGAAAACCCCATGGTCGTAAGATCCCTTGAAGTGGACAAAGACCCATTCAGACCGAGGATGGAAAATGAGGAAGTCTTAGGACCTGAAGTCCCATATTTAAGTGCCATTGGAGCACTCATGTACCTTGCGAACTGCACAAGGCCTGATATTGCATTCGCAGTAAATTTGCTAGCAAGATATAGTTCAGCCTCAACCAGAAGACATTGGGCTGGTGTAAAGACTGTACTCAGATATCTCCAAGGTACTCAAGATCTTGGGTTGTTTTTCCAGAAGAACCAAGACTTGACCATGGTAGGATATACGGATGTCAAGCTATCTGTCGATCCCCACAAAGCCAAATCTCAAACTGGTTTTGTGTTTCTCTCATGTGGTACAAATTGTTTCGACGGTCTTGTAAGCAGACACGGTAGCTACTTGTACTAACCACTCAGAGATTATAGCCCGTATGAAGCCTCACGTGAATGTGTTTGGTCATGACGTGTGATTGGCCATACCGTAAGTCATGTGGTCTTAACGCCATCAATCCCCACAATTATCCATGGAGATAATTCGCTTGTGTTGCACAAATGCAATCTGGGTTATGTAAAGAGCAACATCACGAAGCATATTGCTCTAAGTTATTTTATCCTCACGAACTCCGTAAGAGTGGTGAGATAAAAATCTTACAAACTAAGTCATGTGAAAATCTTGCAGATTTATTCACTAAGTCCTTGCCTAAATCCATATTTCAAAGATATGTTAAAGGCATTGGAATGAGAAGACTTAGAGAGATGTAGAGTTCAGGGGGAGAAAACCCTTGAACCATAATCCTTATTGCGATCCTGAAGATCCTAATAAAACCCTGAAGGTAATAAGTTATACTCTTTTTCCCTTTGAGAGTTTTTCTGAAGTTTTCTCACATAAAGGTTTTTAATGAGGCAACTAGTGCAACATAGCATGCGAGTGCGATGTACTCTTTTCTCCATCTCCTTTTTTCCCACTGGGTTTTTGAGTGGAGTTTTTAACGAGGCATATGCATTACGCGGTATTCGACCAAGGGGGAGTGTTATGAGATAAGGAAACCTAAATCAAATATGGTTAGGACTCTATCTCTTCATGGTGTGGTCGAATCCGAACTCTCTCCTCACGCCGCTATATATATTGGTGCCCCCTCATTGTAAACCATGCATCAATAAAGAGAGAGATTTCCACCCTATATTCTGTGTGTTCTCGATTTTTGATTCGCGTGTTTGTGCATGCGTGCTGTTGATTCGAGTAGACAATCGTTGGCGTTCTTCGACGTTTTACAACAGTTTTAACCTTTTCTTCTCTTTCTCTCTCATGCTTTCTCTCTGCCCTCTTCTTGCGCCGCACAGAAGGGAGTCTGCTACTGCCGTACGGAGCCCTGTTGCTTCACGGAAGTCTCCTCTATGCAGCCGCATGGAAACTTTTTCTTCTCCTCTACCGCCTGAAGACGTAGCTCTGCTGTACTTGTGGCCGGGGGCAACTTTATCGATGGATCAAAACCCCAATTTGTTTGCTTGTGTCAGGTGATTCTATCCTTCGAAGGACCCAGCTTACACGACCACCATCATCGCAAATTGCACAAACATCGTCCCACTCTTCAGATCCTGGCTCACCCTTGCTCCTCTTTCGCCTGCTGGTCTTCACGTCTTCTGCTAGCTACAACCCAGCGGTCTCAACTGAATAAATCATAGCCTTCGGACTAATTTTATAGCGTAAAGATCGAAATGTCCGTTACAAATTAAAATTAGACATGCACGTCTGTACGGGACGAAATTTGAAGAGCAATAGCTTTATATCTTTCTGTCACGCCCTCTCTTTCCCGTGATTCTCTTGAGTTCAAAATCGCGCGGACGGGAGCGGGATGGAATCGATCAATCACATCACTGCGAAGTCTGTGAGCGTGATTTTCTTCTCGTGATTTCCTCGAGTGTGAGCATCTATTCAAATCCGGTGCAACCCCTCCGTAAACCAATACAACTGACTAAAAAGTTTCAAAAATTCTAAAAAAATCATGGATGTACATCTCAACTTACCCCACCTTCGTATAAAATTTCATAATCAAATTCATCCTATACTAGCAGTTACAAAAAAAACAGCAAAAATGAATAGTGATGAACAGTAAAAAAATCACTGTTTATGCTGAATTTGTCTTTTTTGTAACTGCTAGTATAGGATGAATTTGATCATGAAATTTTATATGTAGGTGGGGCAAGTTGAGATGTACATCCATGATTTTTTTCAGAATTTTTTGAAACTTTTTTTAGTTCAGTTGCACGATGGTTTCACCGAGAGGGGTGATTGCACATGATATTTTTCCTTCAAAATCACACGGTTGCCTTTCTTTTTCAATATCGTTTTTTGTCTTTCTCATCACCCAATATTCCAATACAGTAAAAAAAAACTCCCTCCTCTCTCTCTCTGTCAAGACTCCCGCGCCTCTCACTCTCTCTCTCTCCCTTTTCTTGCCTCGGTCCCACGCCCCCCTCTCTCTCTCTCCTTTTTCTCTCTCTGTCTCTCTCCCACCGACACTCTCCCATGTGGCTGTGTCCCGTCCGCGCTCCTCCCTCTCTGGCTCTCTCCTGCGCCCGGGCGGCCCGCATGCACTAGCTCGTCGCTGAGGAGCTAGCCGGTGCCGATGTGCCGGCGTGCTGGACTTGCGCAATGGAGCGGAGCTTCACGAGGATGGACACCGAGGTGATGGCCCGTGGGCGCGACGACAGCGCCAGCTATCGGTGCAATGTGCAGAAGTGCGATCACGTGGGGTCCACTGCCGTGGTGGCTGTCGTGGATGAGTGCCGTATCGTCGTGGCCAACTACGACGACTCCCGCACCGTGCTCTGCTGTGACGGCGCACCCATCCCCCTCTCCTCCGACCACAAGGTCCCCCTCTCTGTCACTCCGGCTCCATGCGCCTGAGCTTCGGCTCAGGCACGGTCCAAACGGCCGGGTTGGGGTGGGCCGTCCATTGTGCCCTGTTTTTGAACCCGGCACGGCCCAAGCTATAGTTCCAAACTGGCACAACACGACTCTCTAATATGTGGGACCGGGCTTGAGCCGTGCGTACCCTCCGTACCTCGGACCGGCCCACCAAGGCACGGCCCATGTGCCCAGGTCTAGCCTAGCCGCACATCACCTGCATGCGACGTCGCTCTGCCGCTGCATGAACTCCCGTCTTTGCGTCGCCACCGAAGCTTCTTGCTGTGCCGCACGTCACCTGCCTCGTGAATCCGCTGCAAGCAGATTGGATCAATGTTGCTGCTTCGTTTGGCTAGCTGCAGGCTCCGTCGGCGTGCTATCTTTTCTCAGCGATAATCCCCTGATCTTCGCGGTCGTTGCTCGACGCCATACATTTGCTATCTTTGACATCGTTGTCGATCGTATCGTTGCTGCCGCCAGGAGTCCCCTCCTCCGAGGTAGGTTGGGCATTAAACGAAAAATTCGGTTTCGGTTTTCGATTTATTTGAAAATTCGGTTATTCTAAAACTAAAACTGAATTATGTTTGAAAATTTCGGTAACCGACATTTCGGTTAACCGATAGTTCGGTTTCAGTTTTAACCGAATTAACCGAACTTGGCTAGCACACAGAATAAACAGTAGATTGTATAATTGAATGAACAAAGATCCAAATCCAACATGCGTGCTGTTTTCTAAGCAGCCAACATATAACAACACTACAATAAAATGAACATATTATAATCAAATAATATGAGGGACTGAGGGCTCGAGTCGCTAACTTGCTTCGCTATCTGTCCACTTGGGTCGCGTATCGAACAAGGATTCGGCCCATGTCATGGTAGTCCGGTTAGTTCGGTTAATCGAGGGTTAAACCGAATTAACCTAAAAAGTTCGGTTATTCCATACATACTAATGAATCAACAACCGAATAATTCGGTTTGCGTTTTTTCAACCGATTCGGTTTTAACGGTTTTGGTTTCCGGTTTATTTGCCCAGCCCTACTCCGAGGCAGTGGTTAACATGGAGCTTTGATATCACTTATTACAAAAATACATGGCATACATATAGGATCAAAGAAATGAAAGATATAGATTTTACGTAAAAAACCCTTACAAGAAAAATCACGGGAGCACGAAGACGATCACTATATAAGGGGATGTTTATAATGAAAAGCTTACTTTTTTTATGAACTACAGAGATATATTTATAGCTTATATATTAGAATTCATATAAGAGTAAATTTAAAATAAAATAAGAAATAAATTCGTATCACCCGTAATCTCAACATTAACGAGGAGCAGCAAACAAGAGGATACTTCGCCCATCCTGATTTCGAAGTGGCCCATAATATTATTCGGCTTTCTTGTAGTGGTTTTTATTTGGCCCAATCCCTTCTGTCAAAATTTTTTTTTTTTTGCAAATTTAGAATTTTCTGTACATGGATTTGCAAATTTAGCCCTATTCTCTACCGTAGAAGACACGACAGACGATACCTGTCTTTACTGCATTTGGTGAGCGCGGAAGGTGACCGACACCACGGGAGCTCGACCGACCGCGGCAATAAATGCATAGCCCACCGCGGTAGAATTACTTCTACGCTACCTGTAGGCGGTAGGTGACAGTGAAGTGCCGTGCGCTACCGCGTGCGGCTGTAGCTCCTCCCGTGTTCTAGCGCCTGCTCCTGCAGTCTCTCACCCTATTGCAGTGCTGGAAGGTGTCTCTCATGGTATGGCAAGAGATATGTATCTTCTATTGTATCTTCTATAATAAATAAAGAAGGAGACTAAATTTACAAATATATGTACGAAGCTAGATTTTTTTTTAAAAAAAAGTCGTACATGGCGCCTTCCGAGTCCTCCCCAATCCCCAAACCCTCTGCACCTTCCCGCAGCCGCCCGCTACATGATGGAAGTTGGCAGAGCTACGACGGCCGCCGAGGCGGAGACTCCTCCTCCGGCGCGATGGGCCGCGGTTCGAGCCGCTGATGCCGAGCGAGATGGGCGGCGGGAGGCCCCAGTTCCGGAAGGTGCCGGTGCCGAGCCACCGGTTAGCGCCGCTGAAGAAGGGCGTGGATGGAGATCTACACCTCCGTCTGCGAGCACATGAAGGTCGACATCCGCATGAATCTCACGTTCCTCTCGGCTCTCGATTCTACATTTCTGCTTCTGTTGGAACTTAAAAATCATAAGCCTTAGAGCAAGTCTAACTCATCCCTTAAACCAATCTCTATCTTAAATTATAAGGAGAATTAAAAAAAATTGAGCTCCAATCCAAGCCCTATTTAGAATCCCTATTTTAGGGAGATCCCTTCTCACCCCTATATCTAGAGACTTTCTCTTTACCCCTATTATTTTCTTTGGCATTTTTTTATTCATTTTAAAATAATAATTCATGGGTGCAAAGTAATAATAATGTTTAGATAAATAATAGGGGTGAGTAATAAGGAGTATGGGTTGGAGACAAATTTGATATAGGATGTCCCTAATTTTTATACTACTCCTAAATAAGTGATTTAGGAGAAAAATATAGAGGTTTAGGTTGAAGTTGCTCTTATGGGTTGGTTATCCTTTGCTTGTGGAGCATGCTGCTGCAAACGCTGAATAGTAAATTAGTAAGACGTGTGGTGTCGATTTGACAACCTTCGTGTTGGTTTTGCAACATGACACTGCGGCGTGGAAGTTGCCTCTGTAACGTATGCAAGATTGAATTGGACGGATCATGGATTGACGCTTCTGCATGCTGCAATCCATTCAGTTGCAATAATGATAATTATTATTAGCTGATACGTGTTATAGGATAGCCTTGTTGCTATTATGAGGGCATCTTATGGAATAAGCAACTCTTAGGTGAACCATGATGTCAAGAATGCATTCTTTTTATTGCGTTCTTATTGTGGTAATCCCTCTTCCTTTCTGGGAACAGTGTTTGAATCGTAAATAGGAATGACAATGGGTACCCGAAACCCGATACCCGATGGGTATTTACTCCATTAGGGTACAAATCTGGTCCAATAATCATACCCATGGGTACCTTAATGGGGGAAAACCTTCACCCGTCGGGTATGATGGGTACGGGGGTACCCGTTCACCCGTGGATATGATCCACCCGCTTCTCGCTTGATGAGGTGAGTGTTATCAAGTTCAACTTGTTCATCATGCATCCATCAAATTTCTACATTTCTCCAATACGATACAAAAGTACATAATCATCAACCATTAATGAGAAACATATCATCAAGTTGACATATTAAAAAAATAAAAAAACTTGAATTAGCTACATATTAATGTGGGTACGGGTTACCCGTCGGGTCCTCACATCTTTGATCGCACGGCACGGTAAATTTTGTACCCGCATAAGGGTATGGGTATTATAGTGGGTGAATTTTATTAACACGGGTACTGGTACGGGGTGGTGATACCCGCCGGATATATACCCGTTGCCGTCCCTAATCGTAAATATGCAACTGGCGCTTAAGGGTGAAGATGGAACTAGTAAAAGGGCTGATGAGTTGGATAGATAGTTAGGAGTATCTGTTCAAGGCAGGGATACTAAAGGGTCAACTTTAGTAGTATAACTAGTCATGTGCCCGTGCGTTGCAATAAACACTCAATTTGTGACAAAAAGTTTATTTGTAAAGAGCACTAACAGTAGCAAAGGTGGGTAATTAAAGAACGGTAACAAAAGTGGGTAATTAAAGAGCAGTGGCAAAAGTGGGTAATTAAAGAAACACTTGCTTTATATAGATGGCTCACAAGAACATCTTTCCCATTACTAGCCGATAGCCCTCTACTAATTTCTCTCTTATGACTTGATAAACTTGAGTTGGCCATAGACATGCGCCGCAATATGTATTGGTCAAGCCACATATTCAAGAATGCCACATGCTCCTGATCAAACACTGGGCCAATTCCTCTATTTTTGCTGATATACTAACTCCAAACTTCTCCCTTAGTGGAAACCAATTTATATTGTGATTTGAAACTGAAAGCCGATAGTTGATCTCCATCTGCTCTCAAGCAGCAGAGCTATGCTACGTCAAGGAGGGTTAGGCCGATAGGGCCTGTTATAAACATGAAGACGTCCAAGGTGTTCAACCAGAAATAACATTCCATGATCACCAAGGGCTCATTGGCTTCTAGGTTAGCTAGAGATAAGGGAATACACTCCGCTATCCCCATTTGTTCCTATAAGGGTATTTTCTTTGCCGCTACCTGATTACATCAATTCTACCTACCTTTCAGCATCGTCAACCAAGCTATGAAGCTTTTGCTCTATCCATTAATATTGTACTCAAGAGCATGAAGAGAGAGTCTAAATATATCTTGATCTATGATAGTCGACAGATCTAAGTTATCTAACGGGCCTAGGTAGTATTGATCTTTATGGTTGGGCATAGGGATGAATACTTGTTTGAGATCCATTGGTCTTGAGCCGATGAAGATGAGTGCTGATAGATGAAGTTGGAGAAAATATGATTGAAACTGATGATGGGCGAGTTGTGAGCAAGGAGGCGTGAGACAGGGGTGAAATGCGGTATTTATAGCATGGTAAAAGTGGTGGTATTTGGTGGGTAATTTCATTGAAGTCTCAAGGGCAAATATGGAGATAAATTGCATGTTCCCATTTTTACGACGCGAGAAATGGGGAGTTTACCGAGAAGAGCAACGAGAAGAGCGTGAAAAGGGAAATGCAAGATAATTTTTGGAAGATTTATGTCAACTCCCAAAAATAGGGGATATATGTTGACATCATAATTTGGGCGGGCATAGCTAATTTGGGAAGTTAAAACTTGAATAATGAATCTAAGCCAATATTGACTTGAAGTGGAAGTTATGTCTATAGGAAGTTGAGCCCGATACGAATTGAGGAGGAATCGGAGAAGGATATAATCAGCCTATGCGCTATAAAAGGGGTCGAAAGGCAAGATGAAGAAAGATACAATCAATCAACCAACTTGCATATACTTTTATTTACTTTCTATCAACTAGAATTAGTTTTTTTAGATCTCTTTGTAATTTGGTTTGACCAATAAAGTTGTGCATCACCGATTTTAATCATCATCAATTTATGCAAGTTATCCTTATGTTTGTTTTCATATCGATCTTGCTGCGCATCGCCTTTTCAAGGAAAATAAATCTTTATCCATCATCTAATCGACTGTAATAAGCTATTTAGATTCTTCTTGCTGATTGCAGAATCAAATAGGTTAGCACACCTTGAACCTGGTATTCACGTGTGTTAAGGCTGATTGGCTATTTTTTGACGGCAACAAGACTACAAGAGGATATATAAATGATGATTTCTCCAAACCACAATACAAATATTTATTAAAAATCCCGAAAAAGTTTGATAGCATTAACACAAAATCAATATATCGTACCATAAAATTTCAAATGTAAATTTGATCTAAACATTAAGAAACAAACAGAACAAATTCCACATAAAATGAAATCAGAAAAGAAAAAGATAAAAACCACTATTCACTACATTTTGTCTTTTTTGTTCTCCCAATGTACGTCAAGTTGTTGTTAAATTTTTATAGAATACTTGACTATCGTATTCTATCTAACCAATTTTTTTTCAGATTTTCTTATGACTACTTGCATCGTGTTTTAAAGAGTACAGGAGTACCAGAAGGGTGGAGAGTATAGGATACGTCATCTTCAATGAACTTACCAGCAAAAACAAATGAGGCATAAATAGTCTATCGTCTCAAATACTAGTACCCTATTTGAAATGCAAGGATTTCACAGAAATCTCAATAATATATACTTATACATATGCCGCATGGAATTGCCGGCCAATGGCCGCTGCCACATAATCTTCCTCATGAAATAGTCCACTGAAAAATTTAAAATTACGTTTAGGTTCTTCGATCGGTTTTTAACAAAATAGACTCCAAAAAATATGAAATTACGTTTAAGTCCCTTCGTGGTTTACGTTCAGATCCGCTTGACGGTTTTTAACAAAATGAACCAAAAAAACCAAATTACGTTTAGCCCCAAGAAATCGGCTTTTAGCAGACTAGACCCGAAGAAAAGCGAAATTGCGTTTAGGTCCCTTCATGGTTTTACGATCTTGGGCTCATATCGACTTCATGTCGTGACCATGATGAATGCTCTTGATGATCCGACATCGCCTCATGTCCGTTAATAATCCATTATTAGAGTGATATTCAGATCTTCCACTTTTATATCATTGGTAACTCGATCATGTTTTTAACTCTTGAATGATCAGACCTAGGATTTTCATACTTGATCTAAGTTGCTATTAATTATCGGGGGTTTGGAGAAGGAGATGGAAATGAAGGTAAACTTGGCTAAACCATCCTTGCACTCAAAATTTAATAAAGCCAAAGGGTGAAATTACGTTTAGGTTACAAGAGTCAATGCGACTTAAGTCTGAATTTAAAATTTCTTGATTACATCATTTGTGGCTTCTACAACTTCTTTGGTGGATATATGATCTATTAGCTTCTCGGTCATTGGAGTCCTGTCGGTCTTGAAGGGTGCCTTTCCTTGTTGCACTCTTCTTCGCTGCCTTGGCGGTGATGCGGCACATTCTGTTGGTCTCTGTTGAGGCAGAGCTAGATGCCCGAAGCTTTGGCCACATGGGATGGTAGTACCTTTTACTAGAAGAACGCTTGGAAATGTCTGTCTGTCCATGCAGTGGTAACAATATGGGTTTTCCGGGGCAATCCTTCTTATAATGATTTCCTTGCAAATGAAGCACTTTACTTTCTTGAGTTGAGGCATAGCAGGTGTCGGCCTTGGCCCTCTTTTAGCTAGTCTTCGCGTGCCCCGACCCCGAGATATGCGCTGCCCCGGTCTGCGCCGCCTTGGTCTAAGGCCTGTTTAGGACGAATGCACGACCTTCGCGTGCCCCGACCCCGAGCAATGAAGCTCGGGGGGCCACGACAGGGCGACATGGCATTTAATGCGGTGGCGCGGCGATATCGCGCCGGGATATGCGTTGCCGATCTGCGCCGCTTGATCAAGGCCCTGCACTCCACGTCGCATGGTACCCGGCGGTGGCGTGGCTACTATCTTCGCGTCGTCTCCTGCGATGAAGCGCCCCACGCATTAAGTGATTTGTCTCTGTAATTCTCTATAAATACCCCTCCCGCGATGTGCTTGAGGTTGGACCTTCAGACTACACACACTTACACACCTCGCCATACTTACGGAGTCCTTAGGATCGCCAGACCCCGAGCAAGCGATTGTAACCCACTTTCACATACTAGTGCAATCACCGACGAGGGTTATTATCTCCCGTGAGAGGTCTCGAACTGTAAAAACGACTTTCGGCTTTTACGATTGTCCCAGATACCTTCGTTCGATGTTCGATACTCATGACGATAACCCTTATAAAAAGAGGCCCTAGGTTGATCCCCCATTCAACAAGTAAGCTCGGCGGGGGACCCTGTCCCGAATCGCCGACACTCCTAATAACCCGTTTTTTTTTAAAAAAAATAAGAAAACAAAATTACGCAAAAAAAAGTCAATTACGTTTAGGTCCCTCTACCGTTTTCTCAAAAAAAAAAAACTCACATATTTGCTGATGATTTATAACAATCCACAGATTTGACAACGACTCCTAGCATCCCATTTTTCTAAAGTTACGTAAAAAAACGATTGCATTTAGGTTCCTCAAAGTTTTCTCAAAATAAATCCTACAAATTCACCGATGGCTTATAGTGATCTACATATTCATCGATGGCTCTTAGTAACCCATTTTTTAAAAAAAACAAAAAACCAAAATTATGCAAAAAAAACGTTTAGATCTCTCAATGGTTTTTTTTTCAAAAAAAGAAGCAAATTTACCGATGCCTTCTAACAATCCACAGATTCGTTGACAACTCCTATCAACTTATTTTTCTAAAAAAAAAGAAATACGAAATTACACAATTTTTTTCTAGAAATATCTATCAGACCAAATTTCGCATAGCGAGAAAACTGAAATTACGCAATTTTTTCAGAAATATCCGTCGAACCAAATTTCGCGTGGCGCTGCATCGCGCGACCAAATTTTGCATAGCACAACGTATCGCGTGATCCTGGCTAGTTAAGTACATTTTGTCTAAAATTCTTATGAATTCCATCTATTCCAAACAAGCATAATGCTCTTTCGGGATAAGCATAAGCCAGCACACGGTAGTAACAACGGAAATCCTTACCGCGCTATATTTTGATGCAGTTACTTACCGGGGAGAAACATTTCGATCCATCCACAAACAATACTGAACCTGTATCTTATGTAGGATACATTCTTACAGCAAAGCAAATTCAATAATTAATCAACGAATTGCGACAGGTTTCTGTACAGTCGCACTGAAGACCTATGGACATGGCTACACAAATTATATTCTATAATCGAGGGAAGCACAAAATGTACAGGCACGCATAGGTCAAATGCTGTACATATACAACACATTCACATGAGTTAGATCCAAAGGAGATAGAGTTTTGATCACCCTGATTGCTCTCCTTGCGCATCATTCGGCTTTCCTACCGTCTCTTCTTGAAGCTCGGATGATGTTTTAGTATGAGAATCTCCGTATTGAGAATTCTGTGATGAACCAGCTCGATCAAACCGTGAACTCAATGACTTGAGCATGTTTGACCTCTTTATCAGAAGGCCCAGAGCAGAAGATGCTGCTGCTCGAACAACTGCCTCTGGTGATTGGCTCATTCTACCGACCAACATAGCAAACACCTTGACACAAGAGTGTTAACGGCTCACCATGATATGTTTAAAACAAGTAAACTACCAAATTCCAGTATGGATACCTGGGAGAAGTAAGGAGCAAGGAAGCGTTGATCATCCAAAAAGGATAGCATGCAACTGACCAAGCAAACTGCATTTGCTTTGATGACTGGCCAAGGTGCATCAAATGCCTAAAACAAGCAAAAAAAAAAAAAAAGTGTTGGGATGCTTTACTAATCACATTCCATGACTGTAGAAAAGGGTACCTGGATAGCAGATTCTAGGTAACTGTCGACTCTGGCAGGAGATAGTTGACAAAGTTGTCTTGTTAAGTCTCTAATGAAGTCCTTGTAATCAGATCTGAGGGCAAAACATAGTAGAAATGACACTTTTAACTAAAATAACAAATTTCAATAGAAATAGCTTGGAAGGTTCAAAACAAACCTGCGATCAGAAGTGAAATATTGCTTGTTGAGGAGTGAAGACAAACCATCTACTTCCATCAAAGGTTCTAGGAGCTGGAATGTGTTCTGTTTTGAAAAATAATGAATATCAAGATATGCAAGTTAAAGCAAATATGTAGGTAAGGGAAAACAATGTAATGACCATATACCCGACAGGCAAGGCGAACACTTAGGTCATCATCGTGAAGATGGAGGATCAAACGGGGAAGTGTGGCATGTATCTGCAAGAGGCGGCAAAGAACTATTATAGCCTCAGCAGCATAAGAAAACAATCCTTACATCTACCTTAACACTTCCTGTGACCACTACAACAGCATCCTATAAGAAGGCTTAAAAGACAACAATTCCCTGCTAATGATGCACTGTGAAAGCAACCGCAGTGGAATCTGTGAGCTACCTGCTCAAGAAAAGCTTGATGCTGTGAACCAACACCATAGGCACTTAGAGCACCATAAGCTGCAAACGCGTTGGACCTCATTTTCGTATTCATTGAGACCTGTAGCACAAAAAATTACAGAATAGGTTACAGCCATGGGTTGTTATAGTCATCAATTTCTAAGGTATAAAAGATAAAGAATCAGACCACCTGAGTGAAAAGGAAGATGAAATCAAAACAAACTCGAAAGTATAAGGAGGAAAGCACCAAAAGAAACATCAGTGAAAGTTGATATAATCCCCCAGTGTTGCATGTAAAATATAAAGTTTCTATTGACCATAGAGAGGCAATCACAACAGTTATTCTTGAATTACCAAAAGCAATATTAAGAAATAGATGCAAATTCATATTTTTTTTAAAAAAAATGGTGTTCCTTTTGAACAGTGGAAACCGACTCAAGCATTCAACCTCAGATCTTACATTCACAAAGCACTTATCCTGCTTGTACCCATCCTCAACCAGTCCAGGACAACACGGAAAAAAAAGACAAAGTGCAACATAGCTTCTAAACACAATCATGTGATCAGATAAGCACGAGAGTCGAAAGTATTGAAATATATTTGTATCTGTCACAACACTATCATTGGTTTATGAATGCCATAGTTTCTTTCTCCCAATATGCAAGAGGGGTGAACATCCCGTCTCGATCAGGCAGTGGACCAATCTTCAACAATTTTGGTAGGATGTCACCCACCAACCATCTTCTAACTCATAACCCATTTACTTACCAACAGGTCTCATAATAAGCATTGTAAATTCACGCAAATTGTCCTGTATCAAGCCAATAAAAATGGTAATGCATGAAAGTATGCATGTTGTGAATGGTTACCTGGAGATTCCGAAGCCTCACTAAGAGATTTATTAAAATGGGATCAACAGCATCTTGTCCTGACACATTAAGAACCTGAAACCGGTGTATGATGTTCGTTTGTTCTGTCAAATTGAACAAAAAATGGAATTGAAGGCCATTTGCATTGTAATTAAAGAACTCACAGTTAACAAGCATTGGACAGCAGTTAGTTGAACAGATTCGTTGGAGTCTTCAAGTAATGCTAATATTACTCCTAGTACTTGCTGGATGTATTTAAGCATATGTCTCTCAGGTATCTGAAAGAGATGATAAGAAAGATTAAGCATAAGGTTTAGTGCAAAAACTACAAAATATCACAAAAGCCATCAAAAGGCAGGATCTGTTGAATATATAAAACAATATAGATGGATCTGTTGAATATATAAAATAATATAGATGGATCTGTTGAATATATAAACAATATAGATAAAGACAAGATTGTGAAAGAAGCATATTTCACGCAACTTCAACGATAAAGACAAGATTGTGAAAGAAGCATATTTCACACAACTTAAATCCTATGTTGGTCAAACAATATCATCCAACCAATGTTAGTCAAAGTATCAAACACTATGTAATGGAGAGAACATGTATCATTTGTTGTTGCTAAGTTTAGATTGATGACCTGCACAAGTCCACGCAGACAGAGACTCCTGACAGTTGGTGAGTCGTCAGAGACATGTTGACACAATTCCTCAACCATTTGTTCAAGCAATGTAGGTTCTTTTTCACTGCTCAGAAAGAAAACTGCAACAGGTTACCGGCAAGTTTAATCTTGTATGGGATAAAAGTGAAATATACTTGTGTTCAGAATACAGATCATGAACATATTTGCTAAAATTAATTGGAACTATAACAAATTGACAACAGATAAACAATATATAATGCATACAATAAAGTAGTATTTGAACATATTTGCTAATGATGGGGCATGATTAACTGTGGATCCTTTTGGTCCTTACGTTTTAAAAATTTAGCTCAAGATGCCAAAAATGGTCATCACTTGTCTAAAACATGCCCCGGCAAATGCCAACATTTTATAGTGTACTGCAGCCAATTTTGCCTAGAAACATTTAGGGACTTGAATGAGTTCCAGGTGGTGGAGTGCAGGGGTGCACGAGCGTGAAGTTCTGGTTCGATCCCCACCCACGCAGTTCTCAAGAAAAGAAGTGTTAGAAACATTTCTAATTTTATTTATAAAAACTTTTGCATAATCTATTGAGACACCAGAGCACATAAATGTATAACAAATGTTTGTTCTCAATGTACCAACAATGACTATATATTTATATATACCCAGGATACCCATTCATTTTTTTGGGGCGGAACACCATACTAGCCAGTATGCCTGAAAGCTGGGCTGTTTTCTGGCAGCTCCCAGATGACTATTGTTTTCTTCCATTTTTCGTTGTGCTTACTCAAACTTTTGCACTTCCTTAGCTAGTAGCCTGTGATATGAACTAGGCGGGATGGTGGTGGCTGAGGATTGGAAGGGTAAGGAAAACTGACGAACGCCCTCTTCGCCTCCAGAGCTTACCCTCTGGACACTGGAGGCTCTGCTCGCAGGTATTCTCTGGAATCAACTTTCTTTATTGCCTTTCAAGACTTGCGGGCTTCCCTTTATATACTAGGGCAATTATTCTCCGATTACAACTGAATAGAGATAAGTCCTATCCGAACTCTTAACTAATTAAAGAGATAATATATAACCAACTACTTCTGGCTATCTATCCAACCGATTTCCTTCTAGACTACCACACAAACCCTAAACTGCCGCACCGCTTGCACTGGACGTGGTTGCAGTGTCCTGGACCCTTTTGCGGTGACGCTCATATACTTTGCCCACAAAGGCGTCCACAACACCTGTTACTGTTTATACTCTTTAAAACATAACTGTGTACTGTTAAGGCAATATCTTGGTTACCTAATATAAGAGATTACTAATACCTTGTATAGGCTTTCCTTGCCTTGTATAGGTTTTCCTTGTATACCCTTGCCTTGTATAGGCTTTCCTTGAATACTCTTGTATTAATGTATATATTCTGGCCATTGGCCTCATGATCAATACAAGTGCTATTCATAACATGGTATCAGAGCAAAGGTTTAGGGTTAGATTCTCACCACGTTGCACTTGCGCAATTTTCTCGGTGGCTTTCGTCAGCTCTACTCTTCCTTCAATGGCTTTTGTCGTTGGTTTGTTTGTTGCTATACTTCTCTCGATCCATCCGCTGAGGAGATCACCATTGCCGCCTCCTCTCCGGCTGCTGTCGCACGCATGACGAGCAACAGGTCTCTTCTTTGACGCTGCTCTTCCGACGCCGGCTCTCCGCGCCACCTGCGCACCGAGGGCTTGGTCTCCAAGAACCTCCACCGCCTACATCCTTGCCGCGAACGGGTTCGCTCGGGTGAAGGACGCCGTGCTTGTCGGTGTGGCATCATCGACATCGCCACTCGGGATCACAATGCTTGCCGATCGCCGCTCAGCGGGTCTTCTTCGCCTCGTGTTCTCCGTGACGCTTCTTCATCGACGCTTCCTCGAGCTCGCCTCTCGCCTTTGTTGGCGCCGCCAGCGTGGTCTTCGTCGGCGTGGTCTTCGATCGGATCTCAACCCGATCGGACTCGGTTTTAAAATTCGGTCCGGCCCGGCCTGCTCGGTTTGTTTTTTCAATCGATTCGCCCGCTTCCTTTTAGCCGCCCTCGGTAAAAAAAAAAATGCCATCATCTTCGTGTTTTTCTTCGGGACTGCTTACGCTCTCGTTGTCTTCTCTTTGATGGTCTTAATTATCGAGATTGGGCTCTTCATATGCGTCTTCACATGCGTGGTCAGCGTCTATGGGAGTTTCTTACCGGTGAGCTATCATGTCCACCTTGTCCTGCTCCCCCTGCCATGCTTACTCTTCCCAAGGAGGCCGATGATGCCGCTCGTCAGAAGGCCTCTGATGATTATGCTGATGCTGTGGAGTCTTTTCAAACTCGGGCCATCGCTTATAAGACATGGATTGATGAAGATGCTCGCTACCGCTATTTTGGTTGCAAGTATGGAGGTGCATCTTATCGTGACATTGTTGCTTTGTCTTCGCACGATTGATGTGGGCGCATCTTCGTGATCGCTATGAGCCCGCTGGTGACTCTCTTTACCTTTGTCACAGCGACAGAGAGCGATCCATTCTGGCAGGTGATTCTCTGTGGATGAGTTCTGGCGCGCACTATCTTCTGTGTGGCGTCGACTTGATTCTCTAGGACCGGAGGTTTGCTTCGGACTTGCCGGTGTTGTCGGCCACAAGACTCTCATTTGAGCTTCAGCGATTCACGACTTCTCGACATCGCCTTTGGCCGAATTTGGAGCAGATTCGTGCCCAATTGCTTGCTCGTCATCCTCGTGTGACTCTGTTGGAGGCTCTTCATCGCTATTCGTGATGAGGAGACTCGTCTTCGTGGCGCGGCTCACTGGTGTCTCCTCGGCCTTGGCGGCGCCTCGTTCTACTCCTCCATCATGGCGCCTACTCCGCTTTGCTCTTTGGGGTGGAGGTCTTCACTGCACCCATTGCAACAAAAATGGCCATGTGGGAGCGCTCACACGGAAGAAGGATCTTGCTCGTCAAGTAACCGTCCTCCTAAGAACAATGGAGGCTCAGCGCTTCCTCTCAGCAGACTCCTCCTTCGCAGACTTGCTGGTTCCGACTCTACTCAGAAATTCTTATGCTATCACACACATGGTCGCCTCTACACAGACGAGTTCTACTGGTTCTCGCTACTCGATCTTCCAGTGAGAGACCACCTCCTCATCAGTAACACACCATGGATTCTTGACTCTGGCGCTTCTTTTCATATGACATCCGATCCCACGAGTCTACATTCCATTAGTCCCTTGTTGCTCCTACCACCGCGCGCACCGCAGATGGTACTTCTTTCATTGCAGGTATGCGCACTCTTTCGTCATCCTCTTTTCATGTTCCTCATTGTTTCTTATGTTCCTAAACCGACCATGCAACTCATATCCGCCGCCACCATCGATCATGGTTGTCGCGTTATTCTTGATTTCGACTCTTGTTGTGTTCAGATCGCCGCGACGGGCTCTAGTTGGGATCTGCCTCGCCGCCATGACTCTCAGCGTCTTTGGGAGCTTGACCGGCTTCATCTACCTTCCACGCCTCTGCCATCTCTCTGTTTCCTCTCTGGGTTTAGCATCCGCTGCTTCTTCTAACGGGACTTTTGCTCGATGGCATCACCGTTTGGGCCATCTTTGTGGTTCACGTCATCTTCTTTAGTTCGTCGTGGCCTTTTAGGCTCGTGTGTCCGTGATGCCTCTTTACATCGTGTATGGGTTGTAAGCTTGGCAAACAACTACAACTTTCTACCATTCTAGTGAGTCTATCTCACAGTCATTCTTTTGATCTAGTTCATTCGATGTTTGGGGTCATTCCTTTTGTTTCAAAAGGGTCATAAATATTATATTTTTTTATAGAAGATTTTTCTCGCCACACTTGGATATATTTTATGTCCTCTCAGAGTGAGGTTCTCTCCATCTATAAAACTTTTGCCACTATGATTCAGACTCGCTTTGATTCTCCCATTCGTGTTCTTCGTGGCCGACTCGACAGTGAGTATTTGTCGAGCTCTTCGTGGTTTTCTTGCTACACAGGCACTCTTTCTCGCTTTTCTTGTCCCGGTGCTCATGCTCGAATGGTGTGGTCGAGCAAGCATTGTCATCTTCTTGAGACAACAGGTCTTATGCTTGCTTCCGTTGTTCCGCCTCATTTTGGCCGAGGTCGTTTCACTCGCCACCTACTTAACCAATATCCAACCTTCTTTCGCTCTTAAGGGTGGGATTCTGTCAGAGCGCCTTTGTGGCATGCCTCCCGATTATTCCGGACTTCGCCTTTTTGGGTGTGTGTGCTATGTTCTTCTTGCACCTCGCGAACGCACTAAGTCGACCTTTCACTGTTGAGTGCGTTTTTAGGCTACAGATCTTGAGCATAAGGGATATCGTTGTTGGGATCCTCTGGTCGACGACGCGATCTCACGGATGTCACTTTTGATGAGTCTCGCCCTTCTACCCTCGTCCTTCTTCTTCTTCTACATCCCTTGTTGAGTCACCGTTTTCCCGACTTTTCCCGATACTCCAGCTTGTCACTTTTCCTCTTTCACACCCGGCCTCCTTTATCGCGGTTCCTTCACCACCATCCTCTCTCCACAAATCTCTTCCGATATTGTTCCTTCCTATCCTCTATACTACACTCGTCGTTCTCGAGCTGAGGATTCTTCTGATGTGCCATCCTCTTCTTCTAATGAGCCATCTTCTTCAGTGCCTCCTCCCCGTTACGCTCTTCGTGATCGACAGTCTATTCGGCCTCCTGAGCGCCTTGGCTTTGTTGGTGCTGCTCTGGCTGAGCCGACTTCTTACCGTGATCTTTGTTATTCATCGAGTGGCAAGATGCGATGGCGGAGGAGCTTGTCTGCTCGAGCAAGACCGCACGTGGGATCTTGTTCCACTTCCTCCACGTGTCCGTCCCATTACATGCAAGTGGGTCTATAAGATTAAGACTCGCTCTGATGGTTCTCTTGAGCGCTACAAGGCTCGTCTTGTGGTGCGTGGTTTTCAGCAGGAGCATGGTCGAGATTATGATGAGACTTTTGCACTTGTGGCTCACATGACCACTGTTCGTACTTTACTTGCTGTGTGGCTCTCGTCTGTGAGTGGTCCATTTCTCACTTGATGTCAAGAATGCCTTTCTTAATGGTGAGTCGCATGAGGAGGTCTATATGCACCACCACCGGGTATTCTGCTCTCGAGGGCATGGTGCATCGGCCGTGCCGCTCTCTTTATGGGCTTAAGCAAGCCCTCGTGCTTGGTTTGAGCGTTTTCTTACGTGATCACGCGCAACGGTGGTTTTTTACGCAAGTGCTCATGATCCCGCGCTTTGTTCACACTTCTTCTCGTGGTTGGACTCTTCTCCTTCTATATGTTGATGATATGATCATTCATCGAGATGATTCTCAAGATATTGCCTTTGTAAAGGCTCGTCTCGATGGAGCGCTTTCATGTCCGATCTAGGTCCTCTTCGATACTTCCTTGGGATTGAGGTTTCCTCTACATCCGAGGGTTTCTTTCTCTCTCAAGAGAAGTATATTCAGGATCTTCTTGATCGTGCTTCTCTCATCGATGAGCTGCATACCGAGACTCCCATGGAGCTCAATGTTCATCTTCGACTCATCGATGGTGAACCTCTTGAGGATCCTACTTGTTATCGCCATCTTGTTGGGAGTCTTGTTTACCTTAGTGTCACTCGTCCCGACATTTCAGATCCAGCCTCATATCTTGAGTCGGTTTGTTTACTTCCCACTCACCTCACTATAGTCATCTTCTTCGTGTTCTACGATATCTTCGTGGAACTATTTCTCGCCGCCTTTTCTTTCCACGCCCACCTCCTTACAGACTCCGTGCATACTCGATGCTACATGGGCTAGTGATCCCTCCGATCGTCGGTCTCTTTCGCTTATTGTGTTTTTCTTGGTGGTTCTCTCATTGCTTGAAGACTAAGAAGCTGCAGCCAGCTGCTCGAGCGCCGATTTGAGTTATGGCTATGGCTCTTTTGACAGCAGAGATTACTTGGTTACGGTGGTTACTTGAGGATTTTGGTGTTTCGCTTTACACCAACTCCTCTTTTATCGATAGTACCTGGTGCTATTAGCATTGCTCGAGATCCAAAGTGAAGCATGAGCTCACAAAGCATATTGGTGTTGATGCTTCTTATATGCGGTCCCAAGTTCAGATCACGTTGTGGCTCTTCAAGATGTGCCTTGAGCTTGGTGGCGATTTCTTCACGAAGACACGACTAGAGCTCATCATAACTTTTATCTCTCCAAACTCGGTGTTGTAGATCCACCATGAGTTTGAGGGGTGTTAAGGCAATATCTTGGTTACCTAATATAAGAGATTACTAATACCTTGTATAGGCTTTCCTTGCCTTGTATAGGTTTTCCTTGTATACCCTTGCCTTGTATAGGCTTTCCTTGTATACTCTTGTATTCATGTATATATTCTGGCCATTGGCCTCATGATCAATACAAGTGTTATTCATAACATGTACCAGCTGGTGCCATCCTTACCAGCTAGGACCAGCTGGTGGTAAGTGGGAGCCGCTGGTAACCAGTCAGTGCCCTATGAAAATGATCCCTGATTCTAACTATGCATGCAGAAACTAAACATTCTAGTGCTTTCTTTCTTTTCCGGATGTACAATGAGCATACCCAGACTTATATTGAAAGAAGTGTTATTAATTACCTGTGGCGAATAAATTCTGATAGTGCAGCAGCAGCAGCCTCCCTTTCAGCCCTCTGATTTCTGTTGAGAGCTTTGCTTAAGATAATGCAAGTTGGCAAAACCTGCAGTAATATTATCTAATTATTTTAGCATAACAATTTTATTTGAATGTAAGCAACAAATTTCATATTAAAGACAATGGATACCTCCAACTTTTATTGAAAGCTTATATGAGTTCAGTACAGCTGAGATGAACAAAAGTCAAATTCAGAGAAGTATCTTCTTTATTTTAGTTTTAATAATATAATTCCTATTATTATGAACCAAACAATTCCCAAAAGTTTAGGCTCTCTACGACTAGCAATCTGTTGGATGGGGTAAAATACAGTCTTGACTGTTTAACTAATCAACTTCCGTATTTTTGTATGCTTTATGCTTGGCAGTTACAAGCAACCACAATATGAATTTCCTCGGCCTAGACAGAAGAAAAGATTTAGTCCTTGAGATGTATTTAGCTTACCTCTTTCAACAACAACAAAACATGAAATACATTAAAATACTGTGAGCTGTTGTAATTTAATATGCTCTTGAATCTGAAAATTTCAAATTGCATTACAAACTCAACCAATGTGTTGTCAAACATTGCAATAAGGTATATGTACAAACATAATGGGCCTCATGGGCTAACCCTAGACTAGATGGGCCACATCGGCCAAACCTATACTACCCTTAACACAAATTAGGCTCTAACAGTGTAAAAGAGAACTGGAAACATATTTTGTTTTCTTGTGAAATTAGTTCAGACTTCAGAGTGCTAAAGATCGACCAATTTAACCTGGGACTTATCTTTCAAAGGCTGCAAAAACAATCAATATGGTAGGTACTTCTAAGATTTTCTTCAAGAAATTATTCACAATGGGTTGCAATAATATCTGGCTGCAAATGTCATGTTATTGATGGAATTCACCAAATAAGCATAGATGGAAGAGAATGCTTTTTTTAATAGTTATTGAAAGGAAGGGTTCAGCCTACTATGAATGAGATGTTCTTGCCAAAAAAAAAAAAGAATTTAATATGCTTTCCATTAGCTCAGAAAGACTCAAAACATATAAGAATACTCGAGAAGTTACCTCTTTGGGCCTCTTTACAGAGGAACTGCATGCAACCTCCTGGACAAGATCAATCCACTTCTCCTTTTCAGTCTGTTCCCCATCTCGAGCTAATATCTATGTAATGGCAAGGATTTTATACAATCAAAAATTGTTTTACATATTTGGCAAGAAATAGTCATTAAGCAAAGCACCTTTCGCATCTCAACATCGCCAACACAATCACAAAATGACTGAAATGCAATTAACAACGATCTGCATAACATCCGTCAATTCATATACAACCTTCACATATTAAGTTAAGAAAGCTACAAAAGAGTCTGATTTTCACCGTAGAAGTTCATTCCGGCCCAATTCAGCAAGACCATGAAGACTTCCCAGCTTCAGTATAAGGGCAGAAAGAACAGAAGGGTAACTTCGCTCAACTGCTTGTTTCCCGATCTTCCCACCACCTCTGTAAAGTTTCAATATTTTCAAGTACATAAAATCAGCAGATGAAAAGGTATCCTGCGGTCCACCATTAGTCAAGTCAGGCATCAAATGATGGACGATACCTCAGAAATGCATTAAGAGCAAATATTGTTGCTTGAAGAATACAGTCGTCTGCTGATGACTCCGAGGTAATCTCCCCCTTTTCTGAATCATTTGTTGCAACAGGTTCTTTGTGAAGTATAGATAAAATGTACTCCAAAAAAACAATAGCTAGCACTTTATGCTGGGAGAATGCCTGAAATCGAGGGCAAACAATCAAACACATAATAAGAGGTGTATCTCTAGAATTCACCTAGTTTGCAGGTGATAATAAATCTGAAATTATTTAGCATGCAAATGAGTATAAGTAAACCACCACACTGAATAAATTTCTCATGCCATTATTATATGTACAGGACAAGTACAAGCAATGTAGTAAATCATGATGGTCTTATTCAGGCCCACATAAACCACATTGATCCTGGTTTTACACACTAGTACCACAAACTGGTCTTTAAAAAAAACAGTGGGGAGAGGAAAAACAGTCACACTTATCTAATTATAAATTATTTTAAATTAAACACAAAACATACAGCTAGATTCTCAATATGTCATTTCTAGAGTTTTGGGATAAATATTTTGTTAATTTCACTATCCTATCATATGTTTGAAAAATCGCAAATAAGGAGGGATATAGCGTGCATTCTGAGCAAGGAATCAAGTGCGGTGAATACCTACCAAATTTTCTAGACACTCACCAATCTGGAGAAAGGTCAAAAATTCTACTAATTACCTGGTGAGTCCTAATTATAGCAGTCTATGTTAACCAGATTAGAAGTTTTTGGCAGATAGAATTATACACTGTTAAATAAGATCTTAATACAAAAATGCTAATGCTAGTTGTTAGTTTAACATTACAAGATTATGCTGGACAGACGAGAAGTATTATCAGTCAGTTACATGAATGCCTATTCTGTTTGCAGAAAGTAATACATACATGCATCTATTAATATAAATGAATGCGATTAAGATACCAGTCGTAAATGCAAGTGACCAGTAACTTGCATGGTACAAATGCCCAGGCTTGGCCCATATACTCACATAAACAACATCCTGTATAGCCCAACCACCATGAATTCTTGTTATATCCTTTGTACAGATATCTCGCCCAGCCACAAATAGAACTTCATCAAAGACCACACTGTGATTGGTGTTCTCGGCTAAGCATGATATCTATCATAAGTCAAAGGTACAAAACTAATTGAGGGCATAATACCAGACAAGTATATTGGTATTGAAAAAAATGAACCATAAACACAATTGATTAAATCAGTGATGGATACTGCATTGAGAACTTCTTGGCGCGAGTGCTTGTCGGTAAGAGAAACAGCAGATGAGAGCAAAGATTGTGTTGTCCTATAACATCAGCAAAAGAATCTTACAGATATTTGAATCTTGAAATAATAAAAAATAAGGTGCAGCGCACTCTATTTCTTTTTTAGAAAATTAGGTCAGTAACACTCCAAAAGGGTGTAATTGAGAAAATTACATCACAAAAGATGGTCATTGGTGTATGACAATGGAACTCTGTTTATGCTAGGAAATGACACTATTCCATGTTACTTTTTCAAAAATGACTAAAATATCCCTATGTGATGCCTTTTTAAAGTTGGTTTCTCTTTAACTATGGTGACTAGCGAGGCCTCTCCAGAGATTGTGTTGCCTGCAGTCCCACACGGGCCAATGTCATGCTGTCGCATCCTGAAGTAACCATGTGGTCTGTGCCCTCTATGTCCTCGACTGAGATGGAGGAAATTTTGGTACTTTCTGGCTAGCGATGTTATTTTTCAACATAAACGTGTTTTGTGGTGTCATCTAGCAGTGGCTATCTAATAACCCAACCTTTTGGGGTGTTACTGAGCTAATTTCCTCTTTCATAAACTAACCTCAATACATCGACTTCACGTAGCTCCTTGCCTCTTCTGATAATAAACATGATAATAGCTTGTATGGATCCATCTGCTGATTGCTTTACTTTATCACATGTTGCTAATGTGCAAGAGTGTAGCAAGACAACCAGCTATATAAGTATAGAGAAAATATGTTGTCAACTATGATGGCATACTTTAATTTCAATTTCAATTCTAAATTGGTTACCTCATCCTTTGATAATAGAATACACAGAGAAGAGACAACCCTATCAAATACTTCGGTCTGGTCAACAGATGCCTCCTGAGAACAATACAAAGACAGATTTTAAAAAGTTGCTCGCAGAAGAGGTTTTAACGGACAGTAAAATAAGGCAGCAAACTCACCCTTCTGATAATAGAGACTATGTCCTCTAGGGAGGACAAAGCACTATATGAAGATTCTAGATCAATGTCATTAGCATATGCCTTCTGCTTTGGAAGTGACAATGAAATGTTGAAGAAAAGTGCAATGATCTACAACAAGAAAAACATACGATGGAAACAATTGATGAGCTCAAAATCAACAAATAAAGATAACTTTTAACAATTCAGTTATATGGTGTATGAGCTTGTGCTAACTTCTGCAAAATATGGCTATTTTTCAACAGAACCACATAACATATGTTATGCTGCATGATAAAAAACTATTAGGAAACTAGTATCATACTTTTCCTTCCTTGTGTGTCCTATTGCAATCAGAAAGAGTGGGAAATGGTGCATTGAACAGAAAAATAGAGTTATAACAGATAAAGAAAAGAGAATTAGCTACTTCCACACAAACCTGAATCGCAACTTTCCTAACTCCAGCGTCTGTATCAGCACAACGTGGAAGATATGCCATAATCCTCTCTCCCAAGCTTAAGGAATCTCGGTTAGGCAACACAAATGCAGCTGGTGATAAAATAAAAGGCAGCCTTATCCTAATGGGATCACAAATCATACATTTACACTAGCAATTGAAGAAAAACATTCAACATACATGGCAAACCTGACAAGCTCCTAGTCCCCCCCTGATCAATTTGCTTGTTCAGTGTGAAAGTTGGATATGAACCCAACACACCAAATCCACCAGAACAAAGATTGCGAAACTTTATTAACACCTCATGTACAGCAACACATCCCCTTCTCCTCTGGTGTTCTGCAGATGACGAAACATACGGATCGAGTTGTCTAAGAATATGCAACAGCTGGTCTGCTCGACTTCGACCATCTTCACCACTGACAAAGAACATATCAGGTAAATGATCAAGAGTATAACCATGAAAAGAAAAATATAACAGAAAAATTGCATAAATCAAGAACTAACCAAACATAGAAACAGTTAAGGAATGAAATCATTATTTCGAATTCCCCAAAAAATCATTATTTTGGACACTGATTAACATAAAACTAATGTGCTAATCTAGGAGCATTCACGAAGTTATAGTGTACTGTAGACGGATAGCTCCAAACTTGACTAAGCTATTCTTTGTCGTGTAGAAGCTCAAGTAAACGCTATATCAATTATCACAATAATCCAACCTGAGACCAATACACACACACACACACACAAAAAAAAATTCAGAATAAGTTGATGGGTACTTATTCCTGTGAGTATCCAATATATTCTAATCTTAGCAGTTAGCAATATACAGAAGTACTAGAATGTATTATGTTAAAGCAAATTCCAGGAAATAATATGATGCTTAGAATCAATCTTTCTTGTCAAAAACATGGCAACCAGTCTTTGCATTTAGCTACTTTGCCTCATGTTATCCCCACATTACTACCAATCTTCTAGGCCTAATTTATCAGCTTCAGCTGACCCATACTGCACAAGATCCAACACAACATCACTGACAGTTACTGCAACCAAAGTTCTTAACTGCAACAATAAATTCAATATTTTCAAACAATTCCAATGATGCCATGATATAGCAAGTAGCAGAAGGAAAATAACACACAGAAGAAATTGTCACCATAATAAGTAAAGATTATCCAAAAATGAAATCAATTGATTTTTTTTAAAAAAAAGATCTTAAAGCATTACCTAGTTAGCAGAATGGCACCTAACAAAATAATGAGGTTTGTTATGAGGCTCTCAATAATGTTTGAGGGCTCAGTTGGCAAAGCGAAAAAACCTAATGTTGCCTGAAAATTGATCATAAAACAAGTCAAAATCGTATAAATTAAGTAATTTAAGTAACTGAAACCACAATAAATATAAACTATTAGCATAGTTCTGTGACATTGCGCCACTGCAATGCAGACCTTCATGACACGGTTTCTTGTTTCCATAGGTAATCGTGGCTCTATTGAAACCAGAGTAGTACAGGCACTTAAAGCAAGACTCTGCATATGTAAGAAGAATTTACTAGAGTAAAATCCATTAAATTGAATAGGCTACTGTGTATGCCATAGTGAGTACAAGTTCAATCTATAGGAAGACTATAGATGTAACGCTAACATAAGACAAATAAAAATTAAACAGGAATGAAGAATTTAATCTAAAACTTTCAAAAAAAAAAATCTACAAATGGTACAAAAACAAGGGTTAAAACTTAGTGCATACTTGTGTGTGCAGAAGCTCACTGCTGAAATCAACAAGATCATTATTTTGATCCCTTCCCATTAGAGTTAGTACATACTCCAGCAACTGATCTCTTCGTTTCAGTGGGAATGAAATTCCCATTTCAGCAGCGCTAATAACAGCTCGGCCTAAACAATAATACTAATCACATATGATAATAAGACCCAAAAAAATAACAACTGCAAAGTGTAAGTTGTAAAGTCAGAAACCTAACTGCTGGTACATAAAATACTTACTTTCTGATTCAACTAATGATTACGTTGAATTAATTAGCTACATTATATGTATTACCTCACAGGCACTGTCTACACCTAATTAGTTATACACCATTTACATGGGGACATATCTAATGCAAACTCATATCTAGGTGCGATTAAGCAAACTATTCATGTGACAATTAGATGTGGGATGGATGGACAAGATTTAGGAGACTTGAGGGTCATACATATGGATAACTTTGTGAATAACATCCCCATATGTTGTAAATTGTTTAGGGCTACTACCTCCACTAGACCTACTAGATCACATCCATACAAACATCACCCAATGGTCCACAGGCAAGTTTGCATGATTGTACCTAGACATTAGATGCAATTGATATGTCCCCAGAATATATACAAACCAAAAAAGTATATATTCATTTGACTCAAGATAATATAATACCTAACATGCATCCCCATAAAAAATTGCCTAACATGCATGAAGGCCCAGAGCTTACATATTTGGAAGTGTTCAATGTAAAACAGCGATGTCTATGTCCATGTTTTGGAATTTGGGGGTATGTAATCTTCTGGGGGAAAGGGACAATAACATAATGCACCAAAGATTTCACATTAACTACTGAAATTACACAAGTAGATGATATCAATGGTGAAAATTCTTCAAGCTCAAAATGCCAATTCAATCTAACAAGGGAATGACAAAGAACAACTTAGATTTTTGCTGAAACTACTTTAATGGAATCAACCAGTGTACCTTGTTAGATTAACCATATGTATAGGGTGTTATTTGCCTTTTTACCTCTTCTACTGTACATGTATTTTAGCCCATTGGGCCCTTGAGGAATGCAATTGCTGCACTTCTAACATGGTATCAGAAGACCACTAGGGTTAGGTTTCACCTTCCTCCACTGCAGCCGCCGCTCCGACTAGTCACGGCGAGGTCGCAGACCGTGCTGCCGGAGCCCGCGCCCTCCTTTTTTTTTTTTTCTCGCGCCTCCGTTCCCGTCGTCGCTGCCGCCTTCCCGGCCACAGCGCTTTGCCGCCTTCGACTTTCGAAAGCGCCTCGACGCCGGCCGACTCAGGCCACTGGAGTCGCCGCTACCGAGCCGCTCCCGCCTGGGCGGCGCACCGCACACTGCTCATGGCGGCGCCGCCGAGTTGGCGCTTAGACTTCGCCGCCGGCCCTTACCATCGCCGCCGACCTCCGTCCGAAGCTTTTCCTCCAGGGCCGGATCGCTTCGCTTCTCTTTCCAACGGCCGACCTCGGCCCGAGCATCGCCATCGAGGTGGCTTTCTTGCGCTCTCGCTCCCTACATCGCTGCTTTGCGGGCTAGAGCTCTAGTTCAAGATTATTCTATGCGGGCCGGGCTTCTCGGCTTAACTTCGGCGTCATGGCGGCCCTTCTCGCGTTATTGGACCGGTCGCGACTTCAAGAATTCAGATTCGACGGCACCAACTTCCGCGAGTGGTCCACCCTTCTTTCGTGTTTGTCTCGACAATCGCCGTCTTTGGGGCATCTCACCGGCGCCGTTCTACCACCGGCGTTGCCTCGCTTCGGGCAATTTCACTGGTGCCGACAATCGTTGTAGCCCGCCGTCAGACAAAGAAGTTTACGAAGCGCAGTGCTTGACGCCTACATCGTTGCCTTTCGGCGCTAGAGGATCGGGCGCTTCAGAGGTTCAGGCTTTGTCGGCCGCCTCATTGGCAAGATGCGATTGACCTCGCGCCGACGTGGTCAACCTAGATTCGCTCGTGTGATGTGGGAGTACGCAGCCCAAGACTCACCGAAAGCAACAGTTTCTACACCTCTTCTGCGCTGGCCGAGACTCTTCAGCCAGCAGGATTCCATCAGATGACTTCTATCGCGGCTCAATGATGTGTACCGTCACCGACGCTTTGGAGCCTCCACCGACACTTCTCGTGGCGCTGTGTTCGCCGGATCATCGTGGCCGGAGCTCGGTCTTCCAGCTTCTCACCCGGCCGCCGAGTTTGAGCCACTCGTGCTCGGCTTCCTGCCCGCCGCCGCTCCCGACCATGGTGGAGGCCCCGACGCAGTACGTGCAGAGGAGACCCGCTTCGTGGCGTTTCTCTCGCCTCGCGACTGCGGCCGGCGCTTTGGAGGTTCTTCTCACCACGATCCGCCTCTTGCCTCGCCCCGCCTCTCCCAGACCGGCAGGAGAGGTTCATCACTGCGGGTCTCATCGCGGCTACTACACCCAAGTGAGCTCGCTGACTCGCTGTAACCATCGCAAGAAGGTCGGCCACACCATTCAAAGTTGTTTGAGGCGTCTTGAAGGCAAAGCCACCGAGAGTACCTCCAATACCATCGGCAGCATTGGGGCCAGTCGTGCTCCTGATTGGGTTCAGGCTGACTCAGCGACTTGACCACATGGAGCTTCGCTTGGACTCTAGGTTCCCCACCGCCTCTTCTGCCACGGCCAGCCAGGCTCCCTCTGCTGCCTCAGGTATTTGGTACCTTGATTCCGGAGCTTCTTTCCATATGACACCAGATCCAACACACCTTGGTTCTTTGAGATCTCCTGTCACTCCTGTGTCCGTCAGGACGGCTGATGGTACACTTCTCTCAGTTGCTAAACAGGGCACTCTTCACACGTCTTCCTTTTGTGTTCCTTCTGTTTCTCATGTGCCCTATCTTACTATGCAACCGATCTCTCACCGCCAACTCTCCGATCTTGGTTTTCAGATACTTTGATGTCGACTCGCTTTATTCAGCTCGCAAGACAGGACGCTTAGTTGGTTCGCCGGACCCGTGACAGGGAACGCCTTCCTTCCACTTTAGTTGGTTCGCCGCTCACCGCTCCAGATGCCATCGTTTTCGGACCCGTGACTCATCCCACGCATGTCGAGGAACTTCGATGAGTCGTGGTGTTCTTTCCGTGATACCGCCTCGCTTTGGCCACGCCTACCTCCCATATCCTAGTAGTGATTCTCAGACGAGTCGCCCTTTGATTTAGTACACTCGATGTATAGGGACCGCCCCTTCTGCTTCAAAGGGGTCATCGTTGGTATATCATTTTCATTGATGATTATTCTTGCTCACCTAGATTTACTTTCTTAAGTCTCGTGATCGTGTATTAGTCGCCTATTAGGCTTTCTCGACCATGGTTCATACTCGCCTCGACTCAACCATTCGTGTTTCATACGACTGACTCGGCGGTGAGTACCGCACATCGCTTCCGCCGCTTTTCTTAATCAGCACCTTCCTCAAGATTGCAGTGCACGGTGCTCATGCGAGAATGGAGTCGCAGCGCAAGCACCATCACCTTCTTGAGATCGCTTGAGCATTGATGCTCATTCGCCTCCTCCCCATTTTCGGCTGAGGTCGCCTCTATGGTCGCTTATCTCATCAATATTCAATCACCGCCCACTCTTTCTTCAAGGTGTTACTCCAGCTGAGCGCCTCTATGGCGCACCTCAATACAATCACCTTCGCACCTTTGGGTGTGTTGTCTATGTTCTTCTTCACCTCGTGAGCGAACAAAGTCGATCGTCAAGCAAAGGCGCTCTGGCTATGACTCGAGCGAAAGGGGTTTCATTGTTGGGATCCTCTTTGTCGAGGATTCGGTCTCTCTAGATGTCACGCTCGACGAGTCTCGCCCCTTCTTTGACGAGTCCCGTTCCTTTGACTCCTCCTTCGACACCTCCTCCTTACTTGAGTCTCTCTCCTTTCTCAGTCTACCTGCCCGCTTCACTATCCCTCCTTCCTCTTTACCACCTCCACCACCCTCTCCACCTCCCACCATACCTACCTCTCCTCCCATTGTTCTTTCTCCTCCTACACCCACTCCGGTTCCTCCTACACCTACTCCAGTTCCTCCTCTACCACCTTCTCTTCCTGTTCGACCTCCTATCCGTTTTCACTACTCTCGTCGGACTCCTTCCTCCTCCTCAGATCCTTCTCCTTCTTTGGCTCCTCCTTCATTGGATCCCGCCTCTTCTCCCCACTCAGACACTCTTCGTGATCGGCTAACGATTTCCTCCCGAACGATACGGGTTTTCCACTTCGCTCTTCACCTCCTCCGAGCTCGCCTCATCTGATGTCTTGTTGCTCATCCCGAGTGGCGCTTATGATGGTCGAGGAGCTTGTCGCTCTTGAAAGACTGTACTTGGGATCTTGTCCTCGTCCCTCCACCGTCACCCCGATCACATGCAAGTGGGTCTATAAGATCAAGACTCGCCAGACGGTTCCTTGAGCGCCACAAGGCGCGCTTTGTCGTCAGTGGTTTTCAAGCAGAGCACTACTGTGACTACGGTGAGACGCATCTCCAGATTGCCCACAAGACTACTATCCTCTCCCTTGTGGTCATTGTTTCGCTTTCATCTATGGACCATCTCCCAACACGATGTGAAGAATGCCTTTCTTCACCGCGAGTTGCGTGAGGAGGTCTACATGCACCCACCTCCTAGCTACAGTGTTCCTGATGGCCACGTTTGTCGCCTTCGTCGCTCTTTCTATGGCCTCAAGCAGGCTCCTCGTGCTTGGTTTGAGCGCTTTGCCTCTGTTGTTACCGCTGCTGGCTTTGTTCCCAGTTAGCATGACCCTACTCTTTTTGTCCACACCTCTCCTCGTGGTCGGACCCTTCTCCTCCTCTACATTGATGACATGCTCATCACAGGAGATGATTCTCAATTTATCGCCTTTGTTAAGGCGCGCCTCAGTGAGCAGTTTCAGATGTCTGATCTGGGCCCTCTTCGGTACTTTTTGGGGATTGAGGTTGAGTCTCATGACCATGTGCTCCTACCTCTCTCAACAAGAAGTACATCCAAGCTCCTTGCTCGTGCTTGCCTTCTATCGACCAGAAGATCACGACACTCGATGGAGCTACACCTTCAGCTTCGAGCCACTGATGGGGTTCCTCTTGCTGATCCCACTCGCTACCGTCATCTGGGGGAGTCTTGTCTACCTTGGCTTCACTCGCCCGGACGTGTCTCACGTTGTGCACATCCTTAGTCAGTTTATGGCCTCGCCCACCAGTGTGCACTATGGTCACCTCCTTCGGGTTCTTCGCTACCTTCGTGGGTACGGTGGACCGTCACCGTTTCTTCCCAGCTCAAAGAATTTACAACCGGGCCTACTCAGATGCTACTGGCTAGCGATCCCGCCGATCGCAAGTCTGTCTCTTACCATCTTGGTTTTCCTTGGATCCTCTTTGATCTCTTGGAAGACGAAGCGCCGAGTGTCTTGTTTCGCCCAAAGATCGAGGCCGAGCCTCCGTCTCCGGCCTCGAATCGCCGAGGTGACTTGGCTTTGGCTTTTTGTCGACCTAGGTGTCACTGCTTTACTCCGACGAATCGCTCGCTTCCGACAAAGATCTGGCGCCATCAAGATTGCTCGTGATCCGGTGAAGCATGAGCTCACCAAACACATCGGTGTCGATGCTCACTACGTTCGATCTCAGGTGCAAGATCAAGTGGTTACTCTTCGTCATGTGCCTTCAAGGCTCAAATTTACGATTTCTTCACCAAGGCACAAACTAAAGCACAACATTGTTTACATCTCTCCAAACTCAGTGTTGTAGATCCACCATGAGTTTGAGGGGGGGTGTTAGATTAACCATATGTATAGGGTGTTATTTGCCTTTTTACCTCTTCTACTGTACATGTATTTTAGCCCATTGGGCCCTTGAGGAATGCAATTGCTGCACTTCTAACATACCTAAATCCAGAGGGAAACAGCTGTACTACCAGTACTTTCTGTCTGGGTAAGCTTCAACCAGTTTACATGAAGAGGGTGGTTTCCACATGATATTCTCCCTTAAGCTAATTATCAACTCAGTCATACGCTTTTAAGCTATTTCTTAACTCAGTCATCTTTACTTATATAAAGCTGATAGGATTGCCGCCCTCCCAGCCATGCCACATCACCCGCTTCGCAAAAAAATACCTTGCAAAATTCAAAATTATGTTCAGGTCCTTCCACCGCCTCTTTTGCAAAAAAAAAATCCTCGTGGTTCCACAAAATCGCGTATTGCTCCAAATATTACGTTTAGGTCCTCCCCGGCTCTTTTGAAGGAAAACCCTTGTGCTTTGCATCAATTTGTGAAGAGGTCTTACGCAATTTAACACGGAAGCCCTTGGGTTTCCAGTAATTCCCAAAAAAGGCCCTGCGCACTCTAGCAATTTTACACGCAAGCCCTCAGGGTCTCGAAAATTTACGAAGAGATCCTCCGCGATTTTACACGAGGACCTAGAGTTCCGGAAATCCGACATATCCCGTCCGGCGCGGCGTAGCGCGCAAACCCATCTTCCACGATTTTACACGAGTACCTAGAGTTCCGGAAATCCGGCATATCCTGTCCGGCGCTGCGTAGCGCGCAAACCCATCTAGTAACCAGTGAAACCCAGGGGAATCAACCGTTTACCAGTTGCTTACGCTTCATTTCAACAATATTGTGCGATGAGGCGTTCATGTAAAAGAATTACATGAAATATGGCATTTGTATCCATCAGTATCAATTATTTTAGCTCACTGAGATTTCAGATGATTTCACTGAGGTCTGTTGCTAACTAAGATTTCTCAAAATTTGTGAGATGGGCAGGAACCACCAGTTTTCCCTAATAGATATGAACAAGCAACATGAATACATGATATACATGAAAAAAAATCTGAACATAATACAAAAAAATAAGACTTAAAGGCTACTGAGTCAATCTCTGTAAGCAAATAGCAAAAGACCAGTTGTGACAAAGCAGAGCAACAAAGGCATGGCTTATGCTATCTAAAGTCTGCCCATATCAAACATAAATCCAAGGCAAATATCTCTACCAACTGAAAAACTAACTCCAAAAACAGGACACAAGATGCAGCCTTGTTCTATAGGAAATTACCTAAAAGGTCAATTGCAGTAATGACAGCTTGCTTTGCAGTAGGATGTTGAACATGAAGCAATCTTCCAAGCATATTAGTCCCCTGAGTACAAGTATAATAACATTCCTCAAGCTAGAAAACCAAAACAAAACATATCTGAAGATTAGTATAGTGGCCTGTGTGGCCCATGTGAAGTAGTGGAGGTGGAATATTCCCACATTGGAAGTATAAAGTAAGTTGTGCTAGCATATAATGCTAGTTAGGTCCAAACATATCACTTTCAGATTAACCCTTTTATATAAAGCAAGGACAAAAATGTAAGCAAAGTGCTATGCATGCTGCATACATCACATGGGGACTAGGCATAGAGCAAGCACTTTGGCATTACATACTTACATGAAGCTCCCCACAAATGCTAACAGATTGCGCTGCTGTTTTGTTGTTGAACCCCTAAATTAATTCATGTTCAGGCATGTTGTTCCCTTTCTACTCTCTGGGTGATTTATACACCAGGTTTCCTGACAAGCCCAAGAAGTTGCACCCTATTTCGGGGAGCTTAAGCTTCCAGTGGCTTTAAGCTGAAGCCACCCCAGACAGGACTTGATTATGGGTATCATTGTGATGATCAAAGATGTGCTACATGTCCCATTTTAAAAACATTTGCATCAGATGCTTTTAGCACCACTCATATGCGATCATACATAACATGATGCAAATAGGCCATCACAATGAAGCAAAACAAAGCAGTGCAAATTAATGGGTTCAAAAACTGCATACTTTGCAAGCAATGAACCCTTATTTTAGAAAGAATCTACATGCACTATCCTTCTATAGGGAGTACTTTCCAGTATTTCAGTTTTAACAAAAAGGTGACAAAAGCACCCTTGTACAGACAGCGCAACCAAGAACCAACCAACAAGTGCTAAAAGCATGCCTGCAACTGCATTTTGCAAAGTGGGACAGTTTTTCTCAAGAGAGGCCTTGTTTCTCATTCAAAGGAAAAGGCTATATAAGGCTTGGCCCAACCTAGTAGTTTACTGTAATACATCAAGACTAGTTGGTCACAAATGCATATGTAACCATCATTCGTCAGCGTGGTCACATCCATACAACAGAAATAAACACAAGTTTGTTATTAGATTGTATAGCATACCACAAGTGCATTAATTCTGGCTTCAATAACTGTTGATGGAGCATATCTTGCAGCATAACCATACATCAAAGCCAGAGCTGCATATGTATCATCAACATCCTCCATTTTTGCTCTGAATGAGAAAAATGAGAGGAACCTGCAGAATTCAATCACATATTTATTAATAAAATGAACCAACTGGATACATGGCCTGGAAAAATAAACTAACAAACTAAAATAATAGTGTTGTTGGATCACTTTATATGCAGTCTCAATTTCTTTTTCTTCAAATACATCATGGGACTAGTATTACAAAACAAGGAAACTGAAGAAAAGAATTGTTTAAGCGGACCAATTGCAGTTTCAACTACAAATATAAAGGGCAGACAAATTATAGGAGGTTGATTAAAAAGAGGGAAATGAATTGGCACTTTGGAGTTGAGAAATAAAGTTCAATATCCCACTTGGGCACAATATTGACCATATATTATGGGCATACCTGTGACATACGTAACACATAATCATAGTTCAAATTTAGCTTATGAGTTGCTGTTACAACATGATTGGCATTGTGATTAGCATGATAAGATGGTTCTCCTCCCAAATAGGTCATAAAAGTACCTTGAGAGAGCACTTTGCCCTGCATTGTCTAATATGTTCTTCAGCTTCTCCAACACTGTATCCAAATGAGATGCTGCAACCTGCAAGTGTAACTTCAGTACCAAAAGCTCCAAAAAAAAGTACAAAAGGAAAGGACTTCATTAATGCCAGCTTACCAACCCAATGCCTTGGGCAAGTCCAAGGCGATTAATAGGAATAGACATGCTTGAATGTCTACACATCCAATCTATCTTTTCGCGGACATAAATCCTATCATCAACCTTCTGAAGAAGTATTCCTAAACATCTGCAAATTTAAAAAAAAAAAGATCACTTCCAGCACATCGATCACATGGGCATGTTCAGAATATCTTTTGCGCATAGAAGCCAAAAACATCACATCCAGCACATAGGTTACATGAGCATCCACTAAATAATAAGTAATAACAATAGTTACCACATTCTGAAATATGCCAAGAATTACCAGCTTAATGGAAAAGGTACAGTAGAATAACATAAATTTACCTGTGCAACAAAGCAGAATGTCCATCAGATGTAGCATAGAGGTCGTATTGTCTGGTAAATGCATCACCCAAGGGTATGATCCACTCATTGTCATTCACAACATCCAAAGATTCTGCTAAAAACTGAAAGATATGGCAAGATTAGCTTTCCAGAGAAGCAAGAATAGCAATTGAATCCTTGAACGAAAAAAAAGGCCTACAAGGTACAAAGAAGCAATCCATCTTTTTCTGGCATCTGTGTTTCACTCAACTAGTTAGCAAAATTTTGACTGAAGCAACCAGCATCACCATCATTCTAGTTGCTAAGCACCCATTGTTGGCAACTCTTTATGATATGATTATAATCCCCAAACAAGAAGAATAAGATACTTACATTTATTATCATGTCATCCCATATTTCCTGGTATGTGCTATCTTGCTTAAGGTCTTCAGGGTCACTGATGTAAGATTTCATCTTAGGGACCTAATACTTGCCAAAAGATGCATTTTGTAAGCCGCTCAACAACATGATGAGGGGAATTTGCACTATTACCATTCCCTAAAAACAAATTCAACTTCTTTGCTGTTAAGTAAATCACCATAAGACTTACATATTTTGTGCATTGTACAAATAAACTATGCATAGGGCAGGCATCATATTAATTCCAGGACACAGCCAGGATTGGCAGTAACACATGTTTTTCTTTTGGGGATTAACACGAAAAAAAATCAAAACTTTAATACGTGAATACAGCAAAAAGGTGTGTACAGAATATAACTTACTCCTAGTCATACATAATTTCTTTTTCATTTAGAACTAAAAAATAATAAAAATAGAATGGTATTAACAAAAAGCAGGAATAATAATGCACCCTTTAACTGCTAATAACACTAGATATATGAAGTCCTATACCTCATCTTGCAAAAATAGAGAAAGGTTTCTTGGGAAAAGTGGATCCAAGTAGCACAGCACCTACAAGCACCACAGGTGAAGTGAATGCTGATGAAACCTTTGAAGTTTTTTATATTAAATATGTCAAAAGAGTCCTAAAAAACAAGGGCCAAAAGAGTATAAAGAAAAACAAAGATGTCATAAGCCTGTGTAGCCATCTTAACTTCTTAACCAGTAAGAGCAGGAGTTAATACTTAATTTGAGGGCAAACAAAGTTGCAAAATATAATCAGTTATTGAAACAGTTCAGATGTAAATCATGTATGCAACGATGTCAAACCATTGTATAATCAAGATATCAAACTAAAACAAATAGAGGCAGCCCTATTGACTAGTGATGATAGTTATAGAATATGTATATATTCATATTAGTCCTTTGTATAGGGTGTTTTCTGCTAATTGCCCGCTTTGCATATGACTACATATGGCCATTTTGGCCCATGGAATGTAAATTAGTTCATTCCAAAACAAGGTATCAGAGCTAGGGTTAGGGTTGGAGAGAGGCCGATCTCATGCTGCCGCCTCGTCTGCTCTTCTCTTGCGTCACCACCAGCCCTCCCACCGCAATTGTTGTGCTCCTCTGCTCTGCTCACGCAGCCGCTGTCACCACACCACCAGCTTGCACTGTAGGCTCTCTTGTGCCACCCTACGCTGAACCGGGTTGAATCTGTGCCACCTTGCTCTAGATCTTGCCGCCGACCTTCTCGACCTCTATCGGCGCCGGATCCATTCCTCCTTGACACTGCCAACACCGGATCTACCTCCACTAAGCCCAGATCCGACAACTTCCTTCGACACGACCGACGTCAGTGACGAGCCGTCGCCAACGAACTGCACGGCGAAAGCTCGATGTCGAGGAGGGTGGACCGCAGGTTAGATCTTCGGCTGGCAGGTACAAAAGACCTCCACTAGTGCGTGGCCTAGGGATCTGGCGGTCTCGGCACTCTCACACAAGGCTTATGGCAGCACCAACCATCTGCCTTCAGCTCATACCTGCTTTAACCAACTAGACTTGCCAGAGTACACATCCAGAAACCAGCTCCAGGAGAGGTTGCTATTGGTTATTCATGAGGAAAATGAAGGGTTTGGATTCGATTAATCTGTCATTCCCTACATGAGTCATCCCTTTCATGGAAACAAAGAATTGATATAGTCCTTGGCATAGCAAGAAGCCTTCTCCACGAACCTGATGGCTGCCACTAGCTCCTCCGTCTCCATACCACTCTCGTAGATCGTGTTCAATGGGATGAACTTCCGGGAATAGTCTATGCACATGTGGATCTGCCTCAATAGCCAATGCCTCTGGGATCACCTCACCAACGAGCAGCCTTACTCAATGCCCGCCTTAATCAGCTCAATCGGCTGGGCTACTTGTTGGTGTGGGTGCCACCCAACTAGCTGATCCTAATGCCGTTGCTGTATTTGAGGATGCTGTGGAGATGTACCAATCTGATCTTCATGTCTATGGTAGGTGGTAGGGTGATGAAGCTCATGCCATCACCATCCTCATTGGGAGCATGACCGTTGACATCTTTATGGAATTCGTCGAGCTACCATCGTCACAGCTGATGTGGGAGCATGTCTGGGCTCAGTATCAGCCAAGTAGTGATGCCCTCTACCTCTTTGTGGTGCATCATCCGCACTCTCTCCAGCAGATTACTAGTGTGACCATGAGACTGAATGTCTATCGAACTTGTCACTGTTGTGTGCAAACACGTGCTTACCAGGAGGCTCACCGTCTCTATGACTTCCAAACGCATCTTTGATCAAAGTTAGAGCATGTTCGTGCTCACCTACTAGCCCATTCAGCATGCTTGTCTCTGATTGGAGGCACTCACTTTTGTTCGTTTCGAGAAGACTCGCCTTTGTGGTATGACTTACCATCTTTTGTTGTCCTGGCTACCCGTACGCTCACTGCTCCTACATCTCCCGTGGCGGTAGCTCCTACTACTGGTCCTTCAGCACTGGTGGGTGCACCGGTGGCTGCTACAAATGCCTCTACTAGTGGCCTTCACTGCACCTAGTGTCAGCGTGATGGCCACAACTACCAGACCTCCTACTCCATGAGGCGGCACTGGGCCCTAGAGGTGGTCGCCCTCAACGAGGCTTTGCTCAGGTAGGAGGTGCTCCTCACCAGCTTGACACCACTCAGTAATGGGTTTCCCTCCTTCAGCGTCTGATCGTCAGCCCTACCTGAGGCTCTTCAGGTGCTGCCAGTCTTTGCACTCAGCCTCCAGCCACTCAGTCTCCCACTTTAGTTATATCATGTCCTTGGATCCCAGACTTTGGTTCTTCCTTCCACATGACACTAGATTCTACTCACCTCACCTCTTTGTCTCCCTCCATTCTACCTATTTCCATTCAAGCTGCAGATAGTACTTCTCTTTCATGTTATTAGTCAAGGCAATCTTTCCACTCATAGTTTCCATGTTCCTACAATTTTTCATGTCCCTAGGCTTACTATATAACTTATGTCTGCGGGTCAGATTACTAATTATGATTGTTGTATCATTCTTTAGCTTGACACATGTTGTGTTCAGAACTGCCGCATAGGGACTATGGTTGGTACTGGGCCGCATTCCCTTGATTCTCAGTGCCTCTGGGAGCTCGACTGGCTTTGCCTTCCTTCCACTTCTGCCTCCATTAGCTAGTTGAACACTACTGCCATCCATTAGTTTTGCTCCGCCGCATCATCTATTAGGTCACCTATGTGGGTCGCATCTTTCTTCATTAGTTCATAGTGGTATTCTTGGGTCTGTTCCCGTTGATACTTCTTTATCTTATATGGTTGCAAGCTTGGCAAGCAATTGCACCTCCCATATGGTTCTAGTGACTGTTTTCACTTATCCTTTTGATTTGATTCACTCTAATGAATGGGGCCTGACTCCCTTCGTTTCAAAAGGGGTCATCGATACTATATGACCTTCATTGATGACCACTCTCGCCATGTTTGGATTTATTTCATGTCGTCTCGTAGCAAGGTTCCTTCTATTTAATAGTCTTTTGCTACTATGGTTCGTACTCAGTTTGATTCAGGTATTTGTATCTTTCGTGCTGGTTTTGTTGGTACCTGTCTACTGCTTTTCATCAATCTTTTCAACGTAGGGCACTCTTCCTAAGTACTACTGTTTTGGTGCTCATGCTTAAAATGATATTTTTGAGCACAAGCATTGTCACCTTCTTCAGACTGTCCACAATGTAATACTAATCCCTTATATTCCACCAAACTTTTGGGCTGAGGCCGTTTCTACTGTTAAACTAGACTTGTATAGGGTGTTATTTGCCTTTTTCCATCCTCTCTGTACATGTATTCTTTTGGCCCATTGGCCCAGTTAGTGGATTGAGCTGCCATTCAAACTATTCCAACATGGTATCAGAGCCTCACAGCCCTAGCTAGGGTTTCCAGTTGTAGCAGCCGCCGCTGCACGGGCCGTCCTCATTGGCAGCCTTCTGCGCCGCCGCATGACTCCTCCGTGGCTCTCTCTTCTCTTCTCTACCTCCTCGCTTCTCTACTGCCATACATCGCCTCTGCCGCTGCTCACTCCGTGGCGTGGTGCTTCGTGGCGGCGACACCACCTCGCCGGCGTCGGCTCGCCTCCTCGGGCGCGGCTCGCCTCGCCCGCCTTCCCACGGCGGCCGTCTCTTTCGCTTGTGCCGGCTTCTCGTCACCACCTGCCTTCTCTGTGGTGCCTCCTACGGCTGACGCTTACCTCGCCGGCTGACGCCTCACGGCTCTTTCTCCTCCACATAGCAAAGAAGAAGAAGAATTTCAATCCTTCTCCTCCACGCAACAAGCAGCAGGCGACCCAAATTAAAAAAAAATCATCTTTGCTCGGCTCCATTTAAATCGGTTCGAGATGGCCATCGGCGTCTCCTCAGACCGGGACCGATGCCTCTCCTTTGTCATGTTTGATGGGACCAACTTCCGGAGTGGTCTACAATACTCCGGGTCTCACTTGAGCATACCAGCGTCTTTGGGGTCACCTGGCTGGAGCTTGTCCTCGCCTTGCCACCCGGTTCGCTCAGCTCGGCTTGGGTCGGAACGATGGCACTCGGTTCTCGCAGATGTCCTCACAGATACGAAAGCAGAGACCGACAAGACATTGCCGATCTGCAGACTCTCGGTGGGGCAAGCGGATGAGGCTCGTCTTTAGCTTTGTCATCTTAGGCAACATGAAGGTTGAGCTTGCCATGGATCCGCCACTCTTCCTTCTTCTCAACTCCGATGTGGGAGGCGTCAGCGCGAGCTCGGCCCGAAAGCGATGATGCTCTCTACACCTCTACACCGGAGTTGGCGAGCTCTCTTCATCGGCGAGACTCTCACCGTTGATGCCTTCTACCGGCCAGACATCGATGTGTGGCATCGCTTGACTCTTTGGAGCCTCCCTACAATCCGACTCATGATTGTTGTGGTCTTCGCCGGGACCACAAGAGTCTTTGTTCGCCTCTTTGAGTTCCTCCGCCGTCTTCGACCGGAGTTTGAGCAGCTCCGTGCTCAGCTGCTGGCCCGTTCGCCTCGTCCGTCCCTGGTTGAGGCACTCACTCTAGTCCGTGCCGAGGAGACTCGTCTTCGTGGTGTTCTCTCGTCTTCCTCGTCGGTCCTGATCACTGCCACACCTCCTCTCAGGATCGCCTCTCCCAAAGACCTGCAGCAGAGGCTCATTCTTAATGGCGAGTACCGCTGGTGCGATGGTTATTTGTAACTCTTGAAGAAGACAGGCACACCATTGAGCGATCTTGAGGCGGCCTCGAGCCGCAAGGGGAGGTGGTAGAGCTGGCGCCTCTCGTCCACGACGCCTGGCCGATGTGACCATGCAGATGTGACTCGGCGCCTTGAGCGCATGGAGCGCCACTGGGCGACACTCTCTCCAGATCGTCGATTGCAGTCTTCCTTCGTATACAATCACCCCGGATTCTTGACTCGGGGCATCTTTTTCATATAACATCCGATCCCACTCACCTTGGCCCATCGAGTTCTTCACTATCCCTATGTCCGCCGAAGCGGTGATGGCACTTCCTCTCGATTCTTTGGTCGGGGCACTCTTCACACTTCTTGTTTTCATGTTCCTTCATTTCACATGTTCCTCGCCTCGATTCTGACTTATTTACTCTTTGGTCACCACCGATCTTAATTGTCGATCATTCTTGAGGTCGACTCTTGTTCTGCTAGGATCGTCTCACCGGGACCCTGGTTGGTACTGGCCGTCGAGTCCGTGATTCTCAGCGTCTTTGGGAGCTTGACTGGCTTCGCCTTCCCTCCGCTTCTGTCACGCCCACCTCCAGCAGCCGATCGCTGCAGCCCCCTCGATGTCCTTGCCCTCGCCACCCTGCCGCTTGCTTTTGCTCGATGGCATCATCGATTAGGTCACATGTGGGTCTCGTCTTTCTTTGTTAGTGAGTCGTGGTGTTCTTGGGAAGGTTCTGGTGATACCTCCTCGTCTCAGATGGGTCAGGTAAGCTTGGGAAGCACTCATACTACCCTATCCCACCAGTGACTCGGTGTCTCTTCAGCCGTTTGATTTGGTTCATTCTGATGTATGGGGCCCGGCTCCCTTCGTTTCGAAAGGGGGTCATCGTTATTATGTGATCTTTATTGATGATTTCTCTCGTTACACTTGGATCTATCTTCTGACCTCTCAAGATCGTGTTGTCTCGCTTAAAGCTTTATTTGCTATGGTCCGCATACGCTTGACTTCGCTTATTCGTGTCTTGTGGTCAGGACTCCTTTGAAAGTACCTCTCCGCCTCTCTTCGTCAATATCTCCTTGCAGCAGGTACCCTTCCTCAAGATTTGTCTTGGTGCTCACGCCGAATGGTGTCTCTGGCGCAAGCATCGTCACCTACTTGAGGCCTTTCGGCGATGATGTTGTCTTCCTCTGTTCCACCCCACTTCTGGGCTGAGGCTGTCTCTACTGTTGTCTACCTTGTGAACCTTCAGCCTTCTACTGCTCTTCAGGGTGCCACCCCTGTTGAGCGTCTCTTTGGTAGGACTCCTCAGTATAGTCACCTTCGTGCATTCGGGTGTGTTGTGTTTGTGCTCCTTCAGCCCCGTGAGCGGACGAAGCTTACTACTCAGTCCGTTGAGTGCGTCTTTCTTGGCTACGATGCTGAGCGCAAGGGTTATCGCTGTTGGGACCCTGTGGCTCGCAGGATCCGGGTCTCCCGAGATGTCACCTTTGATGAGTCTCGATCCTTCTTCACCCATGATCCTTCCTCTAGCTCGCACTCTACCTCTGATTCGCTCTCCTTCCTCACTCTACCTGATGCTTCCTTCTGTCCACCACCATCCTCTCCGTCCCTACCTTTATCTCCACCTCGCCACCATCACCCTCATCTTCCATTCCGCACCTTCGTCGCTGCTCCATCCTCTCCTCGCCACCTCAAAGCTGACCTTTCCTTTGCCTTTTACGCCTCCCGTCTGTTTCCACTACACTCGTCGTCCACCTCCTCCCAGTTCCTCCTCCTTCTAGGTCCTCCTACTCCCACTTCAGAGTCTTCTCCTCTTGAGTCCTCTCCTCTTGAGTGTACCTCTCTGCTCCCTTATCATGCAGTACACTCTTTGTGATCGAGTATCGATTCCTCGTCCGATCGCTATGGTTTCGTTGCTCTGCCACTGTCTCCTCTGAGCCTACTTCCTATCGCGATGTCATTACTCATCTGAGAGGGCGCTATGGTCGAGGAGCTTTGCTAGAGCAAGATAGGCACTTGGGACCTTGCCCTCTTCCTACTTCATCACTCCTATCACGTGCAAGTGGGTCTATAAGATCAAGACTCGCTCGATGGCTCTATTGAGCGCTTATAAGGCGCACCTCGTTGCACGTGGTTTTCAGCAGGAGTATGGGCGTGACTATGAGGAGACCTTTGCTCTGTTGCTCACAGACCACTGTGCACACACTTGTGGTGCTGCTTCGCTCACGGTGGACCATCTCCCAGCTTGATGTGAAGAACGCTTTTCTTCACGGTGAGCTCCGTGAGGAGGTCTACATGCACCCACCTCCTGGTTATTCTGTGCCAGATGGCCACGTGTGTCGCCTTCGTCGTTCTCTCTATGGGCTCAAGCAAGCCCCTCGTGCTTGGTTTGAGCGTTTCACCTCTGTTGTCACCACTGCTGGTTTTGTTGCTAGTGAGCACGACCCAGCTCTCTTCGTTCACACTTCTCCTCGTGGTCGTACTCTTCTTCTTCTCTACGTGGATGACATGCTCATCACAGGTGATGATCCGTAGTACGTTGCCTTTGTGAAGGCGTCTCGATGGCGATTTCAGATGTCGATTTGGGTCCTCTTCGATATTTCCTTGGGATTGAGGTCACTTCCACGCTGAGGGCTACTACCTCTCCAAATGAAGTACATTCAGATCTCCTTGATCGGGCTTGTCTCACCGATCAACGTCTTGTTGCCACTCCTATGGAGCTTCACCTTCACCGTCCCTCGACGGTACTCCTCTTGAGGATCCTACTGCTCTAATCACCTTGTTGGGAGTCTTGTTTATCTTGGCATTACTCGCCTCGACATCTCCCACTGCTCACATCTGAGCGGTTTATGCATCTCTACTCGAGATACACTCATACCACCTCCTTCGAGTCCTGCAGTATCTTCGTGGTACCATTGATCGCGTCTGCTTTTTCTCTTGCTCTAGCCCTTTGCGACCGGGCCTATTCAGATGCTTCTGGGCTAGTGACTCCTCCGATCGTAAGTCCCTCTCGCTTATTGTGTCTTTCTCGGTTCTTCTCGATTGCTTGTAAGACCAAGAAGCAGATGCTGCTTTCTCGCAAGATCTGAGAAATTTGAGTTGAGAGCGTTAGCCTCTGTGGACTACCGAGGTGACTTGGTTACTGGTGGCTCTGGCAGATTTTGGTGTCACTGTCTCTACCCCTACGACGGTGTGCTCGACAAGATCTGGCCTGTGATCAAGATTGCTCGAGATCCAATGAAGCACGAGCTCACTTAAGCACATTGGCGTTGATGCTTCCTATGTTGATCGCAGTGCAAAGAAGAGGTGGTTGCCCTTCAAGATGTGCCTTCCGAGGTTCGGATCGCGGATTTCTTCACTAAGGCACAAACTAAGGCGCAACATGATCTTCATCTCTCCAAACTCAATGTTGTGGATCCACCTTGAGTTTGAGGGTGTTAAACTAGACTTGTATAGGGTGTTATTTGCCTTTTTCCATCCTCTCTGTACATGTATTCTTTTGGCCCATTGGCCCAGTTAGTGGATTGAGCTGCCATTCAAACTATTCCAACATCTACAACTACCTACCTTGTCAACCTATAGTCCACTACTCTTCAGGGTTCTACTCTGATTATCTCTACTATAAGTCTCCTCAGTACAGTCACCTTTGCATTTTTTTGTTGTTTGCTTTGCTCTTCTTCCACCCTGCGAGTGCACAAAACTAGCTGCTCAATCAGTTGAGTGTGTTTTCCTTGGTTACAATGTTGAGCGCAAGGGTTACACTAACCCAATTGCTTGTCGGATGCGCATCTCGTGCGATGTCACCTTTGATGAGTCCCGGTCTTACTATCCTCGTGACATCACTTCCAGTCCAAACTTCCATGTTGAGTCGATCTCCTTTGACTTTTCCTAATCCTCATGTCTCCAATCCATTGGTTTCACCTTGGCTCACTCCCCTCTGGACCCCCTTGCTTCCCCACCAAAGGACCCTTTAGCTTGTTTGTTGACATCTCCTCTCCATTCCACTACACTCGTCGCCCGTTCTAATCCTCCTCCACCAGCTGTCACCCTCTATCTCTACTCTTACGTCCTTATTGGGTCTTGCTCCAGCATCTCCTTCGAGGTACATCCTCATATTACGGCTTTATAACTTTTGCTACTTCTCTTACTGAGCCTACCACTTATCGTGATGCTGCATCTCATCTTGGGTGGCAGCTCGCTGTGGTTTGAGATCGCTGCTTCAGAGCATACTAGCACTTGGGACCTTGTTCCCCTTCCTGCTTGTGGTACTCCTATCACATGCAAGTGGGTCTATAAGATTGACACGCTTTGATGATACCATTGAGCGCTACAAGGTGTCTTGTTGCACCTGGTTTTCAGCATAAGTATAGGTGTGACTATGATGAGACCTTTGCTCATTTTGCTCATATGACTATTGTTCGCACTCTTATTGTCATTGCCTCTATTCGGTAGTGGACTATCCCACGGTTTGATGTCAAGAATGATATTCTCAATGGTGAGCTACGAGAAGAGGTCTACATGCCCTCCTGCCTCCTGGGAATTCTGTTCCCGACAGTCAAGTTTGTCGCCTCCGGCGTTCACTTTGGGCTCAAACAAGTTTCACATGCTTGGTTTGAGCGTTTCACTTCTATTGTCACTGCTACCAGCTTCTTCGCCGGTGATCATGACCCTGCTCAATTGGTTCACACCTCCTCTCATGGTCGAACTCTTCTACTCTACATGAATGACATGCTCATCACTAGAGATGACCCTCGATGTATTGACTTTGTGAAAACATGTCTCAATGAGCACTTCTAGATGTTTAATCTGAGTCATCTTCGCTACTTCCTTGGGATTAAGGTCACCTCTATGCCTGATGGCTACTACCTCTCCTAGCAAAAGTAGATCTAGGATCTTCTTGATCGTGTTGGTCTCACCAATTAGTGCATGGTGAACACTCCTATGGAGCTTCACCTTCAACTTCATTCTACTGACGGTACCCCTCTTAAGAATCCCACTCGCTATCACCACTTGTTGGGAGCTTGGTTTACCTCGGTGTCACTCGTCCCGACATCTCTCATGCTGTTCACATTCCATGCAATTAATTTCTACTCCTACCTAGCTCCACTACAGTAACATCCTTTGAGTTATGCGATGTCTTTGTGGGACCATCACTCAGCGCCTTTTCTTCCCTTGTTCCAGCTCTTTACAGCTTCAAGCATACTTTAATGTGACCTAGGCTAGTGATTCTTCTTATCGTCAATCTCTCATCTCTCATTCCTTCTTGGTTCTTCCTTGATTGCTTAGAGGACTAAGAATCAGACTATAGTTTCCCATTCAAGTGCTAAGTTTGAACTGCAGACTTTGACGCCTATAACAGCTGAGATCGGCTACGGTGGCTCCTTGAGGAATTTGGTGTTCCGTTTTTTGCACCACTAGGGTCAATGCTTCCTACTTGCAGTCACATGTACAATAGCAGGTTGTCGATCTCCAATATGCTTTCAGAAGTTTAGCTAGCTGACTTCATGAAGGCACTGACTAGGGGTTAGCACAGCTTCTATCTCTCCAAACTCAATGTTGTTAATCCACCATGAGTTTGAAGGGGATGTTAGAAGTATATGATATATTCGTATTAGTCATTTGTATAGGGTGTTTTCTGCCAATTGCTCTTGCCTTGTACATGACTACATATGGCCCTTTTGTCCCATGGAATGTAGATGAGTTCATTCCAAAACAGATAGAACCTATTTCAGTTGACCAGAATTACAAAGCTATATAACCTTTTTTGTATTAAAACAAATCAATGTCTAATTTTCCATACATAAGAAATCCATTGTACGACATAAAGTTTCATGATAATCCCCCCATCAAAAGATAGAACTTCACAATGATAAAGATTTTTAAAGATGCAAAGTATTCACTTTCTTTTTTTTTTTTTTTTTTTGGGAAGAAAAGTATTTACATGTCTAGAAAGCTAGACCACAGATGAAACAGATGGGTGGACATCAAGTCAAATGCGACAAATAAAAAGGAACTGTTAAAAACAGGCAGTCAAGATTTTCATTTAAATCTTCTTTAAATGATTTAGGTTTAATTAGTATGAAGACAAACCGTCAGGATCTGGGTAGCAAGTTGACCCCTAGCAAGTGGATTATGCAGAAGAACAAGCAAGCGAGCAAATAAATCCTGCATGAACCATTTTGTGATAAGAAAAAACTAGCCCATGGATGAGAAATTTAAAAAGATATCTGTTATCATGCAAAATACCTCAGGATTGGGCATTTCATTCGAGGCATTAAATTCAGTATATAGAGGATTTGTCTGCGACAATTTATGCCTACACAATTCAGTTATGCATTTGCAGACCTGCAGTTATCTCCACGGTAATCAGTATACAGTATAATAATATTATGCACCTGATAAAGGTGCAGTATTTATTTACTAGAAACGTATTAGAGGAATGACAAGAGAAGCCCAACTAAGGTTCGTTGCTTTGACAAATATTAAGGGTGTAAAAAATAACTTAGAAGCACTCACCGTAGCTACTGCACCTGTATACTTCTTCGGGATTATCAGCTTCAAGATAAATGGCCATAGAACATGCTGGAAAATAGGAAAATCTAAAGTGCATTCCTCATATGACGAAAAATTGTATGATGCTAGCTCCATAATTTGATTTCCCGACTAGATGAGCATAACAAAAAGATTAAAGAACATCGAGTATGCACTTTACCTCCATTTCAGGGATGGTGATTGCTAATAAAAGTAGACCCTTTTCACATACAGCTCTTAGTTCTGATAGACCAGCAAGACTTATTTTCATCTGATAAATTTAAAAATAAGATGGATCATCCTCAAGCAATTGACAGTTAACAAGTAAACTGTACAGAATCTAAAATTAAGTAAAACCTCAAATCTTTTGTCCTGGAAGTACTCATTTTTCAGAGTGTTGAGATCATTTAGATCATCATCAGTTATAGCATTATGCCGCACCAAAAACTCAACTGCCAACTCAGCAGGATGCCCACTTAAATAGCAATGTGAAGCCATGACAACAATTAGCTGTACATTATTGAACTAGTATCAAGACAGTAAATAATTGGATGTATAAAAAATGCAGAAATCAGTATTATCTATAATCTTGCATTTATAAAGCACTAAACAAAAGAAATTGCCTGTAGTACACATTTAATGAACTAACTCTGCCAAAAGTTAATATGGAATTCATTACCTCGGCTAATGCCATTCGAATACCCAAGCTCTGCTCCTCTAAAAGTGATTTCACTATTTCAACCAATAATGTTTGCTTCGTATGCCATGATTCCAACAACCTAAGATAGAAAGGGTACAAGAGCTGTCACAAATTGTTCTAAAGCATGGATAGAGAGAGAGAGAGCACCTGGGCAATAGATGTTTTATCGTGCCAAGTGCCCCAACAATGGATGCCTCGTCTTTTGACTTGCATTTCTGTAGGCCAATAGAAGGTAAAAGCAATAGTCTATATAAGCCTATTTTGATAACACTAAATAGTTAATAGGGAATCCCTCATGATAAGGTTTTGACTTTTTTGGAATGTATAGAAAGTGGAAAAATTATGTACTTACACTCAAAAGAAACATGCACAAATCCTCAGGATATGCCAAACCAATCACCAAGAAGCAATGCTGGAGTTCATTGTATGTCTACAAGCATGTAAATACTGCACATGAGTAGTAAATCTTTTTATGAACAGCAGTGTACATCTTCTATACAGCAATGAAAATAAAAAAGTCAGACAACTTTGCTCAAAAGTAAGAAACAGCGTGAGGATCTCTACTGGATAAAAGAAATCCCAATATTTAACCATGTAAGCTTTGTGAATTGCTTCATGAGAGAAAAACACTATGCAGATAGCATCAACAACAACTCATGCTCAAATCAGGGCAATACAGAATTTGCAATGGTACCACTGCCACATACTGGCCTAATAAGGAATGATCTCATTGGCACAAAATAACAACAATATTGCTTAACTCAAGTTAGCATTATTGACTTGTAAACTCCAGATCCACTGGCCCAAACTCTAGTTTGGTTCTTCCAATCATGAAAAGATAAAAGCTTAAGCTGAGTTTTCAGTGGTCTATATGAGGAGCCTATAAAACATTACATCTCAGTCCTCAGAGCATGTACTAGTACAGCTCCAGATATAAACAGAATCTTCTCCTGGGATACCTGCCAGGCTCCAATCTAAAGGTTTGAAAACACAACAGTGTCATATAATACCAATATAACATTTTGTATCACTCTCCAGGCCATCTGCCCAGCAACTGTTGTGCTTCGATCAACTACCAAAAAATCTCGACTTTATGAGCACCTTAGTCATCACTTCTGTTTACCAAGCCTCAATGTGTCATTATGGATTACAACTGATCCAATAGAGGATGCAGAATTAATGGATATCCAAAATTATCGTAAAAGATAAGACAGGAGGCACCTTCAATCCCTTTGAAACATATGAATGCTCATCTTTGCTGTTGTTGACAGATGCTAGAGGAAGAAGTGCAACTAAGACCACAGTAAGCTCCTGCAACACAAGAAACAACAGATTCCGAGTGATCATGCTTTGACATATCTATAAGATGTCAAAAAACAACTATATTGTCTAGCAACATTCTGTAACTTCTATTATCTCCAATTCATCTATTGTTGCAAGAGAAATAGCTGGAAGCACAATGAACATCCACATGGGAGTAGATATTGCATGTGTTTTTTATATATACTCCCCCATTTGTTTTTATAAGGTGCATTTTGGTCAAGTGCAGATATCAATGTTATTAAGTCATCAACTAATCCATGATTAATCGTCCAGTCGGTACATGGAGCACGACTAGAGTGATCGACTCGACTTGAGCGACTAGTCATGCAGCCGGACAACTAATCGGCGACTAGATGCGACTAATCGGGCTTTCCTAGCCAGGCAACTCATTGCCCACGTTTAGAGAGATGACCATGTGACACATTTATACATGGAATGGAGTGGCTGAACCGCTGAACCCTAAATCCTCCAGTCTCAGATCGATTCCGCCCAGCGCGCCACCAAAATCGCCTGCGCCCGTTCGGCCATCCGTCCACCTGCCGAAGCCGCCTCCGCCTCGGCCGCGGCCACCTCAGCCTCGATCGTAGCCGCCCGTCGGCCTCGGCCTCGGCCGAAGCTGCCTCCGCTTGTCCACCTCCCCTGCACCCATTTGCCAGAGCCGCCTCCGCCTCCTCCTATCCTCCTGCGCCCGTCCGCCTCCGCCAGTCGTTCTACCGGGGCCACCTCCGCCTCCTCCCCTCCGCCCCTACCCATCCAGATAGAGGGTAATGCTCTGTTCTAGTGCATCATCTATTTTTCAACTTTGCTCTGTTCTAGTGCATCATCACAGATCGGGTAATGTTCGTCCTATTCTTAGGTTTTATGCTCAGTTCTAATTAGGTAATCATAAATAGTGCTCTATTCTAGCGTTTTATGTTGTCATTAGGTTTTCATTGTGAATATGTCATGTTTATGATGATTTTGCGGTGCACTAGTAAGTCCAGATTTCCACATGTGATGTGTATGATGTTTTTGCAGTCCAGATCGGGTTTATGATGTTTATGGTTTCCACATGTGATGTGTATGATTTCCACATTAGGTTTCTACAGTGCACTGTCCACAACTCCACATTAGGTATTTGCAGTGCACTACAGTGCACTGTCCACATTTATGATTTCCACATTAGGTTTTTCCAGATTTGCTCATGTTCTAAACTGAAAATTACTACCATTTCTCTGTGTACTTGTGCAGGTGAAGCAAGTCGTCATGAGGAGGAATTTGAACTAGATGATGACTTGGATGGCTGATTCCAAATATAAATGCCTTTGTTACTTTTTGCTACTTTCAGACTTAGAGCTTATCTATCAATTATCGTTGTCCTTCAGAACTTGTTTCTTATTAAATTATGCACTTATGCTATTGCTTAATGACTGGCTGGCTGGTGGCTGCCAAGTGCCTTATTGATGATCATCTTGAATTTTAATTTTTTACTTGATGTGAAGTCTGATCTGTCAAGTGCGAATGTGATGATGTCATGTAACTCCTGTTATTTTACTTATTGTCTAGTACTTAACTACTTATATCATTTTACGTGTTGGCTAATTATTCTATTCTTTAACTTCCAGGGTGTTGCTTCTCAATTTCAAAGAAAGGCATTCATCAAGAAAGACATGTTGGGATCAAAACAAGTAAGTCATCAACTCATCATCATGCTTACGTCGTTCTTCTCTTCATTTCATGAGTTACAATATGTATATGTGTTTAAGTGTTGCTACAACTTAGTATGTGACATGTCCTACTTATATACTTCATAGTCTGGAGGCTAGTCGCGACTAGTCGGTCAACAAGTCTCCCAAGTTGGCAAGTCGGCAACTTGACTCGACTTTACGGCGGCTCGACTCGACTTTACGGCTTAATAACCTTGACAGAGATTAAAGAGGTCATAAAACCAAGAGAATAGTAGAGGGGAATGACCATGGTATCCATGGTGTTAATGTCTTGGGAAGAAGAGAGAATAGTTAGTGAGTGTTTACTCATAAATGTTGAAGAGAGAGGGAAGATGTATGAGGGCAAAAGAGAGAAAAAGTCATTAAATCTGCATGTGCGCCTTATATTTAGAAACAAAATTGCAAAAACTATATGCCTTATATTTTGAAACGAATGGAGTACTAAAAGAAGTTATTGACCATTATTGACCAGTCATCGTGCTGGGTATTTCCTAATGGAATATGATTCATGCAATTAAAAAACATGACAGTCACAGGACAATATGTGAGCATGTAATATATACATTGAAGAAGGGGAAGCATCTAGACTAACATGGATAGCCCATGTCACTAGAAGGTGGGAGGGCAGGAGAGTAAATGTGAACTAAATTCAAGGGATCTTTTGAATGATGGTGTTTGGTTTGAGGGACCACCTAACCTAGGATGTGCTGGACCATCATGGTATCATCAAATGATTTCTGTGGGATGACATGACCCCATTCCCCATTTTTCTACTAGACTTGTGCTAATAAGGGATGAAGTGGTGATGGGCCAACGCATTCCATTCCTCAAACCAAACAAAAAGATGAGGAATGAGTTGGTGTAGGAGCCTAGAACCAACCCCATTCCTCAAACCAAACACCCCATTAGTGGACAATCTGAGCCACCCAGATCTAATCTAATGGTCAACATTGCTAGTTCTCATTCTCCCATTCTGAGGGCAGTTGCGACAGCAATGAACACAGAATATCAAAAGATGACACCAAAATGTGCATCCACTATTTTGTAGCCATGAATATGTACCACCTCAGTCCATTGTATCATGCCACTAGTTATATGTCTAAATCATACATTTAGGAAAGGTATTCATAAATTTTCAATCGTGTGGTTGGCCAACTACACAATACAAGCACAGTGCAGAGATGACTTCATGGGTTAAGCAAGTTTAAACTTTGAAAATAAAGAACATCTTCCTCTTCCGTGATTTGATATTTTATTCATAGAACATTTTTTTAAGAGATGGCAGCCAAACTTCCCAAAACTCTTGTGCAAGAATATACCATGTTTTTTCTGTCATTCAAAATAATTACAATCCTACTATATTTAGCTATCTAGAATTACTTGTTAGACATACTAAAATCATGTTTTCTGCAACGGCAACAGATGTCATTGACCCTTTTTAAGTGATCATACAAAAGATCGCAGTTATACATGAAGACTATACACCCTTGTGTTCCCTGTTATGTTCTTGAGATCTTTATTAATGGTATAAATGTTCTATGTGTGCCATGCCTACCATCAAATAACAATTTTATCATGGCGACCTTGCATACTTACAAGTTACAATGTGGAAACCCGCACAAAAGATGACTGGATTTCTACACATTAAGGATATGGATCTAGCCCAAAACACATTAGTTATGATAATTGTAATAAAATGAATTTATAAAGAAAAACAAACATACAGAAAATATATATGTATCTATGGAGTAAAAATAGCATGCCTTCAGTGTTCTTAATTTACCTCAAAATCAAGTAAAGGAGGGCCACTTTCTGACAATAATGACGCATTAAGAAGGTTATGAAGACTGTGAGACGCAATAAAAGCAACTTCTTGATCTTTCCTACATCTACATGAGCAAAACAAATAAATGCCTGGGGGAATTTGGCAAACATCTTCAGAAAATATGTGAGAATAGAAACCATACAGGTCCAGCATTGTTGGTACAATCCTTGGCAGTGCTGATTTCAACTGTGACCTAGTGACCAGGCCAACCATTTCTCCCAAAGCCTCCACAGAAGACAACCGCACCTGATGAAAATATTAACCAGACAATAAGCATTATTTAGCAGTTAATTTGATCAGACGACATTATGTCGGAATTAACAAAAACGATTATATATTACATTACTACAAAAGCAGTGCACTAAGTCATTAAGATCCCAATATAATTTAGCAAATCTGCAGGGCCTTAAGTGAAAAAGGAGAAGGAAAAAAAGTCCATTGTACAAGAGACTCCAAACATCGATTATCCAATTTGGTGCCAGGGGATGTATCTGGTAGGAACTCCCATTAAAATAGTATAATGTGAACTCACAATCCTAGCCATCTGATTGACAGGGAATAAATAGCAATCGTCTGATGTGCACCTCTGGGCACAATCGCCGATTGTCTCCCTAGGATCGAACGGACAGAAGTTAGATTATCCAATTTGGTGCCAGAGGATGTATCTGGTAGGAACTCCCATTAAAATAGTATAATGTGAACTCACAATCCTAGCCATCTGATTGACAGGGAATAAATAGCAATCGTCTGATGTGCACCTCTGGGCACAATCGCCGATTGTCTCCCTAGGATCGAACGGACAGAAATCTAACTTCAAGGAAGTTCTGAATTAATACATTACCAGGTGTTAACAAACAGTCACAACAAGAATTGAAACATTTTTTGTCAGACAGTTGGATCTGAGTGCATTGTAAGATTCCTAGCGCTTGTTGAACACACCACTAATCACCCAACAGCCTTAATAATGGTGGATCACAACATTACAACAACAACCAAACCTTTTGTCCCAAATGCTGGGACAATCTAAGAAAAAAAAACTAACAAAGTCAATAAAACCCCTAAACCTTTGATCTTAGATCATGGTTCCGGTACACGGATCGCTAACTTCTATGCACTCCTATCCAACGCTAACCATTTGGATACGTTCCAATTCATCAAGTCTCTTTTAATTGCTTCTTCCCACATCAGTCTCAGTCGACCTCTGTCTCTTCTTTTTCAAGATGACTTAAAATTCTATTACACACCAGTGTCTCAGGAGGCTTCCGTTGGAGATGTCCAAACCATCCCTAACAATGTTGGACAAACTGTTCTTCAATCGGTGCTACCCCAACCCTATCATGTATATCACCATTGTGGATTCAATCTCGCCTTGTATGATCACAGATCGACCACAGTATCCGCATCTCTGCTACACTCATCTTCTGTACGTATTGTCTTTTTGTCGTAAACACTCCACTCCATATTAATGTGTATCAGTTTTATTGGCAGGTATGTGTTTCTGACAACTGCATCAAAGTTGTTTATATAGGTCTAAGCATTATTCACACATACAGCATGCTCCTATCAGTTGCGATGATATATTACTGTAAGGGGTGTAAATAGCAACAAGTCAAAGTTGAAGCCATGCAATGTACCTTTAGATCACGTGAGCCTGTCCATACTTTTAGAAGTAATTCAAATACTGAATTCATGAAAGACCTGCCAATGAAATATTAGACAGATGGCATACAGCTTCCATTACCTCAAATTTTTTTAAAAAAATCATTCTTGTATTGAAAACATACATAACATCGGTATCGAAAGGAAGCTCGGAGGGGGGATCTCCTATGTACTGCCATGCAGCCTGGCACCAACACTTAAATGCTGCAAATAGAAGGAAAACATTGTATCAATGGATCAAAAAGAAAGCTTTGTAAACCTTTTCAAATTTCTGGAAACATATGACGTAGAAACCAGAACATATGCTGATGATTGGAGGAAATTTCATATGCAGTACCATTCGCAAAAACAGGTCGTTGGCCATCTCGTACACTTCCTAGGATAGGTAAAACACGCAAAAGCACATCCTTTAATCGTGGGGTGAACTGCAAGGCTTCAAATATGAAAGAACAAGTTGCAAATTCAGCAGTCCAGCACAATCAGATGGAAATTAAACTAAAAAATGTGCTTAACCTTCAGCTAATGCAAAATCTGCAAGTATCTGTAACATGGCTGGCAAAGCAGAAGTTGGTCCAGAGAAGTAAAGAAATATTTCCTCCATCATCTACAACAAGTTAGGTCAACAGATTGATATTAATGTGCTAGACTACGGAGAGTCACCAGCACCCAAAGTCAACAGAAATGTGAAGAGATCAAGCTGATAATAATGAAAAAGGAAATTTATACTCGAAACCAGCTACATAGTTTACTGTAAGTAGGCTGCTTTAGTGATTAATGACTTAAGAGAATACATTCCAACTTTCAAGATGACACTATAAAGAGCTATAGCTGACTGGCACAAAGAACAATCCACCCCACATTCCACCATTAAGAGTACAAGTTTTTTCCCCTAGCGGTCATCCAAGACAGAAATGTACTCTCCTTCAAAGGAAGACTTTGAGAAGAGCAGAAGACATCTGATAAATACATTTACCGAAGCTAATGCTAACAGAGCATTATTAGAAAACTAGCCCTGGAGCAACATGAAACATGTCTACCAGAAAAACTTCCAAAGATTAGCGAAGTTTGGTATTGAAACACGTAATGGACTTGATGCTACATCAGAAAATGTTTGGTATTAGAATGCAAACTATGAAACAAAAATGATGTCATGCTTGCAATCTTTTACAGGATCCTTCAATGAATTGTTCTCCAAAAGAAAAGGTGAACTTCTTACATGAGAAAATTGGCTCAGAATGACAAACCTTTTTGTGTTGGATCATGACACTATCCACTATTATTTTCTCGAAATAACCAAAACACCCTTCTACAATTTCCCTTTTTCACCGGTTCCGTTCTAGCCCAGGCGATGTCTCTACAAGACTTGTGCCTCTCCTATAGCCCCCCTCGGTCAATGTGATGATCTTTTATAGTATTGTTTCCATAAGCAAATCTTTTTGGGGTGTTATTGGGCTAATTGCCCCCATGACCTATGTGCTTCTTAAGTAAGCATGTAAAACACAGCCTTAATCATAGTATTTAACATATATAATAGTTTTATACATGAACAGAAGGTATAATGGTTGGGAAAAAGCATACCAAGTCTGGATCGTGTGACCCTATGGCAACAAGAAGACTAGCTGCTGCTCTTTGCCAATCAGCATTGAAGTCCTGTTCACCAAAGAACAAAAAATAGATCAACCAAAGGAAAAAAGATAGCCAGACAACAGGGAAACCACAAAAATTCAAAAGCCAGACAACACGGAAACCACAAAAAATCAAAAGAAGTAAAGCAAACATAATGCATCCTTATCATTGAAGTGCATTAGGATAGCCCACATTGTAAATAGATAACATTAATAATGTTTAAAACCATGAAAAGAAGTCAAGAAAAGAAGAATTAAACAGTTTCTGAGGAGGCAGGAGAAATCTTTTAACTTTACCGTATGATAAGTGTGTAATAATCAAATTGTCCATTCCATAGCATTTCATTCTGGCAGGGATTATCAGTTTTATTTTATCACATAGTGTAACAATCATACCAGATTATCATACCTACTGTAGCAATTCTCGTATCCCTATGGATGCTAGTTTGTTTGACGTTATCTATTTAGCAACCAACGTAAAATTATCTGTAATTATGTAACTGGAAATGAAGGTGTGGAGCTGCAAAACAGTCCCTTAGTTTCCACCTCACCATCTAGTATTGAGCTAAAAAAAACACAAGGAGACAGCTTGACAGCATACGATACCTTTGAGCTAACAATCTCTGCAGTTGCAATCTTCGCAATTTTCCGGAGGAACTCACGTTCAGCGTCCCAGTGGTCGAGAGCCCTCACGGCAGAAGCCATTACGAGAAAAATCCCAGCCATGTTGCCAAACCGCTACAATCCACGTAAACCAGAACAAATTCATACCCTCAAATTCAATCCAAACAAACCTCAAATATAATGAGCAAATTTTTATCCCAAAGGCACAGGAGCGTACCCGACGGCCGCCTCGGGAGACAGTGGCGCAGCAGTCGAGGACGAGCAGCGGATTCCTGCATCCAGCAAGCAACGAATTTACGGAATTGCTTCCCGCGGAAGGGAGCATGTTACACGGACCGATCCTTACAGGGGCGCGATCTCGCGGAGGGCTGCGAGGGCGGCGTCGCGGGCGGCGGGAGATTCGTCGGCGAGGGAGGCGACGAGGACCTGCACGGCCTCTGGAATGAAGAGAGGAAGCGAGTGAGAGGGGCTGGAGACCGAACGGACGAGGCGAGGAGGGGAGGTAGTGGAGGCGTCACCGAGGGCGGCGGCTGACGCCGCGGAGGAGGAGGCCGCCATGGAGGAGATCCGCGGCGCGAGGAGGGAAGCGACAGCTCAGAAAGGCTCGAGACCGACAGGGAGTGACGCGATGGGAGGTGAGGACGCGAAGAAACAGACAACCAGGGTAGGGAAGGGAAGGGAACCCGTGGAAACGGACGTTTCTTCTCTGGGCTTTTTTTTTAAAGCAGTTTCTTCTCTGGGCTTTTGAATCATGGTTCTTTATGAAGTTTCGCAATTTCCAGCTAAAATTCCATTTCTTCGATCAGATGGGCAGTATGTATGGAAAATTCGTGATGTGAAATTCAGCTGTTTTGAGAATCAGTATTGAGGATACTGCGACACAGGTAGGTAGTTGAAAAGGCCTATGGTTTTAGAGAAACCGGACATGATGACAATGACAAATGAGTGAAGTTGCACATAGTTTATTGTGGAGATGAGTCACCTGTAGTTCTTTCTTTAGTTTGAGCAAGTACTTTATCTTATCTGTATAGTACAGTTAGAGTATTTGAAAGCTAAAATAAACTGATCTATCGTCATTCCTTAAAAATTTCCACCGGTTATCATCAAAGGCATCTTGGTTCTTGCCTTCTTGACTTACCGAAGTAAATACAACCCACTGAGGGAAGGGGCATCTAGCTTCACATCTTCAGAAAGCTCTCCTACTCCAGATGTGGAAGAACGGTTGTGTTCTTCACATGCTAATTCCCAAACCATCCCTTTTCAATAAAACAACACTAGTTTGCTTTCCTTGCAAATACCAAACATCTACTCAGCCTGGAAAAGACAAGGCAAGAACTCCAAAAAAAATGAACATCAGAATCAAATGCCCCTTGAACATCTCCGCACGAAATCTTGACACTGGTATAGTGGTATGCACAATTGCACATGCTGCTGCCAATATCAGATTACCATACTGAATTCCAAAGTTGCAAACACCACCCACATACACAGGATCATACTGTTTGCTACTGATGGAAGTGCCCCCACATCAAAGTGCTAGCATTAATTTGACAACAATATTGGTCATAAAACAAGCCTTGAATCAGTTTGCACTTCCGACTAGCAGTTAACTAGTTATCGCAGAACATATTGTTGGTGCATTTGGGATTTTTCCTCCAAATTTCAATAATAATAAAAAGTTGGCAGGATAACTGGGCCAGGCCGGCCCATGTGGCCAGACCAACCCAGTCGGCCTAGTCGACAGAAGAGAACGAGCAGCGCCTGCTGCTTTGACCGAGAAAAAGAAAACGGCGAATGGGGATCAGGTGGATCGGGAGGGCGACAGCGGCGTCGTCCGCGTCGCTTGGCACCTCGCGTGCGGCGGCTGCGCGCGGCCAGTTCGGCGGTTGGTGCACCGGCCGTTGGCCACCTCTTTCCCTCTCCGAGCTCCTATAAATACCTGGTTGGCTGGTTCTTTCTCGAATTATCACGGTGAACTCTGTTCTAATCCCCATCTCTAGTCCATATCCTCTCAATCTGGTTGAGTTTTAGGCTTTGCTTTTGTGCTTCCAACATTCTCTGTAATCTCTGGCTTGGTTTGTTCTTGATTCAACCAGTGGAAGACTGCACTCGCATGAAACCCTAGTTGAATCTTGAATCTGATCTTGTAGCCTAGGGTTGTCTTGAATGTTTGGAAATCACATAAGGGCAGAGCATCCAGTTGCGCAGCTTTTATGCTAGCAAATTGATCCAGTTGTTGGAGGATATTGGAGCATATTTGCCCAGATTGTGGCTGGTCCTTTTGACCTGCTCATGTGTTCGGCTGTTCTCCCTTCTGGCCGAAAGTTGTTTCTTTGAACTCTGTACAGTCGGTCCTAAGTCTAACAAGGAGAAACTGTCATGAGCAAAATGCATGATGTATGAGCAGGATTGCTATAACCCATCAAACGGCGATAACTAAATTCAACAAAGTCTGAGAGGTGCTTCTACGCATCTCTTTTTAAAAATTGCATAAATATTAAAGTATGAATAAAAGATAAATAGTAATTATTTATCTCTTCGTTTGCTTTAAAATTTGTGTAACTTAGATTGAGTGGAGATGCATAGAAGCACCTCTCAATCATACCTAACTAGCGATTTTTTTTTTTTGAGAAACGCAAAACGCATATCAAAAGTTTGCAAACCAATGAGAGATTTTGTAATTTGCATATCTCTGTATTAAACAAGAAAAAGTTTTAGTACAAACCAATATGCCCACCAGGACATAAAGGTTAGCACCCACAACACAACCTAGCAAAAAAAAAAAAGAAATTACATGGACTGGAATCATATCTAATGGAGATACCGAGCAGCTTCATATTTCACCAGTGTAAGTGGTTTCCTTGAAGAATCACCCGAAGCCCAAGCCTGGTAGTCTTTAAGAAGCTGAAAGAAAACAATTTTCTTATTTGACAAATAATATATGGGGCAAATATTTATAGGAAATGTTGCCCACAACAATCTCTAGAACAAATATGGGAAATGGTTCAACTCAAGAAGCTTCCATTTGGCAATTAGGGTGTGTTTGTCCAGCTCCACGAAATGGTTCAACCCAAGAAGCTTCCATTTGGCAATTAGGGATTTGTTGGATTTGATGGGTAGATTTGATGGCTAGGTGTGTTTGGCAGGGATTCAGTTTCTCTAGATTCGTGAATTTGGTGAAGCTAAAAATCTCTAGATTCGTGAAGTTGAAGTTGTGAGTACATTAAGAGTGTTTAGATAGATCATCTTATTTACATTTTAGACTAAAAATATAAACTTAATTCACTTTATTTTAGCCTACAAATTTTAGATTTCAGAAGAAACTGAAATCTGAAACTCTACCAAACAAGCCCTAACTCTACCATATTCGTGGAGCTGGAGCTGTGAGTACATTAAGAGTATTTAGATAGATCATCTTGTTTACATTTTAAACCAAAAATATATACTTAATTCACTTTATTTTAACCTACAAGTTTCAGATCTCAGGTAAAATGGGATCTAGAGCTCTACCAAACAGGCCCTTAATCAGCATAGATCTTACTCATATATAAATCTTACTCATATATGACCATTCATGAGTCTTTATTGATGGTCATGCTTGCAGTGGTTCAACACACATGACATAGGATTGAACAAACAGCAAGTAAACTAAAAATTGAACCATTCATGAGTCTTCAAATATTGATGAATATGGCAGAAACAAAATGTACTGGCAGTGGCCTCAACAAACTAGCAGCTGATAACTAATCAACTTAGAACTAGTTCATAAATGACAATTTATTAAGGTTAGCTTGTTCGCATATGATTGAACAATAGCAAATCGCTATAATTAAACTATTTGTGAAACATCAAATATTCATGAATATGAGAAACAAAATGAAGCAGACTTCACTCAATTGGTGTTAAAGAGAGATAATTTCCAAAAAGAGAATTTCTTCTGAAATTTGTACACCATTATCTTATTTTATACATAGAACAAGGCATCCTTGATTTTATTCTACCACAAAATCATCTAAAGCTGTAATTCAAAAAAACATGTGTCAGAGCTTGGATGAAAGAAAATGCAGGCTGAACAGATGAAAATGGTACTAAACAAATGGCTATCATAGTCAAAACAGAGTAGTATGTAACTAACCTGCTTCAGAAATCGTGGAAGCATGCCTCAAACAAACTGCTCAAGCACTTGCCTGCCACTTGATTAAATGGCTTCAACTGGTATTGCTTGAAACGGGACGGGTATATCAATTATAACCTGAAGATCATCAAGATAAGCTGATTGTGTCCAAAACCATTCAATTATGTTTAGACGAGGCCGGCTGAGAAATTGACACTGAATTACCTCAATTTGAAATGTCGAATCATGCAAACTGCTATTGCAGAAAACCCTATTCACCATGGGAGCTGCATCCCACAGCAAATCATGTCAATGATTTCCTGGAACAAGGATTAAATAGTTTATTTTAGGATATGCCAAATACAACTATGAATCACACATATTAAGCTAATATAGAGTCCACCATGCAACTCCATGATTGTTTTTTGAAACAAGCAGAGCATAGCATCACATAAAGGCCACACAGGGCTACCTTAGTGCTTATGCAGAACGACTGAACTTTAATTTGAGGAGTCCAGTGGTAAAGGTCTGCACAAGGCAATGTGGTAGTAGGGCAGTGATTTATACAACTAAAAATGCATATATTCTGTTGCAAAACATGAAAACAACACAACGACAATTCAGCAACTTTAAAGCTTTGCAGCAGTTAGAAGAAGAGGACCTATTCTTTTCCTACTTGTTCACCTGACTAATAGTGATCGCAGCAGCTAAAGATCAACCATGACAAGCACGGAAAACCAAAATGGTGTATGCATCATTCTGATTGATGAGAGAGGGAGTTCTGGATTATTCATCTAGCGAGATAGATCGCTATTTGCATATTTTCTTTCAGTCAATGTTTTGACGCAGCTTTGCAACTCAATTTCCCAGTAGAATGGGTATTTCGCAATCCTCTAGACATAGCATGTGCAACATGATTAGCTTAAACCATGCTATCTGGCACCAAAATGAAACGAATTCTCAGCTTCTTTGAAGAACTGATCCCATCACAATCTATAATCATGTGCAGTGCCGTTAAGCCATTAACCAAACAACAAGCAGCTCTCGTGACTCGTCTAGCACACTAAGCAACCAGGCAAGTATCTAGTCCAACAGTGAAAACAATATGAATATCAAGTGTCGAAAGGTGGATTCGTCGACGCGCTCGATTCGCTCCGCGCAGAGCACCGAGTACTGGCTCGCCGGCAAGCTCATGTACTCCGCTGTCCCCTCCCTCAGCATTGCAAGTGCAAGGTCAAGGTGAGCCTAGCCTGAAACACCCCAAAATTTCAAAAATTTTGTTTTATTTATTTTATTTGGATTTTAATTGGACTTTCTCCATTTTATTTGAATTTAATTGGAATTCTTTTGATCTCTTTCCCTTCCAGGAAAGTTTCCCTTTTGGCCACTTTCCTCATTCGGAAACTTTCCCTATTTTTCGGCTTAGCCCATTTTTCCCCTGGCCCGAACCCTATTCCCTCCGGCCTGTTTTGTTTTTTTCCTCGGCCCGGTCCGAAATTTCCCCCCGGCCTGCTCTTTTCCCGCCCGTGGCCTATCTTCTTTTTCCCTCCGGCAGGTGACTTTTCCTCCGATTCAGCCCAAACTCCGCTTTCGACTGCGTCTGTTTTTCCATGGTACCATTTCCCCTGCTTTTTCCTCCTCACAAGAATAAACCCTTATCGCTTCGACTCGGTTGCTTGGCCTTCAAGGCCACCCACTGCTTCGTCTTTTTTTCCTCCTCGAGCCCTGCACCACATCCTCTGTCCCCGCCATCTCTCCGCCATCGACAACGCCACACAGACGCTCAAACCCTCTCCCAGCCAGAAGCTCATTGAGCACCCTCTCTCTCTCCCTCGCCGCGCTTCTCGCTCCTCACCGCCGCTATAAAAGGGCCCTTGCGCCTCGGTTTTTCGTCGCCCCGAGCTCGTTGCTAGCTCGTCTACTTCCCCCCATTCACCCATTCGCCCTCCGGTGGCCTCCTCGCCCCTCGCCGCGGGCTCCTTCTTTGGCTCCGGCCTCTTCCCGCAGTCGAGCCGCTCCGCTCTCTCTTCCGCCCATTTGTTCCTCGTTTCGAGTCCGCCGTGTGCCTCTCCTTCTTCCCCGCCAGTTCATTTCCTCCCCCGTGCTCTAAATCGCCGAAGTGCCAGTCGTCTTCTTAGGCTCCGGCCGCTTGCACCGCCGCTCGCCCCTCCTCTCTCTGTGCTCGGGTCCCACCAGAAGCCACTGACCCTCTCGTCTCATTGTCGTGCGCAGTCCCATAAAGCCACTCTCTCCTGCCGCCACAGGCCCCATTGTCAAGATTTCTCTCACGCTTGCTCGGGCCGCCTTGCCAGCGTCACTCCCGTCCGGCCCGCCTACCAGCCGCCCGCTCGTCAGGCGCTGGCCAGATCGTGGTGGCCAGCATGCCTCGCCCATGGGCCACCTCCACGCTGATGCCCGTGGCGCACGAGGTCATGAAGTTATCATCATGGCCACACAAGACATGGCAGTCGAACAACTCATGTGTCATACCCAAGCTCATTTTCAGTTTTTAAATTCATTTTTTGGGTTTTAATTTATTTGAAATCCGAAAAATAGATTTAGAATTCCAGAAAATCCCAAAAATCCCCAAAAATCCCAAAAAATCCAAAAAAATCCAAAAATAGCCAAAAATACATATTCTTGATCAGTTCGAGCCACTGAGTCCAAACATGATCTTCGTTTCGCTATATCAAGTTCAGAAAAATTCCAAAAATGCCCTTGAGCTCCGTTCCGGTCATTTTCTCTCCTATTCCTTTTTCTATTTTCTTTCTTTTGATTTTTTAATTCGTTTATTTATTGATTTCGCTTTTTCGCGCTAGATCCGACGTCGGAGCTATACCTGGAGCAGTTTCCAAAGCAGGAGCAGTGCATGGAGCTGTCGCAGGAACAAGAACCGTTCGGGACCAGACACAACATCGACTGTCTCTCGTTAGGCGAACCTCTAACCCCGCAAAGCAAGCCACACTCCTTGAATATGTTGATCCCATTATTCTGTATATTTACTATATATGTAGAATTACTGCATTTGTTTGTATATAGAGTAGAATCTAAAAATGAGCTATTTTAGAAAGACTTGATTAGTTAAAGCCTATCCCCTTGACTAAAACCATGTTGATTACGCCATAAGCAATTGTTAACCCTAGGTTATCATTAATGAACCACCGTAAACTAGTAATAATAATCTTTAACAATTTATTTATTATTCAAACCCCGAGTCTTGACTCGGGGTGCGTTTGCAAAACTACTACGGTGTGGGGGACAGTATTGGGCGGACCACGGAAGGTGGATGCTGGCCCAATCCCCAACCCGATGACAAGCTCAGTGTGGTGTGGAAAGGGGTACAGATGGTACCAGTGGTGCGGTGTGTGTCGGGTTGTGTCTTCGGCAATTAAGGATCAACCCCTAGGCAAAGTAAATAACTCAGTCATCTCTCAACCACAGGTTAGGTCGGTCACTGCATGGCACGATCCACGAGTCTTAAGTATATTGTCTTTTCCCTTAGAATGCCTACAGGTGGACTCCCACTCGCAATGGGGAATGAGTTGCATTATGGTTTGGGATGGAACGGAATGGTGCGGCCATTCGGCGGCTTCCTATGATGAGGTTTCTCGGTTGGTCGAACATTGCAGCCAGCGGCCGATGGGCCCTGGAAGCTGAGGATTTGCACCGCCTACTAGGTAGGAGCTAAAGAGGGAAAATTCAATGAAAGGCTATGTTAATCTCGGTCGGGCCGCATGCATAAAAGTTGCATGTTAATCTGGTGGCACTAATAACCGTAGATATTTTGTGGGTAAAGTTGAGTAGCTCTGCAGAGTGATCTAAATGGTATTCGAATACGCCGTGCTTCCGGTTAATGAAGCGGGGTTAATTTAGGGTGATTCTGTAACTGAGCTTGAGTAGTTTTAATAATAAACTTGCCGTAACCTGGATTTTGTTAATGAATCAGTGGTGGTGTTGTGATAATGATATTGATTGATTGATTTATATTTCTTTTGTACTATACTTAATCCTAGTTCATGCATCCACCAAATATTTAAACTTGTGCCAATTCCTTGAAACTCCGTGCATGTAATATTCAGAATTTTCGTGTGGTTTGTTAAGTACGGTTATGTACTCACCCTTTCTCCAAATCCCCCTTTTAGATTTCACGGAAGATGATGAGTTCCTGAAGAACGTAGATGGCGATGTTATTTGGTTTTGAAGGCCTTGATCTATCTGCTCAAGCATTTCGTGTAGATGTTTTTGGTAATGTATATGGTGCCAGTCGCACCTTTTGTAAAGCTCTGGCCGTTAGGCCCTTACTTTATCTATAAAATATTCGCATTTGCTTTTATGTCTTGCAATGTACACTTGGTTACCTACAGCTAAAATTCTGGGTAGCTATGAAGGTATTTGTACACACTCTGAAAAGGGCGGTCCGTTACATAGCCCCTAGAGTTGGGCAGAATCAGGGGGTACCGACAGGCAAGCCAGGGAGGTGGACTCGGGCGGTGGAAGCATTTAGCGCCGCTTAGGCGGTTGGCAATTGTACCGGATTAGTCTATACCGCAGGCAACAACAAACGTAGGCGAGTATGCTCTTTTTTATTGCTGGTGGATATGTCTTTCTTTTTTTTATCTATGATATATTTATAGGGTTAAATTTTGTTGGACGAGTAAATAGGTACAGGTATGAAGGAGTTCTACCTATGTCTATTTCATTTTATTACCCACCACCTTGTGCTGACATATGGGTCAAATGTTGAACTTGAGTATGTGTGATGATTGATGAACGATTTCAATTTTAATTGTTGAATTTGAGCATATGTGCTTCCTTTATTTTGCAAGTGTTATTTTAATTCTTATTCCTATGTGCGTTTGAAATTTTGAATCACTCATAATCATTCTTCAATCTATAGAATGTAGCTGATTCCTAAAATTTCATCAAAAGAATTGTATCAATAAGCACCATAAATCATTAACTCCTAGTGCTCTTTGATCGGAAGGATTGTTAATGATGGCAAGTAAATAGGTATATGAGGTAAACAGGTATGCCTGTGGCCTGTGGGTATCAGATACCCATGGGCAACAGGTATAGGCGATGTTCTTCGCTTGCCACCCTTCGTGGGTATACCCGTGGAGGAGATTTTGGCTAGCCAATATGAGTATGGCGAGCACTACCTGTACCCGCTGAACCCGATTGCCATCTTTAGGGCAGGCAGAGGAGGAGGCGCGAACGACGGTGCGGCGGCGGTGGAAGACAGCGGGGGAGGGAGGTGGGGAGCGGGGGAGTAGCTAGTGGTGGTTGTGCCCTTGGAGGTTTGGGCTGAATGTAGACCTAGGCATTGGGCTATGCCATGGCTTGTCAGGCCAACTGTGCCTAGCTAGTTCAACTCATCTCTGACAAGCCCAGGCATGACCGCATGACCCATTGGCATGCCGTGCCGCCTCCGTGTCGTGCCGACCAAAGCGACTTGCTGCACTCTCAGAGCGTGGTAGGTGCTTCCACAATGGGGAAGCGTATAAAGTGGCATATATCACCTTTTGTCGTTTCCGTGGTCGGAGATTGGGTTATATTTGCTATTGTGTTCGCAAAGGGATCATATTTGCAAAATAATAATAATAATAAGACACAGGACTAGAAAAGTGATAAACTCGAATTCGGTAGCAGGCTGAAACGTGGGGCCATGAAATACTGAAACCTGGAACCAGATGCACACGAGAGGGCTCCTCAACTCGTTGGTGGTTGAATTTGCATTGTTCTAGTGGTTAAATTTCCATTCAAGTGAAACATTTTAGCATAAATATGAGATTAAACGCCATACACATGATTCTTTTGCAACTAGTGCACATTTACCTTAGGTTTTATGTAATCATATGGCGGGTAACGAGCATCTGGGAGCCTTCGAAGAGATAAGCGAAGGACCAAAAGAAGTAAATTTCACAAGTTCGAGTTTTTTACCGAATTAAATTACCCGACAAAAAGCCCAAATCAGATCAACTTTCTTACCACCATGTACATTCAACGCTTATCCTACTTGTATCGTCTCATCCAAGCGGATCTCATGAATTTGTACCATCCATCCCATACCATACAACTTTATTCCCCTAACCAAACACACCGTTAAGGCTTTTTTTACCTTGTAGAGTTGTAGTATACAAACTAAAGTCTCGACTGTTGAAGAAAAAAAGAACATTTTGAGAAAAGTCTCATGTACGACCAAATGCACCAGCACGCATTTTACCTGTTACAACAATTTGGAAGTTAGCTTACATTCACTGAAAATATTATCGATCCAAAGGGCAAGATGAGCAAAATTACATCTCCATTTCAAATTTTACACCGTCTGCTAAGTTCTAATACAAGCCTAGTGTCTATAATACACACATTGGGTTACGTCCACTGAAAAGCTATATACCTAGCTAGGTTACATACGTACATGATCGTGTGATCCATGCCGCTACCATAGATCCTCACAAAAAGACCGCATGTTCGTTTAATCAATCTCAGCATGCACGTAATCTACAAATACAAAATTCTTCTGGAGCTCGTGAAATGCGTACGCCAGAGCGGCACTAACCAAAGCAGCAGTACCAAGCAATATTCTGAGCTGAACATCTGCAGGAATCCCAGCAGTGGCACTGAGTAAGGCGGTCCGGTACATAGCCCCCTAGAGTTTAGGCGAACCGAGTACCCGACGGGCAGGCGAGCGGCTGGCACTGAGGTGGACTCCTGAGAGCGGGCGCATTTGACAGCGCCGCTTGGAAGTGTTGGCTTAGTGTCTTGGGATTAGTCTATACCGTGAGGCAACAACCAGCGATGGCCCGGTATGCTTTTTTTTCTTGCTGGTGGATATGTCTTTCTTTTTTATCTATGATATATATTTATAGGGTTAATTTTTGTTGAGATAAGTAAATAGGTACAGGTATGAAGGGAGTTCTACCTATGTCTATTTCATTTTATTACCACACCATATTGTGCTGACATATGGGTCAAATGTTGAACTTGAGTATGTGTGATGATTGATGAAGCGATTTCAATTTTAATTGTTGAATTTGAGCATATATTACTTCCTTTATTTACAAGTGTTATTTTTAATTCTTATTCCTATAATGCGTTTGAAATTTTGAATCACTCATAATCATTCTTCAATCTATAGAATGTAGGTGATTCCTAAAATTTCATCAAAAGAATTATGTCGATGGCACCATAAATCATTAACTCCTAGTGCTCTTTGATCGGAAGGATTGTTAATGATGGCAAATAAATAGGTATATAGAGGTAGTCAGTATGCTCGCGGCCTCGGGTATCAGAATACCCATAGCCCAAGCATTCACCTGCATTCGCCGAAGCCGATTGCCATACAGAGTGGAGGAGATTTTGGCTGTGATATAAGGATGTGACACTACGTACGTTGCCGCTCTTTAGGGTGATGTGACGAATAGCGGCGGTGAAAGAGCAGCGAGGAGGTGGAGGGAGCGGGGAAGAAACTAGTGGTGGTTGTGCCCTTGGAGGTTTTGGGTGAATGTAGAACTAGGCATTGGGCTTTTATGCCATGGCTTGTCGTGCCAGCTGTGCCTTCATAGTTCAACTCATCTCGACAAGCCGAGCATGACCGCATGACCCATTGGCATGCCGTCTTGCCTCCGTGTCGTCTTGAGCCAAAGCGACTTGTTTGCACTCTCGGGCGTGGTAGGTGCTTCCACAATGGGAAGCGTATAAAGTGGCATATATCACCTTTTGCCGCTTCCGTGTCGGAGATTGGGTTATATTTGCTATTGTGTTTAAAGGGATCATATTTGCAAAATAATAATAATAATAAGACACATGACTAGAAAAGTGATAAACTCGAATTCGGCTAGCAGAGTGAAACGTGGAAACGTGAAATACTGAAACCTGAAACCAGATGAACACGAGAGGGCTCCTCAACTCGTTGGTGGTTGAATTTGCATTGTTCTAGTGGTTAAATTTCCATTCAAGTGAAACATTTTAGCATAAATATGAGATTAAACGCCATACACATGATTCTTTTGCAACTAGTGCACATTTACCTTAGGTTTTATGTAATCATATGGCGGGTAACGAGCATCTGGGAGCCTTCGAAGAGATAAGCGAAGGACCAAAAGAAGTAAATTTCACAAGTTCGAGTTTTTACCGAATTAAATTACCCGACAAAAAGCCCAAATCAGATCAACTTTCTTACCACCATGTACATTCAACGCTTATCCTACTTGTATCGTCTCATCCAAGCGGATCTCATGAATTTGTACCATCCATCCCATACCATACAACTTTATTCCCCTAACCAAACACACCGTTAAGGCTTTTTTTACCTTGTAGAGTTGTAGTATACAAACTAAAGTCTCGACTGTTGAAGAAAAAAAGAACATTTTGAGAAAAGTCTCATGTACGACCAAATGCACCAGCACGCATTTTACCTGTTACAACAATTTGGAAGTTAGCTTACATTCACTGAAAATATTATCGATCCAAAGGGCAAGATGAGCAAAATTACATCTCCATTTCAAATTTTTACACCGTCTGCTAAGTTCTAATACAAGCCTAGTGTCTATAATACACACATTGGGTTACGTCCACTGAAAAGCTATATACCCTAGCTAGGTTACATACGTACATGATCGTGTGATCCATGCCGCTACCATAGATCCTCACAAAAAGACCGCATGTTCGTTTAATCAATCTCAGCATGCACGTAATCTACAAATACAAAATTCTTCTGGAGCTCGTGAAATGCGTACGCCAGAGCGGCACTAACCAAAGCAGCAGTACCAAGCAATATTCTGAGCTGAACATCTGCAGGAATCCCAGCAGTGGCACTGAACGCCACCGTCGCTCCCATGAATACCTTCTGCAGGGTCTGGAAGGCGTTGTGTGCTCCTTTGCAAGACGAGCATTTCAATGTGTGCTGCTCATATCTGTCCAGCATCTGCATAAGTAATTCGCAACTTGGTCAACATAAAGTCAAGAATAGAAGGGATAGAATAATTAAGGAATGCAGAAATAGCTAATATGATGGAAGTTTCCTTATGCCTACTACAGGTAGATAATACTGTTTTCAGGTTCAGTGGGGTAGAGTGAAAACTAAAAGGTAAACCTTGCTATTCTGGTAAAAGGAACTGGTACGGTTAAACATGCCTAAGCTACTATCCTCAAATGTCTGATTGTCTGGTACTAAGGGTATAGTTCAATGCTATCAGGTCTCCATAAAGATGTCGAGTATGTCACTGAACTTGACGCTTTGTGAGACTAAAGCTGGTTGCCCTCAAGGCACTGGTAATATAACAATTGATAATTCAATACATAAATTGCATATTATGAAAAGGAACAGTACATGAAGAGAAATACAGCAGCACAAGGATACTGAACCTTTTCTGTCTAGCAAAATCCAAGTATGTGTAAGGAGGATAAAGTAAAATGCTTCATGGAGATAAATTATCAATGCGTACATAATTCACATGATATAAGGATGTAAACAAAACAAAATCCTTAATCGTCGAAAAGATTAGCATACATTAATATGGAGTAAATTTCACAAAACCACACTAACCTTGATAAAATTTCCATAAAACTACACTTACAAGTAACAGTATCAGAGAATCACACTTCTCTTGGCATAACATTTCACAAAACCACATTTTAAAGTATCCAACGGGCTGGGCCCACTTGTCGGCCTCACAAACCAATCTTGTTTCTGTTCGCTAATATGGATAGGCTTGTGACTTGTGAGACCAACAAGTGGGATCGGCCTGTTGGATATGATGATAATGCTAGCCTCTTGGATATGATGGTAATGCTAGAAAGTGTGGTTTTGTGAAATGTTATACAAAGAAAAGTGTGGTTCTCTGAAATTGTTGCTTAAAAGTGTGATTTTGTGATAGTTTTACCAAAGATGGCGTGACTTTGTGAAATTTACTCGTTAATATATGAAGTCTGAAGGGAAAAAAAAACTGCACAGAAGCTCTCTGGCAACCTAGAAAACTTATACCTCACGCTTTGAAAGGATGGTGGAAGGTAATGCTTCTTGGCTAGGACTTCCAAACCAGTCAGGTTGGCTATTGCCAAATTTCCTTAACCATGTCCGGAATGCTAAAACAAAACGATCAGCCTGTGTGGGTGTGAATGTGATCTTTGTGTACTGCTGATTAACATCTGCAGAAGATTCCTTGGAAGCAGACAGGAAAATCTTCTCCTGGCCTTGAAGAACGATCATATCACCATCATAAACCAAATTTGAAGTCCAATGTTCATACCATCGAGGGACAAGCTGCATCACAAATACAAAGAGACAGAGAAAAGAGCAGGGTTCAGGATATCATTTTATACTTTCAAATGTGATGACAACATGAACTATTGAACTCCATGCTTATTCTTTATATAGTAGGGACAGTCCCTGGCTCCCTGCCATTTCCCCTCAAAAATATGATGAGAACATGTTCATTCGAAAAAGAAAATGTTGACAACAAAACTAAGGAAAAGAAGGTAAACAAAGAAAGGAAACACAAGACAAGCTTATACCTGCCACCATGCTTTTCCTGGCATGGTAAACCGGAAAAAGTTTCGAGCACTACAGACAATAGAACGAGTCTTCCCTGGGGCCATCGGAATGTTGAAAGAGCAAATCCATATGACCCATTTCTGATCTCCAAAAATAGGTAACTTTGTGTCTATCTCTATTCTGCACAAACCAATTACCAAAAGGTCAGCATCGTAGAGTGAGTGAATTGTTGCATGGGGAACTGACAATATGAGCTACTCCACCACACCAAAAAGGCAAGTATTGCAAGAAAAGGAAAAAGAGATGGTCAGGGTGTTTTGCTGAAACGTACTTGTTCATTGCATAACAAGGGGCCTCAAAAGTTGCACTGATGCGAGGATTACCAGAATTTGCCCCCGAATATCCCCATGCGCCACTTGATTCCATCTTGAAAGGTAAAGGCTTGGCTCTATCTCTTCGGCCAGTGACCTGTTATAGGACATAAACTCTGAAGCATGGGTAATGCTGTTGGCCTCATTATCTAAAGTAGAAAATCAAGATAAACTGAATTCAGTTCTCCATCTTCACTTTGTCATGAGATCCTAATGTATAGATTCTTATGCTGACTTCCATGGATTATGAGGATAAGACAGCAGGCTATGTTGTAGATTGGTTGAAACTTGAAACTATGTTATATCCAAACATTATAACAAAGAATGTTATTTGTCAGTATGCCAAGAGTCCAAGACAGAGCTAATATGGTCGTGTCAATAAAATAAGTATTGTCCAATTTTAGCATAAGCCAGTAGCATAGGTGAAGAGAATGAACTATTCTGCAGTAAAATATTCATAGTTCAAGGTGCGATAAGTAGCTCAAAACTGCACAACAGTAATCACAAAAAAAAATGAGGTGCAGACAGCTGTGCACTTTTGCCCACCAGAAGCTATTGCGAAGAAATTCAACGATTATGCAAAAACCAAATTGAAGTGGCAAACTTGAAGATTATACTCCATGAATAACAAACAATATACACAACTTGATTACAACAGAAGTTCATTTGTAATATTTGACAGCTTTTAACTGCAAGATAACCACAACTAACATGAAGTGCAAGTGTAGCAAGTCACTAAGCATTCTCAAATCTAAATGCAGCATTACCTTGTGGTGAGCAAATTCTATATGTGATGGATCAGAGACGTTTTCCATCAACGTATCATACCCATAAAACAGATCCCTCTGGATAGTCACCGTGGAGAAAGCCGGGTCATCAAACTCTTTTGGCAGCCTGAAACAAGACAAGATCAGATTTTGTCATCCGAATCCTCAGTCAACTCAAATTCAATGTCAACTCCAACTCCAAACTTGACGCACATTGGAGGCTTGGTAGCCGCGGCCTTCTCCCACCCATTCTCGTCGGGCCACACGAAGAGCAGCCCCTGAGAGACGAGGGTGGGGAACTTGGTCGCGCACGCCCTCGGCGACCGCACCGCCCGAGCCTCTGGCCCCTCGGGCGCGGCCTGCGGAATCCTCGTGCAGGCGCCGGAGCCATCGAATGACCAGCCGTGGTAGGAGCACTGCAAGCACCCCGTATCGTCAATCCTCCCCTCCTGCGTATACAGACAGGCAGAATATCGTTGTGAATACAGTTGGATCAAAACTAATCCAAAAGAGGAAGAGATCGATGGCTACGAGGCGAGGAGTGTGAGGTTGTTATACCGAGAGGGGGGCGAGGCGGTGGGGGCAGCGGTCGTCGAGGGCGACCCACTCTCCGGATTTGGGGTCCTTCCAGATTACGAGGTCGCGATTGAGGAGCTGAAACGGGATGGGGAGGCGGGAGTCGAGGTCCTCGACGAGGGACACGGGGTACCAGTGATCCCTCCACACGAACGTCTCGCCCGGCGCCGGCGACGACGTGCTCGGCTCCGCCTCCTCCGGAGCCCGCTCCGCCTCCCCGGGGACGGACGGCGGCGCGGCCACGCGAAGGCGGGTGCGAGGACGGAAGATGTGGCGGGAGGCCGGGAGCGCGGGGAGGGAGGGGAGACGAGGCCGGTGGCGCGGCGGCAGCGGCCTCCGGGAGGGGACGAGAGAGGGCGTCGGGATCGTTACGGGCATCTTCTTCGGCTCGTTTGAAGCGGGGGAGCCGAGAGGCGGAGGTTCTGGCTTTCGGCCGAGATTTCTGACGTGCTGGTTTTATACCTCGCCAGCGGATGATTGGAAGCAGAGCTTCTAGAATCTGGCTCCAGAAGAATGGAATTCTAGCACGTTAGGGAGGAAGAAGAGCTTCGAATTTTCTCAAGCTTAGGGCCTTCTTTGGTACGGACGTAGTTTTTCTCGAAAGTAGATTCATGTTAGCTATGTATTATATAACTGTAAGGCTATACGTTTGCACGGTTAAATGGTAAAAGAGCATAAATTTCTTCAAAGTCAAAATTTCAATCCGCTAAAATAGTAGGAAATTACTTAGATCAGCTTTCGGTTTTTAATTTCTTCTAGTATAAATAGACTGGCTTTTAGTTTTCGGCTAAAAAAACCAGTCATTTAGAATAATTTCTGATTTTCACAAGGAAGAAGTTAAAAGTGAAGCTATCCAAACAGGACAAAGAATCTGAGTAAGAGGACTGTGCGTAGATCAGTTGTAGCGTTGCCGTCCTACCGCGCTCGATCCGGGGGTTCGACCAGGGTGGTCACGGGTTAAAAGCGAGTCCACACATATGCGGCGTGCTTTTGCCCTGTATTTAAAAAGAACAGAAGTAAGTCAAGTAACTATAGCAAGTACGAGGTTGCGTGACGACAGAGGAGGGCAGAAGGCGGCGACAAGTGTGCACGAGCTCGCATGGCGTTTTGCGGTGGAGCTTGGGCCAACGCCGGCGGCTGCCAACCCGAACGAAATTCCTGGCTCGTGAGAACGACATGAACCGACCCCCATGAGAGTCCGCCCATCCGTTTGAGGAATCACATCGCTGCCACGGGCAGACTACCACTGATGACTGGAATCTGAAAACGTCGAGACGGTTGAGTGCACATCTACAATGTCAGAATACAAAGAGCAGTTCGGATTGAACTACTTTGCATCGAGAAAAACGCTGGCTTTTCATTCTCCGAATGGCGGAATGAGACATGGATTCATGTGTATAGGCTTTGGCCCAGAGCATCGTATTGCATAGGACATATTCGAACATTCTTTTCTCTGTTCGTTATCGGCCATCAGGTTGAACGGTGTATCATCTTTCGAGCATACACCTTCTGATTTACTGCAAACTTGTACAAACTATTAAGTTCCATCACACGATTCATCCTGATCGGCTGTCCTCTTGGCGGGCTATCTGTCCATCACAACATCCACAGCCTGCATATGAATACTCAGTTACTCACAAGTAGGGAGTGTAAGCTGCTGCAGTGCTGCTCTCGTAGTCACGTACTCACGTAGCATTGACAAGGGGTGCAGGCTTTGACATCAAGACTATTTTCTTAAAAAAGAAAGAAAGAAAGACATCAACAATACTATCATAAATCCGCATCAACTTCACAACTCACAAGGCGCCTCCAAACTTAGAAACCTTACTCGGGCACGCACAAAAACTTTGTCATCGAAGACTGATTAGAACATCTACTTGCTACGCAATATGCACTAAAGCAAAAGGTACACATGATCAATCGTCAGCGTTCAGGATCATGCCACCGCCAACTGATCAGCTGAAGTGTCACTATTGACTTTAGCTTATGAATGGTATGTGCAGCTGCCGAACCACTTAAATTCTGTATAACGTCTATTACCTATTCTCTCTTAAAACCTAATGAGTTACTCCTGTCGTGAAACCCCGGCATCAGCAATCCAATAGCTTTTCTCCCATTGGGAAAAAAATTGCTTAGAATATCTTGCAATGACCGCGGAAATTCGACAGCATGGTACGTGCTGAACCATTATATTACACACGTGGTTTATACAATCCTGACCTTGAGCTCCAGCACCAGGCTCCAATAAACATGCACTGTTCGATCGCCTGTTCAGGTTTTGTATCAACTTCTACTCTTGAGCTCGTGGAATGTGGATTCCAATTCTACATTGTTACTCACACATGATCTCCGTTCATATACCCCCATGTATCCAAAGTTCCTCAGTGTTTCTTCCAATTGCAAGTTTGGAACGCACAAATTTTACAACAAAACAAAATGTATTCTCCAGAATTCTTCAATTCCGAACATGCCTCGAGTGTGCATTTCTACCTCGGCAAAAGCATATCTAACATATGACCAATTCACTGGTACTAAACAAGGAGGTGAGAATCAAACATGCAAGCATAAACACAACCAGATGGTCACAAACAGAATAACAACAGTACCAGCACCGCATTACAGCTTAGCAATCAAAAGTACCCACGATAACAGTCTAAAACACTGCCAGTTCCTTCCAGGCATTTCCACGAACATAAGGCGGACAGCGCCAACATCACTGGATGCCAACCAACAAACCGGGGTAAATTAGCACTTTCGCGACCCCCCTTTTAGAGATGAAAAGGGCCTAGGGTTTCGCACATCCCAACCCCCGGCGGCCGCCGCCCTCGCCGGGGCGATCACTTGGGCAGCATCTGCGCTGCGGCAGCGGCGGCCGCCTCCTGCTGCTGCTGGTAGTTGAGCGGGCGGCGGAACAGCATGATGTGCGGCTCCGGCCGGTGGATCGCGTAGTGCACCCACCCGCGGCTCTGCTGCACGCCGATCGCACGCCACTCGTTCTGCAAAAAAAAACCCCACCGGAAAACCCCAGTTCCCCGTTAGACAACCAAGAATGCGATTTTACAGGAATGCAATTGGAAATCTCGATGGTTACCTCCGAGAGGAGGCGGTTCTTGGGGAGGAGCTTGGCGACCTCGGGCGGGAGGACGACGTGCCTGCTCAGGGCAAAGGGGATCAGGTTAGGGTTTTGCAAACCACGGCACACCGAAGAGAGGGGCAAAAATCATGGGCTAGGGTTTCGCAACTACCTGTACTCGTAGGTGTCGTCGAGATACTTCTCGGAGTACTGGATCTGGCCCATGTTCACCACCACTTCTTGATCAGCTTCTCTACCAAAAAATATAATAATGTAAAAAAAAAACCCAAAATCATTCAAACAAATCCGAACAAACCACCCAATCACGCAATATAATCAGAGATAAATACGATTCTTGCACACACATTTCGAGGAAAGCACGAGGAATCGGACGATTTAAGAGGAAGGCGAACCACGAAACCTCGGAGTGGAGAGGGGACGCTGTTGGGTGCGATTGTGCGAAGCAGCCGAAACGAGCAGCGGTGGTAGGAGGAGATGGGGACGGGGTGGGGAGCGTACCTATTTAAAAAGGAGACGGACGGGCTCGGCCGTCGGTGCGGAGATGGACGGGCGAGATGGGGCGGGGCGGATAGGGCAAGTGATCGTCACTCGTTAACAATCACCACCGGATTCGTCGGCGGCGTGGGCTGGATTTCTGTGGTTTGAATCAGGAAGCGAGAGAACGTGGAGGGGAGGGAGTTTTGAATTTTGAAATCTTCCAAAGCAGTATATCTGTATATGCCGTGAAAACCCTTTTATTGTAAAAACCCGGTGAGACTCATGTATATAAGTTTTGAAATTTTTAAAAAATCATAGTAGGTGAGGTGAGTTTCTATAATACTATAAAATGTGAAGACCAAACACAATCGTATTTAAAATATATGAAAAAACAAATTCAACCTATATAATGATTTTTTATTGTGCACTATTCATCTCGATGTTTGTCTTTTTCATATCTTTCAAATGCGATTGAGTTTAATCTTAAAATTTTATAGTATTGTAGAAATTCACCACCCCTACATATAGTAATTTTTTTAAAAAAAAATCAAAACTTATACACATAATTTTTATAAAGTTTTTTTTGGTAATAAGTGTTTTCACCTATATGTTGCCATCTTCCAAGCCTCCTGTGGCCCAGCCCGACTTGCCAGGCCTAAACCTGAAAGCCCAAAATGAGTGGGAAATCACCGAGGCCGATTTGTAGTAAAGGTGAGCACGGCGCCTAGAAGCCCAGAAGGTTTCCGCCTTTCTTGACAGGAAACGGACAGAAGAGTTCATGGGCCGTGGAGAGCAATGCATCTGCTTCTCATCTGGGCTCTGCATGGCCCGTGATAAAGGACTCCTGTAAAGTCCAAACGGCAAAAGAACTTGGAATTTCTGGTTTGCAAATATCGGTACTTCCTCCGGTTCAAAAATTTTCGATTAGGGATTAATATGAACAAGCTTTTAAAACTTTGGTTATTGATATATTTTAAAATATTTAGATTGGATGCATGAAAATCATATGTATAGATACATCCCTAAACGCACTTTCATAATATTATGATTTTTAAATATATTACAATAGAAATTGGTGGTTAAAGTTGAGTTTTAGAGACCGTCTCAATATCCAAAACGACAACTATTATGATCGGAGGGAGTAGTTAGCAACTTAGCATCTTGCAAATACTCTGTCTATTCTGAATATGTGCCATTCTAGCTTTTAAATTTTATTCCTAAATACATATCATTTTACAATTTTGAGGTGACCTTTTATCATTTTCTCCTTCTATAACCCTCCCTTTAGTTATTTTCAATGTCATTTACTACCATGAATTAGAGCGGGACATACTATCTAAAGATATAATAAAATAGAGTAATATGATCTTTTATAGATACGCCTTGGTGAAAGTAAAAAATCTAAAATAACATCTATTTAGAAGCGAAAAGAATACACTAGATGGAAAAAGTTACACATTAGTCATTAGTAATCTTTCTACTAATGTGAAAAAGGAAGTCACGCATTTGGTCATGGCAAGATTATGACCTGTTTGGGGAGCTTTAAGTCGGTTTAACCACGAAAAAGGCGAGAAGCTCCATCAAACAACTCGATTTTTAGCGGTTTTTGGTATAAGCTATAAGCTATATATAACTCATAAAACCAAAACCTGAACTAAAATTTGGATTTGTTTTTGTAGCTCATTATTGAAAAAAATTAGTTATTTATCAAATAGTCTCTTATAAAAAGCTATAACTATTTTTTAGCTTAGAAAACCAAAAGTAGCTTCTTCTTTTTTAAGTTACAGCTCCTGAACAGTCCCTCAACTCTCGCCACTTTTTGTTGGTCGCTAATTTTGCAATTCTTTTCGAAATTTAGTGTTTGTTTCAGTTGAATTCGGATCTTAGAGGCTCCTCGAGGACAGAGAATACGTCTCTGTAGTCATATTTTCATGTGTCAATTGATATCTTTTGTTGTGCTTGGGATTCTTGGTGTCTTATTGGTTTGACTAAGATTTGATATGATGCGTTAAGCAAGATCCAGTGAGTTGAGCGGGACTGAGCTGCAGAAGCCTGCGCAAGCCAATTCCTAGATGTCAGTTGTTCTCCCCCAATGTTCTGCAAGAAGCATTTTTGAACTGAAGTTTTCTACGTGAAGCTTTACTGTTTTGCTGCTAGTAATCTTTGCAATTGCTATTGAATTATGCATCTTCTTCATGAGACCTATTTCTCGTCTTGTGCTTTTTTCAGGACCTTGGAAAAAATGGATTAGTACTTTGTTCCTTGTGTAAATATAGAGAAAGATATTTTTTTAAATTTAGTATACACTTCCAGCGCAAATCCGATTAGCCACTGTTTTTCCCTTGAAGCTGCAAGCATTGCAACATGAGCTGATGAGCTCATATACACATAATTTTATAAAGTTTTTTTGGTAATAAGTGTTTTCACCTATATGTTGCCATCTTCCAAGCCTCCTGTGGCCCAGCCCGACTTGCCAGGCCTAAACCTGAAAGCCCAAAATGAGTGGGAAATCACCGAGGCCGATTTGTAGTAAAGGTGAGCACGGCGCCTAGAAGCCCAGAAGGTTTCCGCCTTTCTTGACAGGGAAACGGACAGAAGAGTTCATGGGCCGTGGAGAGCAATGCATCTGCTTCTCATCTGGGCTCTGCATGGCCCGTGATAAAGGACTCCTGTAAAGTCCAAACGGCAAAAGAACTTGGAATTTCTGGTTTGCAAATATCGGTACTTCCTCCGGTTCAAAAATTTTCGATTAGGGATTAATATGAACAAGCTTTTAAAACTTTGGTTATTGATATATTTTAAAATATTTAGATTGGATGCATGAAAATCATATGTATAGATACATCCCGAAACGTACTTTCATAATATTATGATTTTTAAATATATTACAATAGAAATTGGTGGTTAAAGTTGAGTTTTAGAGACCGTCTCAATATCCAAAACGACAACTATTATGATCGGAGGGAGTAGTTAGCAACTTAGCATCTTGCAAATACTCTGTCTATTCCTGAATATGTGCCATTCTAGCTTTTAAATTTTATTCCTAAATACATATCATTTTACAATTTTGAGGTGACCTTTTATCATTTTCTCCTTCTATAACCCTCCCCTTTAGTTATTTTCAATGTCATTTACTACCATGAATTAGAGCAGGACATACTATCTAAAGATATAATAAAATAGAGTAATACAGTCTTTTATAGATACGTCTTGGTGAAAGTAAAAAATCTAAAATAACATCTATTTAGAAACGAAAAGAATACACTAGATGGAAAAGGTACACATTAGTCATTAGTAATCTTCTCTACTAATGTGAAAAAGGAAGTCACGCATTTGGTCATGGCAAGATTATGACCCTGTTTGGGGGAGCTTTAAGTCAGTTTTAACTTCTGAAAAGACAGTAAGCTCCATCAAACAACTCAGTTTTTAAGCGGTTTTTGGTATAAGCTATAAGCTATATATAACTCGCAAAAACCAAAAACTGAAAACTAAGCTGGATTTGTTTTTGTAGCTCATTACTGAAAAAAATTAGTTATTTATCAAATAGTCTCTTATAAAAAGCTATAACTATTTTTTAGCTTAGAAAACCAAAAGTAGCTTCTTCTTTTTTAAGTTACAGCTCCTGAACAGTCCCTCAACTCTCGCCACTTTTTGTTGGTCGCTAATTTTGCAATTCTTTTCGAAATTTAGTGTTTGTTTCAGTTGAATTCGGATCTTAGAGGCTCCTCGAGGACAGAGAATACGTCTCTGTAGTCATATTTTCATGTGTCAATTGATATCTTTTGTTGTGCTTGGGATTCTTGGTGTCTTATTGGTTTGACTAAGATTTGATATGATGCGTTAAGCAAGATCCAGTGAGTTGAGCGGGACTGAGCTGCAGAAGCCTGCGCAAGCCAATTCCTAGATGTCAGTTGTTCTCCCCCAATGTTCTGCAAGAAGCATTTTTGAACTGAAGTTTTCTACGTGAAGCTTTACTGTTTTGCTGCTAGTAATCTTTGCAATTGCTATTGAATTATGCATCTTCTTCATGAGACCTATTTCTCGTCTTGTGCTTTTTTTCAGGACCTTGGAAAAAATGGATTAGTACTTTGTTCCTTGTGTAAATATAGAGAAAGATATTTTTTTAAATTTAGTATACACTTCCAGCGCAAATCCGATTAGCCACTGTTTTTTCCCTTGAAGCTGCAAGCATTGCAACATGAGCTGATGAGCTCATCCGAGATTGTGGCATTCTATCAGGCTGCGGCCATCAAGTCTGAAATGAGGTTTGATCAGTGGAACCGAGCATATCTTCAAATGGACAGAGAGGCATGGAAACACCACGTGTACAGGACGAGCCAACCGTTACGATGTAGGAATTTTTAGTTCGCAGTTTGGCACAGCACTTCTTGCTTCATTGTATGAGCTGATAAGGCAAAGCAAGATTAAGATTAGAAAAGCTAAAGAGATCGTCCAACTCCAACTTCACATGCATGATCCATCAGCGTTATAAAAAACAAGCTAATGTGTAAGGGTTAATGTTTAGATTTGCTATTGAATACTCCCTCTGTCCAAAAATAGAACGCTATTTCGACTTTGCACAATAATTAAAGTTGCATTAAAATTAAAAAAGTATGAGAAAAAATGACTTAGATGCCCTCACTTAATTGTCTTGGAAGATGAAAGATATACTTTGCGTGGGTGGTAATGAATAAATGCATATGGTTGACAAAAAATAAATCGGAGTATAAAAGGGAAGGCTTCATTAAATATACATGCAAGCCTTAGGCCCTCTTTGTTTAGACTTAGGCTTTTGGCTTATGAGTTAAAGCTAACTTTTTAGCTTAAACAGCTTAAAAGTTAATGGCTTTTGTACGTGATCGAAGTGGATAATTTTATCTAACTTTAGTGTTATTAATCTAAAACCAACCATCAATAAGCCAAAAAAACTCTCTTCAGTGACTTTTGGCTTTTAGTTATAGGAAGACTTATGGTTTTAAAAGTCCAAGTAAAAAGCTACTCGTTTGTTTATGCTTTAGTTTTTTGGCTTTTAAGCCGGTGAAAAAGCCCAAACAAACAGTGCTTTATATTTATAGATAAGACTATTAAAAAATAGGTCTTATAAACTTGGACAGAGGGAGTACTAATTTGAGAACAAAAGAAGTAATCTCTACTATATAAAGCAAGAGTTTCTTCCTGCATCACTTTATCAAAATTACCCATCTTTGCCACTGCTCTTTAATTTTCCACCTTTGCCACTGTTAGTGCTCTTTGCAAATAAACTTTTTATCGTAACTTGAGTTTTCGTTGCAACGCACGAGCACATGGCTAGTAATAATACAGATTGAATATTAGCGTTGCTTAATTAAACATTGATATGTTGAGATAATGAGATTTGTGAAGTTTAGCTTGAGCTATGCCACGTTGCTTAATTAAACATCTGTTAAGAAGAGTAGTGTAGTGCATTCCAAATGTTTGGTAATAAAGATAGTTTCTTTGTTAGAAACATTGAGGCTTTTCTTTCAAATTAGTTAATTATTGTTGATTTTCCATGATCAAGTAGAATTCCTTCTTGTCATCGCCTAGAATGATTTATGTTTGTTAAATGACAGAAAGGGCACATCTACTTCAAAATGCACTTTTATGGGTTTTGTCTCTGCTGGGGCTCAATAAATAGAAGTGCTAACATGATATAAGTAAGAACCGGTGTTGATTTTGAATCAATTTTTCATCCTTCTATGTTTATAATCTGTTCAATTTTCACTACTTGTTCAATTGTAGTGATATCACTACGTTTATAATGGCTTGTGTCGCCGTGATATCAGTTTCTAACTATATTTAGTGATATTTACATAAATTCAAGTAAAATTATCAATTGAAGACCTTATGACCATGTGACGTACAACTACATCCGGTGGTACTGCCCATGCACACGCGTTCAAGTTGTGCATGTCGTTGACGATCCTCTGAGGGATGCCCCCTCTATTGTGGGCACCTACCCCATGCAACCAAATTCTGTTTTTCATCGCTCGTTTAGTACTTCTGTTCACATGTCATATAATATACCATTCGTGCAATTCTTGCAGCTAACAACCCTTTCAATGCATCCGCAGAACGACCTTGCCAAGGAGGCTTATGAGGAGGTCGTCTAACTTAGCTCCCGAGTTGGCATGGGGGACAGGTTGAAGCTGAGCATAGCTATCTCAGAGGTGCGTTGCATCATCTTCAAGAGAAGACGTGCGTATCATCCACCTTACGTCTTGCAGGAGGCCTAGGGAGGACGATGTGCTACAGGTCCACGCTCGTTCCTCCATTGTATGTAGTCAACATACGTCGCACACCGTAGCCGAGACATCACACGCCGAGCGCCTCCTCCTCGACGTGTTAGAGCGCCCTCCTATGCGACATGTTTTCAGGTACACATTTGTGATATCACCTCATCTATTACATTCGGTACATTCTATTGTGTACTAATATAAAAAGTTCTTCAGTAGTAGACAATGCACCACAAGATGATATTGCGACCCCACTTCGGCAACACGTACTATAGCGACGACAATCTAGTGGACGATTGGTTCATCGACATCCCCTTCAGCCGTTGGTCGTCGTACTTGGTTCCTCACAGCTCCCTGATGCACTCGGACAAAGCCAGCCATTGCAAGTTGCCATTGTTACTCCGTCAGCAACGGTACATCTTGCTAGGAGCACTCAGAGAGTGCCACCAGACCAGCTGATGTACCTATCTAGACATGTCCAGTGCCATCGTAGGCCTAGCACCACACGGGGTGTTGCACTGCGAAAGAACCATGGCTAGTATTTGTTTTTTATTACTGTACTTTTGTGTGGACGACTACATTCACACGCTCGTTACTTTTGTTTCTTTGTTATTACTATACTTTTTATTTATTACGTTTGTTTGTCATTTCTTTTTTAGCACGTTACTGATGTTGTCAATCTTTTCATTTCTCATTTCTCACTTGCTCCACCGTGCCGAAGTGATATCATGCTACGAAACTTCCACTGTCAATCGACAAAACTGCTATGAATTTTTTCCAATGTTTTTTTGAACCTTGGCGATGTCCTTCTCTATTGCATTATACATAATTCCTCTCCCTGATGATTATTTCATTATTTTTATTCCAGTATAGTAAATGGACAAGAAAACCACGATGTCTATCTACGATGAGAAATCCTACACCCTGCCAATATTTTCAAACAAATTACCATTTCAAAAAAAAAAACAGCCTCTCTCCATTTTAAATGGGACAGCAATAAAATTTACAGAAATAATATGCCAACAATTCTCAGCACAAATAATTTGTAGCAAAAAAAATGGCGATAGTCTCTTTGTCGCCAGAGCGCGTGTCGCCAAATGAAATGGTGGCATGTAGGTATTATTGTCATTTTTGGTTTCGACATGTTATTTCTGCTAATATTTTTTGAAAAAAAATATTTTAAAAAAATTAAGTATCTCATAGGTAAAACCCCATTGGACAAGTGAAAATATGTTGATAGCTTTCTTTCCTAGTCAGAGCTTCTCCAAAGCAGAAACGTTCACTCTTATGAAAATTTATTTTCAGCCCAGATAGTTGCTCAAAGAGACACGAAATAAACTTTAAGATTTTAGCTCCCTCCAGATAAATCTTCTAAGAGAAAAAACAGTATCATCTGCATACTACAAGGTGTTTAAACTGTTTTCTACCAGATTAGGGACCAGTTCTTTTAACTAAATTTTGGTTTTGTGCTTTCTTAACAAGAAGAGCTAAAGCATCAGCAGCTAGATCAAACAACAATGGAGAAAACAGCCCAGATTGACACCCAATATGGATGCTATCTGGGCAAGAAATGCATTAGAGAATTAACAACAGTATGTTTTTACGCATACCTTTTTCCCAATCCAGATCTTTTGCCTTGGTTCTCTCCACAGCTTTCTCAATTGAGCTCTTTTACGGTACACTAAATTCAATACGAACCGTTTGTTCTTTTTGATACAATAGATTAGATTAACTAGAATTTATTTATACTTTCTCTAGTAGCAGAGTAATAGAAATATCTTTAACAAATCAACAGCTAGATCTAATTTTTGTTGTCTACTGCATACTACCAGCATAATTGATTGTAAAATTTCTCTTCTCAATTATGTTCTTGTCTTCTACTTCCCTCAATCTCGAGCACCTTCTAGGTTCCACCACCCTGCTGTAAGATTTTGGATACATTCCTCTTGACCTTCAGGTAAAGTCCACACCAACCATTTTAGCAAAGTTGGTGGAGCCTTGTGATGATGTGATCCAAAGCTTCCGCACTACCTGAAAAATGTAGCCTATCTTGGCTTCCCATTCCATAATCTCTATCTTCTTTGTCTATCTGCCCCTCTAGAACTACATCATCTTTCTGGCCAGTTGCCATTACTACTTCCTGAACTCCATTTACACCTTGTTCTCCTTCCACTTCTTTAATTTCCATTTGCATGTGACTCTTATTTAGAAGCCAAAAGGGAAAAAGGGCAATGTCTACTCAATTTTTCTTTGATGACAACATATATAGGGACCAAATGCTTAGTTTAGTTAACCTCAGTAAGCCACCTAACCAAACTGCCTTAATTTGTTTCATCACCACAAGCTAAGTCCTGCAGCTCAGAAGCGCATCCAAAATTTGACCAAGTAACACCAGCTAGCTCGTAATTCGTGGAAATTGTCAGGTTTTGAAGTTTCTTCAAGGCATTTTAAATACGATTAATGAATATACAAAATTATCATTCCCTATCAGATCAAGCTAGATAGTACCAAATTGATTCGCACAATAATGAATCCCTCTTCCAGCAAGGCAGCAGCTAGATGAGATCCATCAGACGCTATGATCAATTTGTGCTTGGATGAGGTGGTAGCTGATAAGCATGAATTGCTACGCAGTTTTGCCTTGAAACTGCTCGATCGGGGTCCAGAGAATAGTTCTCCCAGGGGCAAGTCAGTATTAAGTTGCATGCACCAGTCAGTTCACCCAAAAACTTAAATTGATGAGAAAGGTGGGCAATTCATTTATACTTCAACATTCCCCCTCACGTGCAGGCTCCCTCAGGCCTAGGACGTGAAATAGAAGTGGACTGCAATTTTTTTTAATTGTGTCAACCGGGTCTTGAACTTGAGACTTCTTGGCTCTGATACCATATTGAGTTACATACACCAACAAATTCATCCAAAGACTTAAGCTGATGAGAAAAGATGGACAATTCACTTATACTTCAACAGCCAGTCGCTCGATCACACACAAGACGAGGCCAATGTTTACCAATAATAACAACAAGATCTTATCCTAATGCGTGGACTCTAATAATAAAAAGTATTGGATGAGATCTGGAGCGGTACTGCTAGCTCGAATACAATTCCAATACAGCTAAATTACACCGAATCCGTTCGTCCTTCATGTGCTGTTCCTGGTGAATATATATATTTATATTGGTATGGATTAATACCGATCGATCTGAAAGTTCTTCACTGTGGTGATGCATGTGACCAGGGCAGCATATGGCAAGAACACAGAGGCAGGAAAGAATCGAAAGATCCTAAGTTAGAAAGATACTGGAGCCAAGCTGCTGTTTTTTAATAGAAAAATCATGTGGATACGGACATCCTACTGCCTAGTAATAATAATAGTATACTCATACGGATTTTTACTAGTACTCGGAAGAGAGAGCTGATGTACCTCACTTAGGGCATCTCCAATGGTACTAGTTATAAGAAATGTCCATATCATCTATAGATAGCATATAAACAACCTCTCCAATAGATTAGCTATAGCATTGTCTATAAAATTAAATATTGGCCCACATGTAATAGATAATAAGTGCCTTGGAAACAGTTATAGCCTGACTATACATTAGTAGCCGGTCTATATCTCTCTCCTCATTTTTTCTCTTCCACCTAAGCAAAATGCTGAGATGGCACGATTATAGCTAGCTGAAGTGGCACCATTGGAGATGCTCTTATATGCTCGTTCCCCACACCCCTTCGGTCTGTGGAAAATGCGGCCTGACAAGTGGGCTCAGCCCCTCCTGACCTCTCCCTCGAAACCCTCGCCCATTCCCGGTTCCCGAAGGCCGGATCCGGCTACCTCAAAATCATCGCCTTTCTATTATGCAAATCTAGTCCTTGCTCGTATACATATTTACAAATTTATCTATCTTTTTACTATAAAAGATATGATAGATAACATATGCCCCTTGCCATGACAAGAAGCGCCTGAGTTGACTGCGAGTGGCATTGTATCGCCTATGGAGAACGGAAGCTAGCACACGCTTGTTTGCTCCTGCGCTCTTTGAGTATGGTAAGAGACAGGTGTTGCCTACCATGTCTTTTGTCATGAATGATTGAGCTAAATTTATAAATACATAAATGAGTTAGATTTGTGAACAATAAATATTGAAAAGCCATGAATTCGCTGTGCTTCTCTCACCCAAACCACCCCCTCTCTCAGTCCCCCTTCTCCTCTCACTTCCGTAGCTTTATGGTCATCGGAGCACCGCACTCCCGACCGCCCCATGGGACTAATATAGGGATATAGGTGTACTAATGTACACCCATTTTTTTAGAAAAAACTTAGCATATAACAAGTATATTAGATATATATACTATTAAATGAGCTTAAAAATTCTAATTCAACCTTCAAGTCTATTTCAACTTATCTCACATATTCCGTCTTCCAATCTTCCCTATACGGCCTATTCGCTAAGGTTCGTCTTCCTCCATTCCTCGAGCACAACACCAACTATTCCTTCATTCCTGACACCCCATACTTTCTCATTCTCTTTGTGATGACGGGGATGGAAAGTGCGACACCAACGACGACTGGCGGGGCAAGAAGTGTTGCTAAAACAGTAGGCAACAGCTAAGCATTTGGTATGGACAATCACATAAATGAATTTAATTCTTGATTCCCAAATCCGAAATCCTCAATTCACAACTCTATCAATGTTGTGTTAATTTATAATGATGAATAATCGTTTCTTAAATATAGCATGTAGGGCATTAAAAAAATAGAGAGGGAGTATATAGATTTGAAATTCTCAATTCACAAATCTCAAAATTATTTTAGGTGTTGTCTCTATTAACATTTATGTTGATAGTGATAATATAAAATAGACCACATTTATGTTGAAATACATTCCAAATTAGTGGATACATTGTTATATTTTACTGCCATGCCTAGTAGTGTGTTATATGATGGCCATATGATAGCAGTGGTACAAAATGGATATTGTATTTATGTTCAAATAGATTCTAATTTATGGCTACACTGAGTGTAGAGGGACGTGTGGAGAGAGAAACGTGAGTTGATTGCAAACTTTGACTGACGATATCTTCTAAACCATTTATTTTATTTATAATCCATTTGAAGCTTTTGTTGAAAAAAATCCTTAACAAAAGGAGACCACATGATGAATATGTTTTAATGTTGTAAAAATAATTACTACATCAAAAGCTTGAATTTACTCCACCTAAGCTACAATTAATACATCGTTGGAGCACGAAAAAGGTGAGTGGAGAGAGACATCAGGATTGACACAACTTAGAGGTGGTAGGTTTTCTTTGATCAACCTTTGACTAAGGTGGGATGTGGGTTTTGACCCATGGAATATGATAGAGCTAGCGTAGAATAAGTATCACGCTTACGTGCAGAATAGTGTAATTGTACTATATATATAGTATAATTAATTAGGACACCATGATCTAAAACGAGTGCTATCCCTATGTATCACATGCAAAAAGTTTGAAATTTTCTAGATGTCAAGTTTAACTAGTTTAATAATTGGTTCAAACAAGTATGGACTCAAATGCAAACTAGAGTTACCTTTTTTATAGTAGTTTGATTGTAGGTATGTGATGTAAATTAGCCAAGTATGTGATCTAAATTCGTTCAAAATATTTGAATTTGAGTATATATTTTTCAGAGGTATGTGGTTCATTTGAATTGTTATAGATGTGTATATACTGTAAAACTAAAATTTTCAAAAAATATACCCAAATGAGCTGGATGCTTGTGTTTGTCGAGGGTTATGACATACGAAAAAATTCAAATTATTTATATATGCTAATATGACTAACCTAACGAGTCCATAATTAACAAGAATATAATACAATAAGATATTAAGGATCACAATCTAATAGAGAAGATTGTATCAACAACAAACACGATAATGCACCTATCACACAATAATATAAGAATAGGTTTGAGGAGCAAATGCACCTGGGATTTGGATAATTGGATAGAAACCAAAGTGTAACAAGAATCAGTGAAAACTTCAACAGAACAATATGTGAAAACGTAGCATATCTTAAAAGGCACGTCATTTCTTAGGAAAATAGTGCAAAGCGGAATCATAGACACAGAATCGAATCAACTAAAAGAAATATTTACTATGGACACTCGACCACATCCTATCCTAATCTCCTATTTAACTCCTTAGCATAGCAGTAGAGATAATGGAAATTAAAGGGAATCATAAATAAAACAAACAATAGGGAATAGAGGAAGTGAAAATTGTAACACCTACCATGTTTGCAATATTATATAAAGGGATCTTAGACTAAAAAAGTTAGGAATCAAGGAAGGGTATTTGTTAGGAATACTGGTGAAATACCCCCCAAGCCCATCTCCTCCGCCTCGACCCGTTTTCTGGCCGCTCCCCTCTCTTTCTCCCCCTTGACCCCCTCCTGTTTCCTTGGGGCGTCTGCCCACCCTCCCTGGCCTGCCTCCTAGGCCTAGCCCCCACCCCCGCCCGTCTCCTTCGCCTCCAACTTCACTTGTGCTGTTCTGGTGAGCCACCTCCCTCGCGTTCGCCGCCTGCCTTCCCCTGCTCCCCGCCTCCTGCCACGACCCGCCCCACGCCCCCTTGCCCCGCCCGCCCGTCGCACCCTCACGGCCACCACCCCCTCCTCCTCCCTCCCGCTATTTAAGCCCTCCCCGCCTTGTTTGTCACCACCGAGCTCCCCCGGTGAGCCCTCCTTCCTTCTTCTCTCCTCAGGTGCCCCTCCTCCGCCTCGCTCTATCTTCTCCGTCTCAAATGCAAGTCTCATCGCCCCTCTCTCAATTGTTGCCCAGCCCCACCCATGGTCCCGCCTCATTGGCCCCGCTTATTAGCTGGATAGTGCCACTGCTCAAGACGTTAGTGGTCACAAGACGCTGGGTTGGCCACAAGTGCATACAGCAAGGCCATACACATGTGGGCATGTGGGCCATGGGCCATGACAAGGCCGAAAAGGTGATTTACTATGCGGTCCATTTTCGTTTTAAATTTTGATTTTTCTGGCTTTTAATTTTTAATTAAAATCCAAAAATCAATTAAAAATCCAGAAAATTTCCAAAAAAAATTTAGAAATCCAAAAAATCCAAAAATACCCAAAAATACATATTCTTGACCAATTCGAGCTGCTGAGTCCAAAAATAATCTCCATTTCACCGAACCAAGTCTACAAAATTTCCAAAATGCCCCTCCAACCCATTTTCGGCCCCCTCTCCGATTAAATTCCGTTTTCTTTTTTCCTTTTGGGTGTTTTTGTTCATTTATTTACTGGTTTTATTTTCTCGTGCCAGGAGCCATAGCCGTCCGATGTTGGAGTAGTCCCAGGAGCAGGAGCAATATGTGGAGCCGTACCAGGAGCAGGAGCCGTCCAGGGCTAGTCATGACTTCGGCCTCCATCAGCTAGGAGACCCCTCGACCACGCAAGGCAAGCCACACCCTTGAACATGTTGAACTCAGTTTTTAGTGTAGTACTATGTATTTTCTTACCGTATTAGTTTCTTATATTTTAAAAACTAAAAATGAGATAATTTGGAACGACCTAATTAATTAGAACCCACACCCTTGTTAAGCCTTAATTCATTTTTAACCTTAGACTATAATTAATGAACCACCGTAGCTTAGCTGTTAATAATCTTTCACTCTAACTCTTTATTCAAAAATCTCCGAGTGGTAACTCGGGGCGCTTTTCAAAAAATTGCTACGGTTAGGGGGATAGTGTTGGGCTGCCCACGTGAGATGGATATGAGTCCAACCCCCCAACCGATGACAAAGCCCACGTATTGGTTTGATGGATAGTATAGTTGGTACTATGGCTTGTGGTATGGAATGGGCTGAGTCTCTGGCACTTAAGGACCGACCCTCTTGGGCAAAATAAATAATTTCAGTTCCCGCTCAATCATAAGTTGGGTCGGCCAGTCCAGTTGACCTGTCTCAATGTAGCCCAGTACCTTGTATTTCCCTTTGGAATACCTATGTGTGATAGCTGCCATTCTCGATCGGGAGAATAGACCGCAGAGCGATCGGGGTAGAACGGGAATGGGGCAGCCATTCGCCGGTTCTTACAACAGTAGGTATCTCGCAGCGATCAGATCGCATCTCCCGCCTTGGCAGTGGGTCCTGAAGACCGTGGATTCTCGAACCCTACTGAGTAGGGGCTAAAGAGGAGAAATCCAACGAAAGGTTATAATCATCTCGGTCCGCCCGCATGCATGAAAGTTGCATGTCAATCACGTGGCACTGACGCCCGTAGATATCTTGTGGGTAAAGGTGAGCAGCTCTGCAGAGTGATCTAGATGGTATTCGAATACACCGTGCTTCCGGTTAATGAAGCTGAGTTAATTTGGGGTGATACCCGTTACGAGCTCAAACAGTTTTTAAAATAAAACTTGTCGTATAGCTGAACTTTGTAAATAATTCCATGGTATTACCTGATATTTGGTTTGTGTTTCAAATGTAATATAAATTTGGAAATGAACTCTTGCATCCAATATCTTGAACCCTGTGTCAACATCTTATCACCCCTTGCATGTAAGTATTCAGAATTTTCTATGTGATTTGTTGAGTATTGTTGTCACCCTTACCTCTTATCCCCATAGATTTACTAGTACATCCATCTGTACATTTTTCTAGTTACATGCAGTAAGAAGAGGGCAACTGTGGAGAAATCACTCGAAGCATATGTCATTCTCCAATCACTTCACCAAAAGAACTGAGGGCATTGTGGAGCGTGAGCTAATCCCGGTCCCGGACTCCACCCACCTTGATAGTCACAGCGACGACTAATTAGGCTGCAGATTATATAGCAGCCAATCCCGGCGCCCCGATCCGTGCTGAGAGGTCACGCCGCGCCGGCCTCCGAATCCATACGAACCACGAGCGCTGCCCACCCGCACACGTGTCTCGCTGACTGCTCCCTGGCCGGCGCGCCGCCCGCACGGCACACCGGAGGAACGCCTCCCGCGGTTGCTGCTGTCCCTCGAACGGCTAGCGGCCTAGCGCTCTCCGCATGAACTGCAATCCGAGCTCGATTACGAGATAGCCGTGTGATGTATTCTCTTATCGAGTTTACCGTGCGTAATTATTTTTTATACGTAGACATAAAAGATATTAAAAATAACTATATTACCTCTAATTATTATTATGAAACACTATATTCAATATATACACGTGAAAAACATAAAATAAAGATAAATATTTATTAGAGGTATAGAGAGAGTGCCACAATAATTTTATATTAAAATATGAAATGCATCATATGTTTATGGCTAAAACTATTAAAAAATACATGTTATAAACTTGAACGGAGGGAATAAATTAGAAAAGTAGTACTCCCTCTAGTCACAAATAATTATCATTTTGGACGTGAATGAAATCAAACTTTTGAATATTTGATTGCCTATATCTTTTTAAATATTTATATTGAACATACGAAAATAATATGGGTATCTCAAAAAGTACTTTCGCAATATTATAATTTTATTATATTTTATAAATATATTAAATAAAATTTAATGGTTAACGTTGTGTTTTAGAGAACTTGTTGATGTCCAAAACGATAACTATTTATAACTGGAGAGATGACTACTGTATTAGTATGTCCAAAGTAGCTGTCGAACAATACTCTGCACGTAGTTAATTCCTGCGAGAAATTGAACACAAAAGATGATGAGTGATAGTCAAAATTTTCATCTATGAATGATCCCAAGTATTTATTTTCGATTTTGATGACTTGCCTAAACTGACATTTGGTACTAGTACCACGTGATCTGTAACAGCGAACAGACCGAGTTTTTTCTTTACTGCAGTTTCCCTTTCGTTTTCGAGGGTCTCTATTTTATTGTGTCATCCTTATCTCTGCCATTCACCAATTCCCGAAATTACCATCACCACTTCCACCGATAATGATAATTATCCATACGCTTTCGCTATGCACGTATATCCACCAATTCTCTGAAATCACAAGCATGGCCACCTGAACCTCTAGAACCTTCACACAGGACGGGCTTGTGAGACAATAATTCGACGACTCCGGGGGGGGCGTCAGTGTCACACTGTCGTATTCGTAGTTCATTTCTGAAAAAAATAACCTAGCGTTGCAACCGGCCACGCCCGGTGGCCCGCGCCGACCAGACCTATCCCTGCACCCCAGCGCGGGGTGTATATATACCACCTCTACCCCGTTTCACCTCCTCAGCATCGCATCCCATCCCTGAGCTAGCTCCCCGGCAGAGAAGTCTCCTGTGGTTAGCGAGAGAGGCGGGTGAAAATGCCGATCAGCCGGATCGCCGTGGGGAGCCACCACGAGGTGTACCACCCGGGCGCCCTCAAGGCGGCGCTCGCTGAGTTCTTCTCCACCCTCATCTTCGTCTTCGCCGGCCAGGGCTCCGGCATGGCGTTCAGTGAGTTCTCAACATACCTTATTCCTGGCATGGCACGTCATCTCCTTCGGTGAACCCTGCTTTAAGGCTAGGAGGTGAACTTGATTTGGCACGTAATAGTACAGGTTTAGAATGTGTACAGTACGTAGTACAACCTTTGGGTTAATCTATCTAGCAACAGATGGAGCGAGCTGAGCTCCACGCATAGGGAAAGTGGAAAGTATGTTCGGTTTTTGGAGACTGGTTGAGTGCCGTTTCTTTCATCTCTTTTCGGCTTTTGGCCAGGAGAAATGAAAGGTGGCAATCAGTTCAACTTTATAGGGTCTTACCAGAAGCCCAGAGAAACTTCTCTTAAAGAAAGCTAGAAAGGGTGAAATGTGATGTGAAGCCTTTTGGGTGGAATGATTAGTACAAAATGACTAGTTTGCCCTTAAGATTACGCCGAGGAATACTTGACTGAATCCGTAGCTTCTTTCTGTTCCCAATGTGAGATGCAGTCACGCACCGGCGCCATGTTCTTCTGCCAAGAACTAGCACACTGATTTCATGACACTTTTGCACCCGAAACAACCCAGTTTTTCTAACAAAAGTGTAGTTGAGTATCACTAAGAAAAAAAAACCCGCGGTGAGTGTAAATGATTTAAAAAATATTTAATTCAGTTTATTTGCAAAAATATGGGCGAAAAAAAACTCGAAGACACAATAGTTTTTAGCACGGTTAAACAGCTTTATCTAAACATAACTCTACTAGTAGTAAAAACAATTTTCAGTTTTCACGAAAGTGGCAGAAATAAAGCAGTAAAACAGAAGAAAAGTCAGCAGCAGAAGCCATCTACTCACCAGGAAATTTCACATAGTAGTGCCACTGACGAATCAATACTTGTTTCGATAATCCTCTGTCTGACTGTTATGTGGCCCCACGAATGACGCAGGCAAGCTGACCGGCGGCGGCGCGTCGACCCCTGCCGGTCTGATCTCCGCTTCGGTGGCCCACGCATTCGCCCTGTTCGTGGCGGTGTCCGTCGGTGCTAACATCTCCGGTGGGCACGTGAACCCCGCCGTCACCTTCGGCGCCTTCGTGGGCGGCAACATCACCCTGTTCCGCGGCATCCTGTACTGGATCGCCCAGCTGCTGGGCTCCACCGTCGCCTGCTTACTCCTCCGCTTCTCCACCGGCGGGCTCCCCACCGGCACCTTCGGCCTGACGGGCATCTCCGTGTGGGAGGCCCTGGTGCTGGAGATTGTGATGACCTTCGGGCTTGTATACACCGTGTACGCCACCGCCTTGGACCCCAAGAAGGGCAGCCTGGGCACCATCGCCCCCATCGCCATCGGCTTCATCGTGGGCGCCAACATCCTGGTCGGCGGCGCGTTCGACGGCGCGTCCATGAACCCCGCCGTGTCCTTCGGCCCCGCCCTGGTCAGCTGGTCCTGGGACTACCAGTGGGTGTACTGGGTCGGCCCTCTCATCGGCGGTGGCCTCGCCGGCGTCATCTACGAGGTGCTCTTCATCTCCCACACCCACGAGCAGCTCCCCGCCACCGACTACTAAGCTGCAAGCTTAGCAAGATTGCTCGTCGCCGCTGTCCGTTTGATGATCAGTTGTTCTCCCATCAATCCTTTAGTTTCTTCTTGCTGCGTGCATGCATCGACCATCGTGTATGAATTGAACCCTCTCGCCTCATTTGCTTCGTTCAGTCAGTCGAACCTCGAACTGTAACTGTGGATTTTGAACCCGTTTGCATGCTGTAAAACTGTGCAATTTGCCTGAGTTCTAAGTGCAAGTTCGATCGCAACCAGGGTTTTTTTGTTTCTGCTTGGAACAAATATTGGCTCACCGAAACAGTCGGAATTTCGGTTAAATTCAAAAAAAATTAAATAAAAAATAATAAAATCCGAAATTTCGTCCTCCGCGCTGGACCGAAATGACAGAGATTCCCAAATTTCGCCGAAAAAAAAAATCGCTGATCGTAAGTCTTACAGTCTTACGTGTACCTCTGGTTGTAGCTGGCACTGACGCATGCAAGTCTCCGGCCCAATGCAATAATGGGGGTGGGGTGGCATGTGACGACGAAATGGAGTGGTACGCCACGTCGGAGTGGGGGCGGTGGTGATAAGGCTGACCTGTCCTTGTCGGGCGGAGCGGCTTACGGCGTTGTACTCGTGCGTACCCATGCGCACGCTACTCGATCGCTCCCAGCTCACACAGCCTGCCGCTTCTTTCTTGTCGATTGCCTATGCTAGCGATTACACAATAATACTAGCAACCGTATGTGTATAAATGCGTGCGTCATGGTCCTCTCCTCCCCATCTAAAATCCGGCTAGTTGGCATGCGTACTGCTCTGCCCGATCGATCGAACTGCTGCTCTTCACGACCGAGCTAGTTTCGTTCGGAAATGCTAGTTTGTGAGCGTCCATATCGTCGCTCCACCAGCTAGTTGGTTAGGGATAACTAGTTCATTAAATTTATGAATCTAATAGAATTAGAGCTGTACCAAACATACTCTTTGTCTTGCTGTTGGACGATCCACGACATCGGCTACTTCCTCTACGGCCGGTCGTTACTGCGTTGCTTCCTTTTCGTCATCAAGCCCATCGTAAGAATTCTCCTATTTTCCCTCTGTTCATCTCGTACACAATATTTCTACATCTACTTTTAAAAAATATATGGTATCTTCTGTCTAGCCTATTGTGTTTGATTATTTTAGGATTATATTTCATATTCAAATCTAAAATTAAAATAATACCTAGGTCTCTAACACTTTTACGATTAGAACAACAGCTTCAAGAGGATTATGGAAGAATTGAACGCAGCTTTCGGCTCCTTTTCCGTGGAATATGCCTCTCGGGTTCCTACAAAAGCAAGGTACTGGAACTTTTTGGTGTCGCTGGCAATGCGTCCAGAGGCCTCGTGCTTCTTCTGCCATCCTGACCACACGGTCCACCACTAACTCTTGACTCTTGAGACAGACGAGCAGTTGTTCCATAAGCTGATAGCTATACCTACAAGGCTACAACACTGCACATACTTCTCTTATCTTCATTCTATCCTCCCCTATTTCTTTTCTCTCGACCCCAGAGACCCAACTACCGATCGAGGTGCCCTTATTACAGGCCAAAAGGGAGCAGCATTAACAATCATTAGCTTAAACTAAGGGAGAAGTTGTAATGTGACATATGGCTAGCTAAATATATATGCTAGTCAATCAGTTGTCCTTTGTGTTCGGAGGCCTCACTTCTCTCAATCTTAAATTGAACTAGCCAAATGCAACTTGGCGCGCATTCTATGTGCCAGCATACGCACAAGCATGATGCGTGCGAGTAAATCTGCACGCATTCGTTTATTTGCAGCAGTTCTTCACATCTACTGCATACATGCACGCATGCTGCAATTCAGGTTTCAGTCATACGAACGCTTGCCGACCTGAAGTCGTAACGTTTAATTCATTTGGAATCTCCGGCAGAATGATCCTCTTGACAGCGAATCGCTATACATCCTCCTCATGACCAATCGAATACGGCTCTGCTTGTAGGCAGGTAATTAGCTCACACCAAGCACATTTGTGGTGTCGTAATCAAGTGATAAGCTAGCCAAGGGAGGACGGCCTGGAAGAAGATAATGCTAGAGAAATTTTACAGTACTGCTTCCTACCGGGGGCTGTGCATGCGTAGCCATCGAGAAATTACTCGTGCGTGCTGTTCCGTTTTCTTCTGTACCTCATGGTGACGGATGGACGGATCGTAACTCGTAAATGAGCTAGCTAGTACTAATTAGCGTGATGAGATCACAGGCCGGCGAGGAGAGTAGCTAGCGTACTCCACAAACCACAACCAAGTCATGTGGATCATTCGTATGGACGTGACATCCGCTAGCTGACCCTAGGAGGAGCCATCCGAGCGAGCAACCGAGATTCCGTGCGGTCAAAAAAAATAATGGTATAGATTTTCTAAAGTAATACATCACAAATTGCGTTGTATTGTAATCCGGATTGTTTGTTGCTTCGATCGGACGTGACTCTTTTAAGTTGTTGTCACCTTATATCCTCGATCTAGTAGGTTAGAGCTAGCAAGAGAGAGAGCATCACAACTGCAGATGGGAATATCATAAGCGGTTCAAAACTGTTTTAGAAGCGGTTTAGAACATTATAGCAAATCATGAATGATCTCGTCGATTCAAGCGGTTTTATAACCGCTTGTAGAATCACTCAAAAGACAAATAATATTGTGAGGACTAGGATTGAACCACGACCTCCTCCTCGTGACTCACGTCTCACCCATCTAACCAACCCACCCACGCGTGCTCTCGATAGAGTAGGGCATGCATTCCTTTTATTATTTGAAAACTAAACTTCTCTGGCGATTGGGGACACGAACCCTTCTAGAGCCCCTTCTAGAGCTCTAGAAGGAGTGTCCCCAACCGCTCTAGAGCTAGGGTTTTAGAGGGATTAGTGTCGAACCGCAGAGCTCGAGTTTAGAAGGGTTCGTGTCAACCCTTCTAAACCTCTAGAAGGGTTCAAGACAGCGAAACCGCTAGAGTTAGGGATTTAGAAGGGATTAGTGTCTAGAACCGCTTCTAGAGATCCTTCGGTCCGTTGCCCACGAACCGCTTGTGGTGCAGAGATCACAAGCGGTACGTAACTAACTATTTGTAATAGATCGATTGTGAAAGTCGATTCTGTAGTAGTGCATGCTCATTAGGGTTTGAATCAAAACTGCTTTGATTACAATAGTCAATGAGTTCAAAATCATAGTGAGTCTATTTTAAGCGAGAAAATGTTAACGGGGCTCTCGATAGTGGTCCGTTAGTTCGAATTTAAAATAACCACTTAAATGATTAAAAAAAGTGATTGAGATGTGCTTCAATGTTTTTTTTTTGACAGTTGCATAAATATTAAGGTATTACCTTTTCGTTGCTTTAAAATTAGTATAACGTGTATTGAAAAGGAAAGCATTGACTGCTCAAAGTAATTTTAAATTTGTTGTGTCAATTTCGAAAGAACTCAATAACAGCTCATTAGGCTTGACAGGAACCCTAGAGTAGTAGAGTGGCTCTGGCCTCCGCGCGAGTCGCTCTCATGCGACGTCCCCACTCGCACCGGCCGGATCAGCTTGTCCTCTCGGCCTCAACAATTTCTCGCAAAATGCTCCGTCTTTCAAGAGCCGTATCCCCGTAAACCCCGACACGAATCCGAATGATATCTGCTAGTATTGATATGCCCATCTCCTCCTGTTTCGACTCGTTTTTGGAAACAGAACAGGTTATGGTATAGCGTTCTTGCAAACGTACTCGATCTACTAGCTAGCCATGACTACCGATCGACGGGAAGGCGTCGCTATTGTCGCATTGAATCTCTCGGCGTCACGAGTGATCGCGTGATGGGCAACCGAGATTACCCCAGCCGTCTTCTGCATTTGTCGTTGCTGACGATACGGAGATAGAGATCAGAACAGAATCGAAGACGGTTTTCTCGATCGAGCATTCATGGCTGACGCTTCACGATGGACAGAGGCCACGGAACTCACAAGGATGCACGTGCTTTTCGTGACCCATAACCGTAACGGTAGTAGTTTCTCATACATTCGCTTACAATTCTGAAAAGAATGGCCTTTTGGTTTTGTGTGATCGGAATCAGGGTGCCGGCTAATGATCAGGAAATGTTAATTACTAGTAACGAACGGTTCTGCCAAGAAATTCGCGGAGAAATTTACAAGACGAATAGACAGATCGCAAACAGTACTCTGTTAGGTTCCTGATCGATTTCTCAGAAGCAAACGGAGCTGTCATATATGTCCCCATCGAGCTGACTTCGTGGTGATTTTGTCGGCGCGTGTGATTGTAGCAGCCAATTTCTCGTATACCTAATACCCCCTCTACATCGGTGACGTGAGATAAGCCAGGGAAAACCTATTGCTTGTTCTGGCAGATTTTTTTTTTTTCGGTGGAATGGTCAGTGGCGACTGGGCACATCGATATGGATGAAATATAGGTCCTGTTTATTTAGGTTTAGGTTTATTGGAGGTGGTTACTTATCAAGAGGCTTCTAGGAGCTTAGTTAGATAATTACATAACTCTTAATTTAGTTTAGACAACTATGAGTTGTAGGATAACTATTATCTATAGTTTAGATAACTATGACATGTATTGTAACCAACTATGCTTCTTCTTGTCCATGAGCTATGAACAAATTTACTTATGCTTGCATAAATTGACCCTAGCATCATTAGTTTGTAAGCCCTGAAGTTAAGACAAGAGATGTATTCTTGTATCACCAAATTTAGTAGAAGTTGACTTATAGTTTTGAGTACTCTTGTTCCTCTATCTCTTTTGTGTTGTTACTTCTTTCCATTGTCTCCAACAATTGGTACAAGAGTCCCAGATTCGAGTCGCGCATCGTGGAGTAGTGCGGCGTGTTTGTGTTGCTTTTCGAAGCCTAGGTTATGGCTTCGAGTTCGGGCGTCAGAATGTCATAGTCGACAATTCCCTATTCTCAAGAGAGAAATATGATATGTGGAATATCAAGATGCAGACGCTACTGCTATCGCAAGATTGTGGGATGTTGTGGAGAATGGCTACAAAGGGTATGCCGCTAAAAGGGTTCTTACGCTAGAGCAGAAGAAATCTTTAGCGAAAGACCAGATGATGGACGGTAAGGCCTTGTGTTTTATTCAACAAGGTATTGCGAAAATTTTGTTTTCGTGGATTATCAGCACCAAGAGTCAAAGGAAGCATGGGATGAGCTAAAGGAGGAATTTCAAGGTTCTGCAAAAGTTTTAGCCATGAAGCTACAAACTTTGCGAAGGCAATTTCAGAATCTGCCGATGAAGGAATCCGAGAAGATCAAATATTACTTCTTGAGTGTTATCGAGGTGGTGAATCAAATGCGCACCTACGATGGAGATATTGCTAATCAAAAGGTTGTTGAGAAAATTTTGATCAATTTACTTGAAAAGTTTGAATATATTTGTTATGCCCAAGTACCAGCTAAACAAGAGTTAAATTTGATGATAAAAGTGTCTGTTGCATATTTGTTGGCTATGTTGATGGCACTAAAGGATATCAGCTTTATCACTTGGACAATAAGAAAATCATAATCAGCAAAGATGTAATCTTTGATGAGAAGCTTCCTGGGACTGGGAAGCAGCTAAGGTCCATAAGAACTAGTTGATGCCAATAACTATTATCTTGTTAGGCCAACCACAAGTTCGGTTGAGCATTTGGAGCAAAGTGATGCACCAAATCAAGATGAATCGAGTTCTACCTCAAAGCTCAAGTTCTAGCCATAGTGCTAGTGAGCAATTGAATATGCCATAATCAGATCTATGACGGGTAAGAAGTTTGGCAGAAATATATGAATCATGTGGTTTTTCTATTGTTGAACCACAAAGCTTCAAAGAAGCAGAAATGCACCAAAACTGGGTAGAACCTATGGAAGAAGAAATTCATATGATTGAGAAAAACAACACTTGGGATCTAGCCGATCAACCCAAGAATCAAGAAGTTATTAGAGTCAAGTAGGTTTACAAGATAAAATTAAACCCAGATGGCTCAATTCGAAATATAAAGCAAGACTTGTGGTGAAAGGCTTCAAACAAAAGCCTAGTATTGAATATTATGAGACATATGTTCCAGTTGCAAGATTAGAGACAATAAGAGCAACTATTACTCTAGCATCTCAGAAAAGATGGAAATTATATCAACTCGATGTTAAATCGGTATTCCTTAACGGCCATCTCAAAGAAAACATTTATGTCGAGCAGTCAGAAGGATTTTCAGGGGAGAAAATAAGGCGTTCAACCTTAAAAAGGTATTGTATGGTCTCAAGCAAGTACCAACAGTGTGGTACAATCAAATTGATAAGTATTTTACACAAAAAAGATTTGATAAGAGCAAGAGTGAGCCTACCTTATACGTCAAGAAAAGAGGTAGAGATATTTTAATGTCTCATTATATATCAATGACTTGATATATATATAGGTAACTGTGAAAATATGATACAAGAATACAAAAAGGATATGATGGAGACGTATGAGATGAGCGATCTCGACTTTTTACATTATTTTCTGGGTATAGAAATATGCCAAAGTGATGGTGGTATTTTCATGTCATAGAAAAAGTATGCTAAAATATTTTTTAAAAAAAATAAAATGCATGATTGTAAATCAATTGTGATTCCTTGATGCCGAATGAGAAGCAAAAAATGGAAGATGGAGCTAATAAAGCAAATCCGACCGTTTATAGAAGCTTAGTTGAAAGCTTGTTATACTTTACATGACCAGATATTATGTTTGTAGCCAATTTATTATCAAGGTATATGAGTAGCCCAAGTTAATTAAATTATTCCACTGCAAAAGAGTTTTACAATATGTCAAAAAAAACATTAGATTTTGGCTTATGGTACAAGTTAGCTGAAGATTTAATGCTGATCGGATACATTGACAGTGATTTGGCAAGATGTCTTGATGACATGAAAAGCGCAACAAGTTATGCTTTTTCACTTGGTTCAGGCATTTACTTTTGGTCAACAAAGAAGTAGAATATAGTAGCTTTGTTTTTGACTGAAGCAAAGTATGTGGCAGTAGCCCAAGCTGTCTCTCACAAGCAATCTGCACTACAGGAAACGAGCTAGGGTAGGCAATCGGGGAGGTATATTTTAGCCCGAAAATAATCGAATAATTTAAATCGCTGTCGGTTTATCGAGTCGACGAAAATAACGGTTTTACCGGCGAAATTTAATTTAATTGGCGTTAGTCAAAATCGAAAATAGATTGGTAAAGGAGAATAATTGAAGATATTGGCGAGAAGCAAGACAAACCAACCAAAGTTTATTGTGATAGCAAGTCGGCAATTGCAATTAGTGAAAATCCAGTCAGTCATGATAGAACTAAGCATAATGTAATCAAATACCATTACATCCAAGAAGCAGTAGAATACCAAGAGGTCAAGCTGGAATTTTGCTGAACAAATCAATATTTGGCAGATATTTTTACGAAGGCATTACCAAAGAAAAAGTTTCTATACAATAGAAACTTAATCGAAGTCTATATGAAAATGAATTAAGGGGTAGTTTGTTGGATTAATTTATTGTCTAGAATAATCTCAAACCAACCTAAGATATGGATTTGCATGCCAGGATGTTGTAATCGTATCCAAGTTGAACTCCTTCATGAGATGGATATTTATCAAGAGGCTTCTAGGAGCTTAGTTAGATAATTAGATAACTCTTAGCTTAGTTTAGATAACTATGAGTTGAAGGATAACTATATTTTATAGTTTAGATAACTATGATATGTATGTAACTAACTTTGCTTCTTCTTGTGCATGAGCTGTGAGCAAACCGACTTATGTTGTATAAATGAACCCTGGCATCTTTAGTTTGTAAGTCCTGAAGTTAAGACAGAGATGTACTCTTGTATCACCAAATTTAGTAGAAGAAGTTGAGTTTTAGTTTTGAGTACTCTTGATCTTCTCTCTCTCTTTTGTGTTGTTACTTCCTTCCATTATCCCCAACAAAGGATGTGGTCAGGACGGCTGCTGTTGGGGATTCATAGGAGGATGGCAGCAGCCTAGTGGAGACGACATCAGGCATAGGAGGACATGGGGAGGATGGCAGTTGCGGATTTGGAGGAGGATGACCACTGTCAAGAGGACCCAGCGATGGCATCGGGCGCGGGGAGGACAACGGCAGCCTCGGGGACAAGAAGACCGATGACTTTGGGATCCCATGGCGAAGATTGTGGGTGGCCGGTGAAAGTCGATGTTGTCTAACGGATGTCACTGGTTGCGGTGGAGGCAACTTGGGTGTGAGAATCGAGAGGGAAGAGGAAAAAATCAGGTGGGGAAGGGTGCGATGGAAGCTTATATAATTGGTACGGTGTAGGTAATTTCCGTGAAGTTTAGTGTTCAAGGTATGCTTATCGCGCAAAGGAAAAAAAAACCTCTCACAAGGCTTTTGGCTTCAAAAGGCCAGTTACCATTTTATGGGATCCATTTTTTTCAAAAGGCCTTGACTAACGATTATCGCTAAATATAGTTATCTTAAAAGTCACCATTTTATTTAGAACTAGTGATGTGTCTGTATGTTACAACGAAAACTCAATTCGTGACAATTTTTTTTTTTTGCAAAAAGCACTAACTTTGTCTGAATAATACTGTTTAATCTAAATGTATAATGGTTAAAACTCAATTTGCGATAAAAAGTTTATTTGCAAAGAGTACTAACAGTGGCAAAGGTGGGTAAATAAAGAGCAATAGTAAAGGTAGGTAATTAAAGAGCAGTGGTAAAGATGGGTAATTTTGATGAAGTGACGCGGGAAGAATAACTCTTGCTTTATATGATAGAGATTTGACCTTTTTTTTTTTGCTTTTAAGTCTAAAAAAAGGCCCAAATAAGCAATGTCATGTGATCGAATGAGCAAGCGCATAATTACACTGGGCAGTAGCCTCTCAACATAATTTATAGTGCCTAGTGTAAAAAGCAGGTCGTGATGGTAAATTACTTGCATGGTTAAGACTTGGGAACCATATATAGTCGCAGCTTACAAGTGGCTTTACGCTTGATTTCCATCAAAATGGGATGTTTGTCTAAGCCACCGTTGCAAAGAAGATCATTTGCGAATTGCTACTTCCTAGGCTTAGTACATGATCTACATCCAAGGCGTCATTGGACACCGTCCTCGTCAGATCGATGCATCTCGTACACTGAAGGGGCTGTGCTTGCACCGCTGGATGAGTGGAGCCCGCGCCATGCATCTGCCGAAATCATGGACAGAAGTACGTACCAGCGAGGCCATGGCCTCAGCGCACCCTGTATTGTTTCTCTGGTGCCATTCTTCAGAACAGATCAGTGTGAGTGCCCACAAGACTAAAGTGTTGTCATAATTTTGCTGCCTACCCCGGAGACTCGTTGGCAGGGTTGGGTTGGACCAGCTCCCAGTGAAAGCCTGAATCTATTATGTCCTAGTAGAACGGAAAAGCCAAAGCTGTTATACTCTAGGTCTCTGTTCTTTTTGCCATCACGCATGGAGCCTAACCTTTCTTGTGATTGCTAAATGCCAAGCATGGGTAGCTTGGGCCTTTCCTATCCCCTCAGTTTTGGCTAAATGCATCTTTTTTTCCATCCTTGAGACCTTACTGACTAGCCCACCATTTGCAAAAGGGCACTCGTGGAGTTGGGGTTGCATGCATGTATATAGAGCCATTTTCCCCCATATTTAGTGACTTACCCGTGCATTTGACTAAAGATATTTCAAAAGTGGACCTAGAGATGGAGGATCTACACATGAGAATTTGTGATCTAATGGCCTCCTCTCGTAAGTCTCGTAGGAACCGAAAATCAAAAGAAAAGAATAGGTTACTATGAAAGGTTTTTTTCTGGAATAACAGAGATCTTTCAGACTTGACTAAATTTAGGTACATTTCAGAGGTTGTTAAAGATAATAATTTGGAATTCATTACGATATTAGAAATAAGAAGGCAAGATATGTCAAAATCGAATCTGCCTTCCCGCTCAACGGACAAGAAAGACGGCAGAAAAGTTCAATATTTCTTGTGTAAGGACCGTGCACCATAGTTTCTTGCGTGTAATAATAGTCTGAACTGTCTAAGATTTTGATCGGACGGTCGGGACAAAGTGAAAGGTACACTGGTGCATTATTTTGTCCAAACAAGAGGGTACGGTTCATCAATTTGATCCGCCTTAGGATGCAGGATCGTCCTTTCCAAGGCCCTTCCGCGCAAAAGAAAAGCTAGTGGTGGCTACATGCATCACGTATTCAATCACATCATCACATGCATCCCTCTGGCAGCCCATGCCCATCAAATATGTCCTCTCGATGTTCACAAGAAACACCAAAGCACAGTAGGCCGAAAGCACAGACCTCACAGGCAAGTACATAAACAGATTCAACTGTTATATCATGTGAGTATATTGGTACAGTTCGAGATGTTCTGAGAACAAAATCTGGCTACGAGTAAGTTCCGGTCGTGGATCACTATCATCCTTGAAGATGGAGGATAATTGCATCTACACGGAAGGGGAAAAGCTGCATTGGATGCATTCTACTGTGCAGTAGAATGATTAGATTCCATTGCTAACAAACATAGCTACAGTAAGTATGATCTAGTTTGATCACTGTAGCGACAATGCTATACAAATCAAGGCCAAAACAAGTTAGAGTAGAGCTTCCCATAAGTCCAAGTGTTAAACTCAGTCCAACTGAGAGAAGAGCTGGCTGTTAGCCGGCAGCAATACATGACTACAGAGCTTCCATAGCTGCTCAAAGATACCTCATACCAGAAATCAGAGCCCAGTCCTCAACTATGTACCGGCTATATACACTTCCACGCATACTAATATGAAAGCAATCAGCAGGCTGGATCTCATTACAAGCAGCAAACCAAATTGCTACATCATGAAAAGAAGAAAAAGATCAGTTGTTGTTGCTGTTGTTGTTGTTTTTTACAGATCAGTTTTCACCATTCACACCAAAACCTCAAGTGGTTATTTCTCCCTTGCACCGGTTGAACCAATGGGCACTTAGATACAACTCATTTACATCAGAATTCAAGAGCAGCAAGGTTTAGGCATCATGAGCTGGTTGCATACGATAACTGGATCTACTGACAACATCCTCGGCCCTGTTTTGCATTGTCCTCTTGCTTCTGTTTCAGGCTGTTCCTCTTGACAACTGAAGATCCTTCCTCCAAGAGACTTGGAACCTCAAGAATCTGCAATAGGTCAACACAACATCACATTTATGTTTTGTCTAAACCAAAGGAGCACAATATTGCATTACTATGAATTAAGGTGAGATATTTTCTATCACGAGGTTAAAAATGTTCTGCCGAACACGATTTGATCAAGGTACAAACCCTGTGACAGTGACATAAAAGGTGCTAAGAAGGCCTACAACTAAGCTTGTATCTTGTTCTAAACTGTGTTACATGTAGGAAATATATTTTCAATGAAAAATGGTATCTTCAGAAGGAGCAGGAAGAGTTTTTTTTTCACATTAAGGAGACTCTTTTCACCACATATATCTGGTATAAAGAACTTTCTGCGTGAAGTTAAAAAATCCAGCATAACAAATTCCATGTTATTCATGACCAAGGCAAACTGTGGTTTAGTACAAACAACTCTGGGAAGAAAGCAGTACTAGTTGTATGAATAAAGGATATAGTTCATGCATTCACATGCCCAAGCAACATAACACACATAAAAAATTTAAAAGGTCGTCCTATCAATCACTAAGAACATAAGCAATGCACATGCACTCATGTGCAAACGTAACATACGAGTATAGTGCATCAAGTCAATCATCTGACAGAAAGACCAACAAATTGGCTCAAGCATGCTCCTTGTTGGTACCACAGGTGACACATTACCCATACGAATCATGAGAAATATTCCATTCGATCAGGTGACAAGTCACAATTCAATAAATAAAGAACACAGAAGAAATCATAATCAATGAATAATTAATCAACAAACGAACATGTCCTGAAAATTGAGAAATGAGGAGAAAAAACATGAGTATGGCAATGTAGCCTAATAATGGAACATTTAAACACAAAAGACTATTGTGGATGTGATCCATATACAATTAGAATGAGTACACCCCCCGAGTCCCCATAGTAAGCCATCAAAGGAGTGGCAACAAGATTAGGGATAGAAAGGGGTTGAGCATATATATACTAGAACTTCCGTTGAAAAACATATAAACTAGAACTGGGGCAAACACTAACTTTATTAGGGGTCTGAGGGAGAAAGTGGAGCAAAGAAAATTGCAAGTGTGTATATACTAAGGAAAGAACCAAGTTCACCCTACATGGCATGACCAGGATAAGCACACACGACCCAAATTTGGCTGGTAGTTCATCCACCGTAGCATAAATGGAAGAAATACAAACACTGACTTAGACTATCTCCAGCGGTATCCCTTCAGCCTCCAAATCCCTTCGCAGACAGATCCCAAGCACTCCAACAAATTCCCTTCACGGTTCCCTTCGAAAGGGATTTGGAGAGAGAATCTGTTCAGAAAGAGATTCTTTCTTCAATCTCTATACAAAACCCTTCGAGGGGATGCTGCTGGAGATGATAGGAATGAAGAGAATGAATATGGAGATGGGAATAAGGGAAGAGAAGAGAATGAAGAGAAATTGCTGGAGATAGTCTTACACCAGTTTGCAAACAAGACACAACACAATTGCTCAACAACACTTATGTATGAAGATGGTAACTGTCATGAAAAAACTAAAGATATGTTATGGCGTAGCTCTGAAAACACTTGTTAAGACAGGAAAATAAGCCCAGGACTAACTCGCACCTCAAACAACAAAGATTAGAAAAGTTTATATTCCAGAAGACTTCAACTCTGAAGCACACCGTTATAATGTAGATTTGTTAGAAACTAGAAACTACAAATTCGTTCAGCTTTAACTTCAATAATGCTACTATGCGGGATTAATTTCATAACTTTACGAGTCAACCTTTATGTGTCTACTAGCTCTTAGAAGGCAAATCTTGGATGGTACAAGGGTAAAGAGGTTAAGGCTATGGTGCGTAGTATTTTCTGAAGGTGTACCTTTAGCGCAAGCTCTTCAAAACACTTCTCCACATTTTCTCTAGTTTTGGCACTGCTCTCAAGAAAAAGACATCCATATTCTTGTGCAAAGGCAAGACCTTCTTCCCTTGTCACCATTCTGTCCTCATCCTGCAAAGTAGAACCATCAAGTCAGAACTATGCACTGTCACTTCATCTTGGGTGGCAATCTATATAAATATATAAACGATTGGTAATATTTAAGGCACTTCCTTCGTTTTAAAAGCAAGAAAATCCTATAATAATCCTAAATTCTAGAAATTCTCATATTAATCGGAAGAAAAAGAGAAGGATATCCACCACTTATTTTGGTGGGGTCAGATTATAATGGTACAGATTAATCATATATAATAAATATAATTGTATTTCAATCATTGAAAGGATCTCCACCACTTATTTTGGTGGGGCTAGATTACAATAGTACAGATTAATTATATATAAATAGAGTTATCTAACAAATACAATTGTATTTCAATAATTGAAAGTAGAGCTTTATATCAAAGACAATTATATCATAATATCTAGACGCACAGTTGCGCGGGTATGCCTGCTAGTTCCTATAAATGGCCAAGTATTAACCATACAAAACTTGCTTCTTTCTTTGAATGGAGAAAATATCTCACAGTAATGTATTGACGAATTACTTTTTCTTCTCCCATTTACATAATTATATTTTAGCATTGTTAACCTCCATGATTTTATTACACCAAATGTCATCTATCTCATCAGGGGCTCAAGTGATATCATGTTTTTGTACAACGGGTTACAAAAAGTGATCCAACATGTTATATATAGACAAATTAATACTTCTACTTTAAAATGGTAAGCATTAACATGAGCTGAAATGGATCAATGTTGACACCAAATAACAATTTGATTTAAATAGGGAAAAAAAGATACCTTGTCCACTTTGTTTCCAACAAGCATTTTGACGCACTCTTTATTTGTTGAGTGCAATTCTATTTCCTTGGCCCATACATCAGCCAAATTTGTGAAACTTTCTCTCTTTGTGACATCATAAACTAACAGAAGAAGATAGCACAAAGTTAAACTCTTATGAGTTAACCTGCAACACTTTTCACAAAATAAAAGGAAGATTGTAAGGGTTGGATACGCAGAATTATTCCTAGACATTTGTTGCTAGCAACTGGCTACAAGTTGTCACAACAAGCATTTCAGTATCGATGCACCATTAATTTCAGTACAGGTTTTCTGTTCCCCGTATGCAACCACAAAAATGGTTAGTTGGTAAGCTGGTACATATTCATAGTGAGGCGCCACCTCAGTGGCAAATTCAATCAAGTATGATGCGAACATGGAAAAGTTTACAACACTCTCATAAAAGATATCAATGAATCAGCACGCAAATGGATTAATTAAAATTATGACAGAGCACCAAGGTGGTGGAAAGGAAACATCCATATGCCAACTAACTTGAAGAAGTCCTGACATCATAACCCAGGTAAACTGAGGTGTCCAAGGCAAATAGAACTCATAACGCTAAATGCAACCTTTACTGCAAACTTAGATGTGGTTCTAGTCCTGACATCATAACCCACTAAACTGAGGTGTCCAAGGCAAATAGAACTCATAACGCTAAATGCAACCTTTACTGCAAACTTAGATGTGGCATTGCAAGAACCAAGATAGCGAATATATTGATCAGGAATCACGATTGAGTATGCTAACTTGCTCAATTTACATGTATATTCATAAGATCCTGTATCAGAACCATAACAGTCAGTAACATTTAGTGGCGCATGCACAGGATTTCAAAGGTAAATGTAACATCAAATGCGATGGCATGAGGGGAGCACATAAAACCTACACATTTGTCATATCATAGTAGTGAGATGGGCATAAAAATATACTCTCAAGTCAGGCATGATAAATGGCTAAGAGCTTCTAGTTGATTGGTGCATCTTGGAAGTAATCAAGTTACCTAGAATGATTCCATGAGCACCTCTGTAGTAAGAGCTAGTGATTGTCCTGAACCTTTCTTGACCAGCTGCAAACAATGGAAAACAAGGTGCTCAAACACTTGAAATCTTAGGGACAGCATTACATGATATAGGCTGTACAAGGATATGATACAAGACAAGTAATGTGTAGAAAGAGTCACTGACCACTATAGGAGGAAACACAATGTTTTTTAAACTATACTTATTTCTTTGTAGAGCAAGGTGGATTTCTTTGTAGAACAAGGTGGTTGTGCCCAGGGCAGGCAGCATCCAGCAACAAGAGAGGCCACCTTTTGGGGGGCAAAAATAGCCCACATAATGATCATTATGGCATTATGCCTAGGGAAAGAAAAAAGCCTTTGCAAAGGACAAGTGGGCTCGTAATTTTGTAGGTACGGATATGTTGTACTGAAACTCTGAAGGTACACAAAAATAATTGCGCACAAAAAGGCAAAGGCAACAGCATTACAACAAACAAAAAATATTGTCAAAACCAAATATGTGAATACCATTTTCAGAAATAAAAAAAAGGGCAAAAACCTTACCAGTGTCCCATATTGTCAGCTTCAGTTTCTTGCCACCAACAGTGAGAAATCTGATTTTAAAATCAACACCTGGCAATCGGTGTGAAACCAAAGTAAGTTCAGACAAGTAGCAATAAGAACAATGCAACAAAAAGGCACGCTTATACAATGAATGGAGCATGACATGAGGCCAAACGAAAGTGTTCCTATTTGTGAAAATAAGGTCAGGTTAGTGCTTCTACAATTGGAAAACATATTATACTGGCTTTTTTTAAGCAGCAGTTTGACCTACAAAGTTGAAAGAGATTTTGTTGAACTATGTGCACAATCAACTGATACAATTACTTCCATGAGCCTGGCAACACCTAGATTATCAATATTAGTCTCTACATGAATCCAATATGTTTCATTCAAAAAGCAAATATCTTATATCACACTCATCCGTGGATAAGTTTGGAGCTTTCCTCATGAATAAATTATTTGACATCACATTTCAACCTAAAAAAATCCCATTTAGAAAACATAAGTGGCATCCATGACGCGATGCTGCAGTGAGTTTATGTTTTATAAGCATCATAAGTTCGTAACACTCAATTTTATTGTAGCTGACATCAGGCTAGCTACTTCTACAGTCATTCCAAAATTTCCATCCTTTAGATGGGCTTCCTGTAGTTTGATTAAATCAATAAAAAAAAGACAAAAGTGATCAATTTTATTGTGATGTTTTGATGTCAAACTTGGCAATCCTGTTAGAGATAATCTTGTCACGTTAAAATCATTGTTTAAGAGATAAGATTTAGTTTGGTTAGGAAGATATGATTTAGTTGGTTAGTTCGTTGAGTTGTTTGTAATCTAGCTTGACTATATAAACCAAAGAATAAAAAAAGACGGTGAGCTATGTTGGTAACGTCGGCAAAATTTCCTGGTAGTTCCAACAATTAGTATTAGAGAGATGTTCTAATCTTGATGCCACGCTTGCCCGGGGGAGGCCACCACTGCTGCCCCTCGGGGCAGGCTGAATCATGTGGAGGCGCGGCAGATCGCATGGCGCGCAGCAACGCAAGAAATCAGGTTAGCCTGGGCATTCAGCGTGGCGAGTAGGAGCGCATGTGGGAGGCTGGCGCTGGTAGGCGCGGTGGAACTTGTGCGGCATCAGATCGTGGAGGGCATCAGGCTGCATGCAAGGGGCCTTGATATGGGCGGTCATCGCAAGGCAACAACTCCTCCTTGCGCGACGTGGAGCCCTGGTGATATGCGGCAGATCGTGAGCAAGGCACAAGGCAGAGAAGTGACCAGCAGCACAGGTTCCAAGGACACGCAAGAGCAATCTGTAAAAGACCAGAAAAGCAATGCTATAGTAAAAAGCTATAGGCTGTTTGAGGATGACTCGGTTATTGTAGCATGAAAGCGATGTGCGGCTTGGAGTTTTTTTCGAGATATGGCTTTGTAGGTGTGCCTCTCGATACCCGCTATTGGCAAAGTGTCGTCGACAACCGATGTGACAAAATGGCAATGGCGGTCATCTGCGTGTCTTATCGAAAAGACGGCCAAAGTAACACGCTCTTGTGTTAGTTGTGTCTGCGAGATACTGTCTGTGATCAAGTGAGTTCTTGTGCGAATTGTGTCCACAAGATAAACGTGTGCTATTTCCTTTAGTGATGTCGTGTGTATCAGAAGAGATCATATTGCACTAGAAGATCAAAAGGAAGTTGCTGCGTGTGCTAATTTGAGCCTGGGACGTTGAGAAGATGCGTTCGCAGTCCAAAATTGAGTCCGTCGAAGTAGAGTCTGAGAAGTTGAGGAGATGTGTTCGCCGTCCAAAGTTAAGTTCGTCGAAGATGAGTACAGGATGTTGAAGAGATATGTTTTCCATTCTGTGTCGAGTATGAGTTGGGCAAATCGTAGTTGAGACCGATTGCCTCGATAAGGAACAGTCGTTGTGTCAAGATTAGGGCAGGGGGGGATGTTAGAGATAATCTTGTCATGTTAAAATCATTGGTTAAGAGATAAGATTTAGTTGGTTAGTTTGTTGAGTTGGTTTGTAATCTAGCTTGACTATGTAAACCAAGGAATAAACAGAAAAACGACGGTGATGTATGTTGGCAACATCAGCAAAATTTCCGGTAGTTCCAACAAATCCACTCAATTTGAGCTTATTTACTAACACATAGAACAACTCAACAGGAGACTATCATTGCCACCAAATCTATGAGGAAATGTAATATCTGTGACTTGTATTGATAGGACACCAGCTGTAATAAAACAACGTAGAACACATCAAACCCATCCTATCACCTTATGTTTGCAAAGCATAAGGAAAGACTTTTTGTCTGCCCAGCTACTGAACTAATAAACCATACATTCTACTCCATTCTAGGGTGAACAGGTTTGCCCTCATTAACAATTTTGATCCAGAAAAATATCGAGCATGATTTTGAACTAAGCACCATCGATAATTCATGCTTAGGATGACCACAAGATAGAATCCATCTCGAGGAGCATTCAGGATGAAGCTGGTATCCTAAAGCTAGTCAATTCATAGTAACTGGATTAACTGTAAACCCTTTTCACGTGAACCGAATTCATCGAACCCGAACCGGTTTAGGATACATGGTTCATGTTCACAGTGGAAATTGGAAGAAAAAGTAGCGAATCGTGAACCTGAATTCCGTACTACCACTCGGACAAACCCCATTTCTGGTAACTATGGTTCAATTCCTGGTTAGTTTTCTAGTACTGTCAGTAGTGCTATTTGTTGTCTTTGGTTTGATTTTAAGGGTGACAGAGAGATAGGGGCAGCTCTTGTGCCTTTGGTTGCTGCTCACCTGTAGTAGCACCATGAACAAGATGGTGGAACCTCTTGCGTCCCTAAACTGTTGCTATTTCTTTTCACTATTTCTAGCCTCCCACAGAGGAGCAGTGGTTCCACCGACACCATATCTATCCACACTTTATTCTTTGAAATTAAGGTTGTGGCATGGAGGTGCTAATGCTAAGAGAAGAACTACACCCAGTTAGATCACTAAGGACTTGTTTGTTTTTACTTTTGATTTTAGATTCTGGCCCCAAAAGTAGAATAAAAAAAACAGCCCGATTCTAGAATTTGATTCTCACAATCCAGCCCACCCATATATACTACAATCCACTTCATATGTGCTTTTAGATTCCAGCTTTTGGAGAATCAACTTCTCTACAACCACAATCCAAAATCAGCTTTTAGATAATCCAAAGCTAAAACAAACAGGCCATAAAACGCAGACACAAAAGCAATCACTATCTTAGCCGTGGTTTCCGTTCGTACATAGTACATAGTGCCCGAAACAGCAGCACACAAAGCTGCTGCCACAAATGGATGCTGCCGAGTTTGGTGATCCCTCCTCGGCTCCCTCCAAGAACTGTACTGTCATCTCATAGGGAAGGCACGTACGTTACGACACTACAAACAGCAACACTAATCTCCACTAGAGACAAAATTTATTGATGTTGTCCCTAATCGGGACAAGCCAAGGAAGCGGCCATACTTAGCCCAGGAGGAGGCACGAATCAACGAGATCCAGCGAGGTGGGAGGAGCCCGCACGCACCTATGGTGGGCGCGATGTCATCGCCGATGTGGGAGGCGGAGACGAAGCTGACGAGGAGGCTGCTCTTGCCGACGGCCGAGTCCCCGATGAGCAGGATCTTGAAGGAGCAGTCGTAGCTGCTCCCCGGCGACGAGCCCATGATCCCTTACCGCGCGCGCTGGAGAGGACAAGCGCTCGCCCAATCAGGCTTGGATCGAATCGCGGGCAAAGCAAAGCATCCGGAAATGCGGGCGGCTGGGTTGGTGCGAGGGTTGGAGAAGAGAGGGGGAGGGAGGTGACCGATGTGGGAATAAAGCAAAGGGCAAGGGAAGGGAAGGGAAGGAAGGGCGGAAAGCGAAACGGCGCGACGAGGCGTCAGGTGGACTGCTTTCAGTTATGGTTGACGACGCGACGGGCCGCGTGACCGAAACCGGCAGCACGGAGCGGCCAGATTGAGCCCCGCGCGGGACGGCGGGAGCTTGAGCGCCGCGCTGTCTCGCTCCCGCGTCGTCCTGTTGTTCAGCTAGGCATGTACTTTCTCCTTCCCAATTTATAATTTTTTAAATAATTTTGTCTATAAATATATATCGGATTTTATATTTTAATACAGAATTAGTGTGATATTTATTATATACCTCTAATAAATATTAAACTTCATATTCTCTATACATATATTAAATATAGTGTTTAGTGATAATAATTAAAGGTAATGTAATTGTTTTCAATTTATTTTTGGTTTATATATTAAAAAGAAATACTCTAAGCTTGGACGGAGTGAGAAGCATGTGGAAACGGATGGATATGCTCCAGGATTGGAGCATGCACTACAGGAAAACCAAATTTTTTCGTCGGCCAAAAATCGACGAAAATTGAGATATAATCGACGAAAATACACATTTTCGTCGGTTAACCGACGAAAATTAACCGGCGAAAAAAAACAGACGAAAATACAAACATTTTCGTCGGTTACCGACGAAAATACGCATGTTTTCATCGGCTATACCGGGCTGACGAAAACGTGACTCGTCAGGGGTGGATGGCGTGGCACTAACGCGTTTTCGTCGGTTTATACACGAGCCGACGAAAATATGTTTGCGCATGTTCGTCGATTTATGCAAGACCGCCGAAAATATGTTGGTATATTTTCGTCGGCTTTGCTAAACCGACGAAAATATGATTTCATTTTTTCGTCGGTATGAACCCAGGCCGACGAAAATAAACGATTTCAGGGAAAAGAAACAGATTCATAATATCACAAAATATTACAAATAATACAGACTCAGGTCAATCTGACTCATACTAGTCTATTGATCGCTGTTTTCACTGTCCCAGATGCCTGCCGTAACTTTAAGTAGCATCTCTACTTCACTGCAGCAGTGCTGTTCTGTTCCTGTTTTTCCATTGTCAACTCAAAAGAGCCTGCGTTGAACTGTTTCAGTGCAGCCTAGTTTTGGACTGAAATCTTGCAATTGATCTGCCTTGATTTAACTGGAAACGCTGACACCCATTAATTCAAATCCAATTGCAAAATACATGGTCGACTGGGGCAGAACAAAGAGGTAATAATAATCATCTCTATACAAGTAGTCATAGAATGCAGAGACCAGAAGAAACGCGCCAATCGATAGCTCAAGGCAATGGAACCTGGCAAGAACCAGGATGGCAAAATTAGCTCTAATAAAACCATGTTTGAATGAAGTGTATCGTGATTCATATATTATTTTGTCAGAGTTACCTGTCTTTGAAACGGCAATTCTTTGGAACACGGACAATCGATTTCAGCTTCTGAACATTTCCTGACTTTTGTGTCACGATCCATTCGTTAGCCCTTCCGGCTTCGAAGAATCTGATCAAGATGGCTTTAAACCGGTGAAATGCCATAACGTTCTCAAATAAGACCCAGAGTATAATCAGATGGATAGACCTGCAACACATTCAGGAATATCACCAGTCCGCCATTGAGGATATGCCCATGAGAGTCCATTGTGACTGCCAAAAAATAAAAAAGGTAAAAGCAACATTGAACTAACTTTGGAGTCCCAACTGAATTGAGAAGAGTGATAGCTATTGGGATATAGATCATTTCCCACACAGGAATCTGCACTTCTGGAAATAGAATATTCATAGGAAGTAGTATGCTGAAAAAGAAGAAGGTGAAGAACGTCGATACAATCCTCCGTGCAATGAAAAAGTTATATATCATGTAGAACTTCTTCCAGACCGAGACTTTCTGCAAAAGATTAGTAAAGGATTTAGAGCGAGTTCCAGCACAAGAGAAAAGAACGCTGCCAGAATTGTCTTGCTCAAACACTACAGCTTGAGAACAAAACTCACCTTGGCAGCAAGAATTTCCTCCTCAAAGACGGTTAAGAAAACTACAACTGGCTCCAGGTAAGGTGATGAAAGCAAAAACACACAAAATAAAGTGAAAGAACGATAGACTGCATATCATCAAGTCCTCTAAAGCAAAAAAGGAACATATTACTTACCAACTGAAATGGGACCATGAGATCAGCTTCATAACAGTTTAATTCATATTTCACACAAACATCACAATAACAATTATAACATGACCAAACATCACAAAAACATACGCAACAATCCACATCAAACACATAAAATCACAAATCGTCACAAAAACATATATAACCATACAACTTCATTCGTCGGAGCCTCCACCCAAGTTAACCACATCATTGAACTCATTCACCTGAGGTGAATCATAGTCGGTGCCATTGTGCGAACCATCGCCTCCCTGCGAGCCTGCTGCCGAGCCAGCTGATCCCTACATCATATAAGGATGCAAATTGTTAGTTTGAACAATTTGACAAAACTATATACAAAAATCGAACAGAAAGCCAAGTACCATGAATGGTGAGGTCATAAATGGAGGAATGGGTGGAGTCTGAAACTGAGGCAGGGGCGGAAGGTTGATAGGTCTTCCCAAGGCAGTAGACATACAATCCTGTGTAATAATCGCATATAATCAATTTGAAAGCGTTAAAGTCAGATTGTATGCGATATGAAAATGAACTTACATTCAATTGTGAGTGCCAGTGGACATGGCTTCTTGTTGTTGCCTCGATATTCTTGTTGTTGCCTCATGTAATCCTGCAAGAATCGAAGTTTCTTGTCTCCTCAAATTTTCCTCCAACTTAGCCTCTCGGGCGATCGTGTACTACTTGGCGAGGCCGAAACTCCTCGACAAGCCTCGAGTCATGGAGGAATCGACGAATCCATCAAACATGGAGAACCTCCCGTGACTCTTGCCACCGCCGCTCCGGTACAAGGCGACGACGTCAACATCTCCTGCCCTCCAGTCGTAGCCCTCACCATGGGTCCGAACCATCTCCTCTCCATATTTAGCCTGTGATGCATACAAGTCATGAGCATAGCTAATATGTCAATACAGACAACATGTATATAAATTGCACTCATAAATAAGCCAAAGGGAGTTTAATTGAGGCAGTAGTAAGATAGAAAAACATATGGCAGTGAAGAAAGAGATGGCTGTGAATAAAAGTGAAAATGAGAAAGGGGAAGAATAAGAAATGAGATGACAGAGGAGTGGAAATGGATCATATACCTGCATTGCAAATCATAATAAAGCATCTCGAAACAGATAAAAACATGATAAAAACAGATAAAAACAGCTAGCATGCAAGTTACTACCTTTTCCCTTTTATACTGCAGCTTCAACTTGACAAGCAACAAATAATATAGTACATAAGGGATCCAAAACCATTACGATGGCATACAAAAATTTTCCCAGAACTCATCCTTGCTCGGTTTATGCCTTGAGCCAGTGTTTAGACCATTAAGAAAATGAGCACCCTATAGCTCCAAAATTAAATTTCTAGTTAAGGTCACTGTCCCAGAGTTAGTTCCTGTCAACAATAGCTGGCGACTAGATAATTTTATTCAGAGGTTCCCCCATGAATCTCTTTCCATTTTTCGAAGACTAGTTAAGTTGCCCATGAAAGCTGACTGGACGCATGAGTTATTCATCATGGATGAATTTATTATCTTTCTTTCCTTTTCATTATTTTTGAGGACTAAGGTGGAAATAATAAGTCGGCCAAACAGATTCAGAGAAAGATATTGAAAAGGTGAAACCTATTAAGCACAAGAGCGGTTTTTGGAAATAATGACATGCATGTGCAGTTCTGGATGCACAGCTAGCACATGTAACATTTTAAATAGGTAGTTCCAAAATTTGAGAAAATAAAAAATGGCCTCTACTTCAGTTTAAGCATTTTGGTGATGACATGTGAAAAGGATAAGTCATACAAGTTACAAAGTAGGGCAACTGACTAACCAAGCTGTCCGACGCCCTTTGGCTGCAAAGTACATCCGGCTGCGTAGAATCGGCCCCCTTGTGCCCCGCGACATAGGTCTCGATCGCACTCGGTCTCCTCCCAAGTCGAGCTTCCTGTAAACATGTTATTCAGTACTACAGCGAACATAACAGTAAATAAAGTATTAACGTAGAAAGATAAACGTACCAGCCGCTTAGCTACACGCACGTGCCCATCGGCACCATATGTATGAACAACACTAGGGCCTGACTCTCGATTTACCCTCTTGCTGCTCGACTTCGCTTTGAACTCGTCAGATGCCCAGTACTCAGAAAGTGCCCGCCATGCATCAGGGCAAGAATTAAACCTACAAAAATAGCGACTAAATTAAGCAACTATTTCTAAGGTGAAAAAAAATACACATTTCATATGACTAACCAGCTCAGCGGAACCTGCATGTACTCATTGGCTTCAAGGTAGATTTTAGAAGCACCAAGCTTCTTATTCATTTCCACTACACGATACTTCTTGTAGTATTTAGACACTGCCTGCAAGCGTACATTGGATATCATATCTTTCACTACCTTTTTAGCAGCCTTCTCAAACACGCGTCTTGCATGTTCTGCCAGTTCCTGCTCTTCCCCCTCAATCAAGCGATACCTCTCCTGCAATACAAGTAAAACATGATGAGACACTCGAGATCATAACTTCTAAGGTATGCAAATTGTTGTCAGGTACTAATGTTTAAATGGTTATCCAGGTAATTGAGTTTATGAATGATACCAGCATTGGTACCTCTTGCTGCACAGTACTTTTGCTCATTGTTATAATCGGTGGCATTCCCTAGCCTTATGCAAGGGGTATTTCCAATCCTTTAAATTGCAATAATATGATATAACTATTGTTAGTGCCTTGCTCATTTTTCCAAAGTTTTGGTGATTCCACCATGCTATATGTGGTTCACACATGTCATTTAAAGTTACTGGCAAAAGAACAAGTATTCCATAGTCCACATATGTCATTTAAAGTAACTGGCAAAAGAACCTTCAAGTATTCCAGTTACCTAAATGCAGCACTACCAAACCTTTAGTTTCTAAAGCAAGCTTCTCTATCCCGTCTCCAAAAAAGGCTTCAATCGGATACATAAGAAGATAGACTACCAAGTATATGCATGCAGTCATGCAGACTATACAAGAAAGGGAAACCGCTCTATTTTACAGAGGATTACAGCCCAATTATAATCCTGTACTCATAGAAACAGACTTGAAGAAACATCCCTTGAAGTATAGCATCTTAGCTGTTAAATAAGGCTTTTGTTTCAGAATATGCAATGCATTCACAATCTCAATGATGATCCTTATTCACAAAACAGAGAAATCCAAGTAAACAAATATACAAGAGAAACTCAGATTCAATGATTTGATGGAGATAGAAGCAATGCCAACTGCCAAGAACTAATAAAAACAAACTCACATAATCAAGAAGAGATTCAACTGCAACTGTACATAACTTTTCTGTAGAAGTTTCTGCATTATGTTGACAGATTCCATTCGGTATAAACACATAATAGATATATTCTAATAACCAAGATCCAACCAAGAATGAACAAGCTTCCATAATCTTGTACAAAATGTAGAGCTATATTACACTGGACAATGGAAGGAAGGCCCTGGTATACTTCAATGTAAAATGGTTCCCCAAATCTTCTCCTTAAAAGTTGTTTTAGTCGAAACTTATTGTAATAATACAAGTAAATGTATTAGTTTCCGGGACAGAAAATAGAAACACTAACTTCATTGCTATTATTTGAACAGGCTTACCCAAAAGTCATTCCACACATTTTGTGCAGCTGTTTGTTGATCAGCATCTGCTATCTTATAATGCTCCCACTTCAAAGCCGGCCGTTCCACACCATCAATTTTAACCAATCTAGGGTAACTGTAGCGACAAAGAGAGCCAAGTGTGGCATTGACCTGCCTTGCCCTGTTCGTCCCAGTGAAAGAAGGTTCATCCCATAACCTACAAATAGTATACAATTACAATTAGAGATGTATATAAGGTTAAATAAATTGTAATAATTACTAACCTATCACCAATTGGTCTTATCTGCACACGGAGTTGTGGATTATCTTGCCGTGGAGGAACTCGGCTTACTGCTCTATACCTAAAATTATATATTTTACATCAGTAAGAAGTTAATAAGAGAGACAAAATACACAAAATAAATAAGTTATCATTAGAAAAACCTGAAGACAAAATAGACAAACTTCCTTGCGGTCGTGAATCCACGGGACAATTGACGTAAATCTTCATGGGCGCTAGCATCGCTCTCGCACTGCAAAGACATATATTTTTTAGGGACATTATCGTATGGCTATATCTATAGTTAAATTGAGATAGGATCTATACATGTCTTCGAAACCAGGTAACGAAATTTGGATCTATACATGACTTGGTATACTTGTCTAACCCTCAATACCTCTCTGGGTAAAGATAAACTAACAAAATGAGAGCATAATGTAATCTTGGGAGAAATTCAGCTCACCTGATTTGTCAACAGATTTTATTGTCCCTACGGGGGAGGCGCCGACAGCTAGGGAGGTGGTGGCCGGGGCGGCGTGTGCATGGTGGCGAGACAGCGGGCAGGAGGAGGATGACGGCGGGGAGGGCAGCCATGAGGGCGGCGGCGTCGTGGATGGCGGGCAGGGGGTCGGGAGGCGGGCAGGCTGTCGTCGGGATGGTGGGATGGCGGGCGGGCGGGTGGTGGTCGGGATGGCGTGGGCGGCGGCGGGGGAGGGCGGCCATGGAGGGCGTCTTGGGGAGGAGTTGTGGCGGATTTGTGATTGAGTCTACAAACAGGCGCGCAGGGCTCACTTGTAACCTAAACCGTGTATGTTCGTCGGTCTACATCTGTGCCGCCGAAAAAATTTACATTTTCGTCGGCTAGTGTTTGAGCTGACGAAAACATGTTTGTATTTTCGGCGGCTAGGTTTATAGCCGCGAAAACTTTGTAACCTTGGCAGAGCCCCCTGCCCTAACGCCTATAATTTCGTCGGTATGTAAGAGCCGACGAAAAAATTGTAATTATTGTCGTCGGCTTTCCGTATAGCTGACGAAAATATATATATTAATCGTCAGTTAATGTAAAACCGACGAAAATATGTTTATTAATCATCGGCCCTAGCGAAGCCGACGAAAATATGTTTATTAATCATCGGCTTTTGTCAGACCGACGAAAATACGTTTTTGGCCGATGAAAAATATTGGTTTTCCTGTAGTGATGGGAGTAACGCGCATGGACTTGGGGCACGATGGGTGTAAGAGTAAGATAGGGTTCCTTCCTTAAGCCAAAAGCGAGTAACCAAGAGTACATAACCTCGTAGTGACGTGTACTCTTCAACTGCAACTGATTGGCAGACCGAATCGACCCATTCGTTTCGCCCTCGTCTTTTACATCTCCGTAAATCTAATGCAGTATAATGATGAGTTCCGCTAGAATGTATGTTAAAATGGTCAATTCTTTGTAAAATCTCATTATCAAACATTGATTAAACGTGGAGTGCCAAATTTAAATAAACGATTATGGAAACTTAAAGTTCCACTAAAAATCAAGGTGTTTTTGTTGTTCCTAAGAAGAGGAGTCATTCCGACTAAAGACAATCTAGCAAAGCGAAATTAGCAAGGATGCCAAACATGTTGCTTTTGTCAGGAACCTGAGACAATTAGACATCTGTTCTTTGATTGCCGTTTTGCACACACAGTTTGGACCCTAATATATTTGGCCTTTCAAATTTTTAGTCCAACGTGCGTGGATAGCATGTTTGGAAGTTGGCTAGAAGGTTTTGGTCCAAATGTTAGAAACATAGTTCTTCTTGGTGCTACAGCTACGTGTTGGTCTATATGGTTATGCAGGAATGATAGAGTATTTCAAAAGAAAACCATCTCTTCTTCTTTGCAGGTTATTTTTGCTATTATCCACTGGCTACGTACGTGGGCTGTGTTGCAGAAGGAGGAGATGTGAGCTATTTTGGTGCAGGCTACTCAATGTTTGGTTCAGGTGGTCAAGGATTTTTATTCCCGGACGCATGGGTGGCGGTCTAATCTTCGGATTGCTAGTCATTAGAGTGTGCGTGGTCCCTTTTATTCTTTTTTGGCAGTGTGCTTCACGTTAAGCAGAGGCCGGAAGCAATTTCAAGAACTTGTATTATCTCGATGTAATGCTCTTGAAATTAATAAAATTCTTCTATTATCATAAAAAAAATCTCCGTAACAATTTCGAATGCAATAAAAAAGTTGGGAATTTTTTGCTTTGTTTACTAAGGTTTAGGTTTTTTCTTTGCTTATAATTTAAAATCACCTTTTGAGTTTAAAACAGCCTAAAAGCTATCGGTTTTTATACATGATATAAGTGAATAATTTTACTCTAACTTTATTTGTATTAGTCTAAAATCAACCCTCGATAAAAAAAATATAGCTTTTAGCTTTTAGTTGTATGGAGAATTGTGGCTTTCAAAAGTCTAGATAAAAGGTTACCTATTTATTTAGACTTTAGCATTTTTACTTTTAAACTAATGAAAAACCTGCACAAATAAACAGGCCCTTAAGCGTATGCAGCAAAACATAATTACCTTCCTTGTTTATGTGCACAGAACGCCACAACATCTTCAACTTTTTGGGTCACAGGATGATGACGATGAATATGGGTCCTCAAAATATTTGTGTTATATTATGCCCCTCACATATATTATGTTATATTATGCCCATCCGTGGAATATGTGTTCTCAAAATATTTGTGGTATGATGTGCGATTTTTTCATAACTAACCGTTGTACAATTTTTTCTATTATAATGCATTTATAAAACCTAATAAAATTAAAATGTATTTTTCCATAACTAGCCGCCGCATAGAAAAAACGAAAATTACTATAGCATGTAGCGCTCCAAGCATGTTGCATGCTTTTGCTTTTTTATGTTTTTCTTTTTTTTTGTTTTCCGGCGACACGTGTCAGACTGAGGGCATTACAACGCCCCTAGTCCACTGCAATATTGCATAGCATGAGCCGCGTCGGGACGTGCAGTTTTCGTGGGTTTAGAGGCTATTTTTTTTAAAAAAAATGTTATGACAGGGACTAATTTCTTTAAAAAAAATTAAAGAGCTATAACAATAAAAAAATTTCACTAAAGGAAGGATGATTTGTAAAGGGCCAAGAAACCCGGTGGTCAATCCACTTGTTCTACCAACTTCTCATGAACACGATTGGTGCTTAGCGGTCAGTCGAGCTATCCCATAAGCAGAAGAAGCAGGACGGTCACGGTGCCACTGAAGAACACAACCAGGTCTTAGTTATTGCGCATTTGCAGTTCGGGAGAAACTTTAGCTAGGGAAGGGAAGTCCACTCGAAGGACCTTTAGCCGGTGAGGCTACACCATCACCGCGGATAGATTATGGATTCCAGTACGTGTGGACCAAGGGCGAAGATAAAAAGTTGATGTTACTCGTAAGCTGCCGTGTTCACGGGCCAGTACACAGTTGAATCATACCTCATGAGGTCTAATCCGTGTTGATTTTAGTATTGAACTGTCTGATTTTTTTATGGTGCTCTGCGGTGACGAAATCCGTTAGGCCCACTCGGGACAAGTTACGGCCCAGGCTCCATCACATACTGTAAATGGCCCTATTCAGGAGAATGCCGATGAGCAACGCAAAGTCTGCCCATAAAATCGAGATTGGAGTAGTCAAAGTTCAGAAAGAATGTATATGCATTTAGATGGACTGTGCGTCAAAAGGCTCGCGGAATGGCTTGCGTTGCGTTGCGTTGTTGCCGTTGTGGTTGGTTGGGCTGTGAAACAAATTAAAGAAGTGGAGTACTTAGCTTGTTTTGTTTGCCCTAAAAACATTAATGAAGTACATGAGCTGTGCTGCATTGCTGCTGTTTTTTTTTTTTCGAATCAACACTTCGTCACTTCGGGTTTCAAACTTTGCAGAAGTTTACCGCACGAAAGATTCTTTCAGTCAAATGTAATACGTTTCTTTCAGGGGAGACATACATAACTATAATTATACGTGCTCTTGAAAAAAAAACTACAATTATCTGTTATAATTTTAAAGAACAGGCAAAAGAGCAACAATATTCTCTCTCAAAGCTAGAAATTCCCACATTAATCAAAGAAAAAAAAGAAAAAGATCTACACCGTTATGATGGGTCCAAATTATAATAGTCTAGATTTAAACTATATCTTTATAGAGTTAGATATGTTATCTATCGGTTTCAAAGTTCTGTATCAGGCTTCAAAGTCCCGTATCTATGAGAGTATCCATCGCTTACCATGTTGTACTAGAGTTCTTTACAAAGTTAGATACGTTAATCTTTCGGCTTCAAAGTCACGTATCAGGTTTTATCCTTACGGCTAGAGTTTTTTACAAAGTTAGATATGTCAATCTATCGGTTAAAGGTAGATATGTCAATCTTTCGGTTTCAAAGTCACGTATCTAGTTTTGTCCTTGCGGCTAGAGTTCTTTACAAAGTTATATATGTTAATCTATCGGTTTCAAAGTCATGTATCAGTTTTCAAATTCCCATATCTGAGAAAGTATTCGTCGCTTACTGTGTTATCCTTGCGGCTAGAGTTATTTCTGTGGAATACCTTTGTCCGTTTTCATATATTACATATCAAGTTTGCATAGATCACATATGCACAAATTTTGTATCCAACCAGAATACATATGTTATGTACGCATGCCTACAAATGGAGTAGTGCCTGGGGTTCACAAAACCGTTTTTGAAAAACCACTCGAAATTCGAAAATCAAGAAAAACTGCTCAAAAATCGTCACAAACCTAAGGGTTAAGAAATAAAAAAAAAATTAAAAAAAAAATCAAAAACCGTTCAATTTTCAACGAAAAACACGGTTTTTCACAAAAAAACTGCTCGGTTTTCACCAAAAACCAACCTACGAATTGAATGCTCCTTAAAGCCAGTTTTTTAGCGGTTTTCAATGGTTTTCGAGCGGTTTGCGTCGCATAAATTTTTTCAAATTTTTTAATTAGATCGGTTTACCGACTGATTTTGAATCTCGAACCGTAGCGGTAAAATTGAAAACCATGGTTTTCAAGCGGTTTTCGTCGGTTTTTGAAACCTTGATAGTGCCCCACAAGTTAACTAATAAAAAAAAGAAGACAAAACGTGATTTGCTTTTCACCAGACTCAAAACTTGCCTTCTCTCCTGAATCTTCTCACTGGATTAAGTATTCTTCAAGCCGCCATTGAAGTCTCTATTTAATACTAATAAAAAAGAAATTAATACTATTAGATATCATGTACTGACTTAGCAATTGCTTTAAACTTTTTGTGCACAGGAACACCATAGCGTACAAGAAGTTGAGTGAGTTGACAACAAGGGGACAAACATGGAAAATTAAAGTGAAAATAATGAGAATTTGGGATTCAATCAATTTTCTAACTGTCAAAATTATGAGCCTTGATAGGATATTGATGGATGAACAGGTTTTTATCTTAAGATGTGCAGTTTTATAAAATTTTTTAGCTTCTAAGATTCAATCAATTTTGTAACTGATGAACATATGAGCCTTAATATAAGTTGTGTAATTTCTTTTAGTTGCTAATTAGCTTATATTTGTTTGATAGGGTGAAACAATTCATGCTACTATTTGGAATAATCTGATAGACACTTACAGACCTAAGATCATCGAGAGTTGTATCTATGTGTTCATCAATTTCAAGGTTCATGAATCTGCCAAATATTGTTCGATGAACAATCATCTTAAAATTACTTTTATGAATAATAAAAAGGTGAAAGAAGTGAAAGGATCATCAAATAATTTTCAAGAATACTAATTTGAGTTTGTCACAAGAGATGCACTACAACCATTGTTAGATAAAAGACGACAACAACAACAACAATTATCAGGTAAGTGTATAAATTGTGCTCTCTTTTTTTTTGAAAGTCATGACTGTCAAATAATTAACTTATAAACTGTCAATTAATTAATCTTCAAAATTTGCATATGTGATTGGATTACTTACCAAGATTGAGCCAATTGGATCAAGGATGACGAGGAAAAATACCGCCAACCCCCGACCTTCAGATATTCACGAGATTGAGCTTGTCACACTAGAGTATGAACATGCATGTGACTTACATTTAACTAGACATTAAATACTATCTTCATGCATTCACGTTATCATTTAACTTTTGTGCAACGTAATTTTTAGTGGTGATAAGATCAAAGTAACATTATGGGGACAGTTAACTCACTATTCAAGTGAAGATATAATTGGCAATCAAATAGTTGTAGTAATTACATCAGCATTAGTAGAAGAATTCAATGGTAAGTAATATATACATGTGGATAAAATAAGTCTTTATCTAAGGTCAACCAGCACCACAAGAATATATAAAGATATTGATATTCTCGAGACCTAGAAGCGCATTGACATGTATGAACTTTGATTGGGATCGGCTACTGTTGGCTCGAGTGTAGTGGTCCCGAAATCAGCTGTACACTCTAGCCTTGAACCTGACTGCACCCGTGTGCCTATTGTTAAAGACCAACGATGCGGCTTGGCACTAGCACGCGCGATACGGGCATCTAAACTTCTGTGGGCTACATGACTTGAGCGCCAAGAACATGGTGGACAACATGCTGGTCATTGATCGCTTGGAACAGTTTTATGACGGCTATGCGCTTGGCAAGTTCCCACACACCACTTCGTGCCACGCAAAGCAAGGACTGGAGCTGGTCCAAGGTGATCTCTATGGACCGATCACATCGGCCACTCCGGGCAGGGCACGCTACTTCCTGCTGATTGTGGACGACTTCAGCAAGCACATGTGGTTTGAGGTGATCAAGTAAAAGGATGAGGCCCTAAAATACTTCAAGAAGTTCAAGGCGATTGTCGAGAACAAGATCAGCATCAAGCTGAAGGCTTTTCGAACTAACCACGATGGCGAGTTCAACTCCATCGAATTCAAGGAGTACTGTGATGAGTACAAGATTAAGCGGTACACCACTACACCATACTCTCCACAACAAAACAACATCATCGAGAGGAGAAATCAGACCGTCGTTGAGATGGTACACAGTTTATTGAAGAGCATGAGTGTTTCGCCATGTTCTAGGGTGAGGTCGTGATGACAACGTTACACATATTGAATTGCACGCCAACACGAAGCCTTGAAGGCAAGACGCCATATAAGGCTTGGCATAAGAGGGGGTCCAATGTCAGCTATTTCCACACCTTTGGGTGTGTTGCGCACATAAAGAAGGTCGGCCTAGGCATCACTAAGCTGTCGAATAGATCCATTCCAAGGGTGTTCATCGGCTATGAGGAGGGATCAAAGGTATACCGTGTTTATGATCCGATGGCGAAGAAGCTCCATGTGACTCAAGATGTGGTGTTCGAGGAGGAACATCGATAAGGCTGGGATACTACGACAACCAAGTCTAGCTTTGATGGTATCAACACGTTTATCGTCACCTACACTAACGATTTTGTGGAAGATGAAACACTGGAGAATCATACCGAACATTCCGAACATTCTCAACACAACCCAGCCCATGGATGATATTGTGGTGGCGACTGAGGTTGACTTAGACCACAGCGGCCTATGCCTTATTGCTGTCGAGGAGCCTGCGAGAGTCGAGCAGGCTATCAAGGAGGTGTGCTGGAAGCGCGCCATGGATGATGAGATGAAATCCATCCGAGACAATGAGACATGAGAGTTCGCTACTCTTCCTGCCGGGCATCGAGCCATTAGTCTCAAGTGGGTGTTTAAAGTCAAGAAGGATCCACAAGGTAATATTGTCAAGTATAAAGCTCGCTTAGTTGCAAAAGGATATGCACAACGACAAGGGGTGGATTTCAACGAGGTGTTTGCACCAATGGCATGCATGGAATCGGTACGCTTGCTGATTTCTTTGGCGGCTCATGGCGGATGGCAATCCATCATATGGATGTCAAGTCATGTTCCTGAATGGGGGACTCATCAAGGAGGTGTACATGTAGTAGCTACCTGGGTACATCGATAGCAAGCATGAGCACTCTGTGTTGATGCTGCGTAAAGCATTGTATGGTCTACGGTAGGCGCCGTGGGCTTGGAATTTGAAGTTGGACGGTACGTTGATATTGCTTGGATTTGATCGAAACCTATTGGAACATGTGGTGTATAGATAGGCAAAGAGCAACTCTTTCCTGATTGTGGGGGTGTATGTCGATGACCTCATTATCACCGGCTTATGCATGGAGGATATCATCGAGTTCAAGGACCAGATGCAGAAGTTTTTTTAGCATGAGCGACCTCGGATTACTGAGCTACTACCTAGGTATCGAAGTCAAGCAAGAAGCTAGAGTGATCACATTGTCTCAAAGCAGATATGCAAGCAAGATACTGGAAATCACAGGCATGGCAAGCTACAATCCATGCACAGCACCGATGGAGAACCGGCTGAAGCTAGAGAAGCAGGATGGAAGTGCTATAGTTGACGGCACCAAGTACCGCAACATTGTTGGTAGTCTTCGCTATTTGGTGAACACGAGGCCGGACATTGCCTATACTTTGGGCATTGTCAGCCGATATATGGAGGCACCAACTTCACAGCATACGACGATGGTGAAGCATATTCTCTGGTATGTGTGTGGCACGGTTAGCTATGGTTGTCGTTATGAGAAGCACAACTCGACAGAGCCAGAGCTTGTAGGATTCAGCGACATCAACTTGGCTGGTGATACCGATGACCGTAAGAGCATCACTGGTATGGCATTTTTCCTTGGTGCTAGTTTGATTACATGCGCGTCTCAGAAGCAAAGGATTGTCGCACTCTCATCTTATGAGGCGAAGTATATCACGGCGGCCACAGCTAGATGCCAGGTGATCTGGCTCAGCCGATTCATTGGAGAGCTAACGGGAGAGAAACCGAAGAAGGCCAAGTTGTTCATGGACAATAAGTCGGCGATTGCTTTGTGCAAGAATCCAGTGCTTCATGATCGCAGAAAACACATAGATATAAGGTATCATTTTATCTGAGAGTGCGTCGAAGATGGCAAAGTGCAGCTGGAACATGTTAGCACTGACAAGCAGGTGGCTGATCTCCTAACAAAAGCCCTCGGTTGCATCAAGTTCATAGAGTTTAGACAGAAGATTGGCGTGATAGAGGTGAAGCCGGTGCGCCGTGGTAAGGGGGTGATTTGTTGGATTTAACCAAGTCGTGTGTATTTTTTACACGTAAAACGTGTTTGTTTATTTTTGAGTCTAGTAGGCACGGAATTGCCTGAGGTTGTTCGTAGAGTTTGTTTAGCTGCCGCAAATGGCGCGTCTTGTTAGCCTATGATTTTTTGTTGTTATCTTTCCTTGGAGATTGAATAGAAGGAGAAAGAAAACGCCACGAATTGATTTGCGCGGCACAATCTTCTTGTCTTGTAAATTTTTTGCTCTTGTTTTGGGTCCAGGTTATCGTGTAGTGTTGAGCACTTGCTATCTAGTGCGCGCGCGTGTGCTTCGGTTTGCCACAACAGTCGCAGGTCACCGCCCTGCTGGTCGAGGACGACGAGCACCTCTTCGCCGGCATGGAGGACGACGCCATCTACATGTGGAGGGTGAACCTAGAGCATCAATGCTTTGATGAGGTCGCCGCGCTCACGGGCCATGCGCTAGAAGGCCGTCATGTCGCTTGCGCAGGGAAAGGGAGCTCTCTACTCCGGCTCCACAGACGACAGCATTAGGGTATGATGGAACATATGATGTCGACAAGAAGCCCATCCTGCAGATCTCACGCAGCGATGGCGTTGTCCGTGTCTACGACCTCCCGTCTTTAAAGAAGAGAGGGTAGATTTGCTGCAATGGTGAGGTCAGGATGATATCACTTAGGTCCTCCGGTTTCGTCTTTAATGAATTATTAGAGACAAGTCCCGCGTGGTTGACATGGATGCTGTGTGCTGCAGCTGAAACCGAAGTCCGAAAACTGTAGCTGTACTTGTACGTGTCTCTTGATTCAGTCTGTTTGCGGGAGCTATAGATTTTCTGAAAAACTATTTTTTTCTTTTTAAGCTAAAAAGTAGCTGTAACTTTTTTATAATTAGTTATTTGACAAACAACTAATTTCAACAGCATATTCCATTCAGCTTTTATAATTATGTGAAGCTACTTAAAAGTTGCACTGTTTAGAGGGTTTATTAGCTTTTCAGAAGCCAATGGCTTCGATGGCAGCAAACACAGAGGAAGCAGAGAGCGTCGGAGAAGAACGATATTAGTTTTTTGTCACTTCTTCCTTCACGTACAAAGATGTCTTCCTCGAGAAAACGCGTACAATCAAAACCACGTCGACAATCGAGGGTGTAAGGTGATGTGGCATAGTCGGTACACGTGGCAAAATATTAAGTGCACTCAACACGTTTGGGTCAAGCGATAAATATGCAATATACACGCAGTGTACATAGCCTATCATAGCCAACCATGTGTACCTCTAGCCTTGTTACCAATCTATACTAGAGTCCATACAAGAGCTCTAATTATAAGTTACTGCTTGTGAACCAGTGAGTTTGAAAGGCAGAACAATCGCTCCTCTGCTTGCAAAGACTAAAGATAATCGACAATAGTGAAGTGTCAGTATTATTTTGACACAATCTTTATTTGGGGAATTGCTATTTGCTAACTAGTACTCGAGTGTTTTTTTATTAAGCACTCAAATTTCTCACCATTGGATTTTGCCTTGAGTTTGTGCTCCACCTCCTTCTCTGGCTCTAGTGGTGCTTCGGCTAGTTATGGTACAGGTTCGAGTTAGGTTCACTGGAGCCCCCTAGATTAGAGGGAGGCTGGGGTTAGTGGTAGATCGATGGTGGGGCAGTGAGGCGGCTACGCCGCTACCTCAGCTATGAGCCAAAAGAGGGCGGTGGGCGGTGGAAGTTGGTGGGTGCAACGAGGCCGAGTAGTTGGGAGGCGGCAGCGGATCCGACGGTGGTAGCTACCTAAGACGAGGAAGGAGAGTGGTGATGGAGGAGCTCACTAAAGTAGAGGAAGGTGAGTGGCTGAGGGAGATCGCTAGAGAGGGAAGGGAGAAGGAGGAGACGGCTCACCTGCGTCAGGAACAATGATGGTGCGGCATCGGCTAAGGTGGGAAGTGGCTAGGGTTTGGAGGAGGGGTAGGGTGGATTTTATATAGTTTTGGAAAAGTGATGAAGTCCTTTATTTTAAGTAGCTAGGGTTTGGAGGAGCGGTAGACTTTTAAGATTCAATGGTTGAAATTTTAAGTGTCCTCTAACGCACAAAGTACTTACTTGCCACCTAGACAACTCCTTTTATTTGTACACCATGTGTATCAGAGATATGCTTGCTTGCAAATGAGATGCCTTATGCACTTACGCTTGCCTGTAGTCTCCAAACAAGAAGAATCATTCTGTTGCATGCCTGGCTCTCCTTTAAAAGAACAATGCGAAGTACTGTTACGGCATGGGACTTGCCGTAAATGCGAAGTCCTGTGATGCGATCATATTGCATAAGATGCATTGTTTAATGTCTAGTTATGTTAATTGACTAATTACTTTTGCCTTATAAAACTGACCGATAAACTTATGGTTTCATCCTACTGACTGATCTGACCAGATAGTGTTATATATTGGACATAGTGGTGAGTTTTTGCTTCTAAAGCATGCGACTGCTGATGTTACGCTTTGTTACCGCCCATTGCGTTTGCAACATACGAATAGACATCAGATGCCGTCAAGATGATAAACAAAAGCGAGGCATTTTATGTGGGGGATTTGATAAACATCAACCGGATGTTTTTTTGGTTGAAATCATCCAAATCTAGAACCATTGGATCATTGTTGAGATTCGGGAGTATCGATTACATCCGATCCTATGATTTGATCTAACGGCCCGGTGAATTTGGATCCGATCCTATGATTTGATCCAACGGCCCGGTGAATTTGGATGTTCGGGAGTATCGATTACATCCGATCGTATGATTTGATCCAACGGCCCGGTGAATTTGGATCCAAAATTCAATGGTTCTAGATTTGGTTGATTTCAACCAAAAAAACATCCGGATGATACCTATACACTCCCTGTATGTGGATAACCCAAAGTGAGATGTAACTGAACAGTCAGTGAAGATCCACTGGAAAATTACCAAAACAGATGCCAGAAGTGAGTCGTACTAGTTGTAGCATTTACCAGTGTGCTATTGTCCATTTGCTGATGGCCAAGATACCCCAGAATAAACAGGATTCTTCACGCATGGCATGCCGCCGTTTGCTTGCTGCCTCGCTGCACTAATGCCTTACGCTTTTACCTGTGCTTAGATTTGTTGCACTGTCAGTATCCTCGATTGAGCATCATCATTCAAGGTTTAATACGCCTGAGTAGTCCTGCGATTGCTTGCTTCTCCGTATCACTTTTATAGTCTTAACTGTATGCGCCCGCAAGTCTTGAGTCAGGCAGGCAAGCAACCGCCGGCCCAACGTGGCTGGTCCTCGAGATCTTCGCTTCTTCCTGCCCAGAAGGGACGGCATTGAACATGCATGAGGTCCAGCTTCAGCAAGGGGTGGATCTAAAAAAATTTACGTGTGCATGTACGCATCACACATATAATTATGTAATTTTATATAATGATTTTGTAACATCATAAATCCAACACATATGTTTGAAATTTACTAAAAACACAATACAAATTAATAGTTCTAATGTGTTTAAAATATCAAACCACCAAAATCGAAACCAATTCAATCAACAAATTCAATCTATTGAAAAGGTGATCTGGTAGATTATCAAATTCTTGGGGTGTAGATCGCCCCTGGCTCCAGCTTGTGGGTACTCACGGTGGGCATGCACGAAGAACAGAGGCTATTCCCAGTTCACACGGGCGCGCTGCAGCTGCCTGCCTGGCTCGAACCTTCCATTTCACCCGTGACGACCACACCAACACCAGCCAACCGGAGCTCAGCGCCTCCAAATAATATCCCTGTGGCGAAAAGGTTCGCCCCTTTGGCTTGGTGCAAACGCAATCTCACGTGATGTGGCCGTATTACACGAGCACCCCCAGGGTGCAACAATATATACTCTGGCTCTGCGAATACATGGAAATAGTCCTCGCCTGCCATTGTTGCAAGGAAAACTTACGCACTTGTTCTACACCGTGCGCAGACTTGATGCCATTTCACTGCATGTTCCACCTCCACCCGCTCTCAGTGCATCTCCTCCGTACTGTTGCCATGGCATCCCCTAAGTCCAACAGAAGTTAAGTGAACCATTGTGTGATTTTGGCTTATCAACTAATTATGCCTTAAAGCAGCTATCCACTCTTTCCTATTCACCGTGTAATTAAGCCAACCGGACCTCTTTACATCTTTTTAAAGCAAAGACGCGACACTGCCTCCGCACAAGCTCTTGCTGCGGTTCTACCGACATCATCCGCCGTGACATCTCTGTTGGAATTAATTTCATAATTAATTTAATGGACGATATCAAAAGAGTGTTGAGCTGAGAGCATGAGACTATAGTCTCATGTTGCTTAGCTAGATCATGGGAAACCAACTTATAATTAGAGTTCTTGTATGGACTCTAGTATAGATTGGTGACAAAGCTAGAGGTATACATAATTAGCTATGTTAGGCTATGTACGCGTGTATGTATATTGTCGCGTGTTTATCGCTCGACCTAGACGTGCTAAATGCATTTAACCTTTTGCCACGTGTACTGACTATGCCGCATCACCATATACCCTCGACTACCGACATGGTTAGTCCGTTCGCGATGCGAGATTCTAGGGGGCAATTCCTGGAATTGTGGCAGCTCGATCTGTGTTATCACGAGGCGGTTTTGATTGTACGTGTTTTCTCGAGGAAGACATCTTTGTACATGAAGGAAGAAGTGACAAAAAAACTAACATCGTTTCCTCCGACGCTCTTTACTTCCTCCGTGTTTGCTGTCATCGAAGCCATTTTGTCCCTTTTCTTGTCGTGTAAGGGGCTTGAGCAATCTCTGATCCGACGACGACCTTTGAAGACCTACACGGGAGACTGGCGATCAAGTTTTTGGGAAGTGCCACACCACACAACTGCTCATCTTTGCCTTTGATCGTCGTGTTGCTCCTATGTAATTTATAGTTCTTCAAGAAGCCCATTGGAAGTGTGTTAGACTGACTAGTTGTTGATCTAAATAATCTTTCTATTATGATTAAATCTAATGAAAATGCATGCTACTATGATAGTATTGTTTATATTTATGTATCAGTTGAGCTATCTAGCATATATAGACATATGTCTTATTTACTAGTATGTTTTGTATTCTTTGAGTATCTACTGGTCGCTAGTAATAAGTTTAGATGCGATGTTTAACTTCATGTTTTTATTACGTAACTATATAATTAAATTAATGTTATGTCTCGTTAATTTTTTGAAGATCTCCGCCTCAATACATGACATAATCTTATTTCTAGTGACAATCACGCTTATTTTTTATGCTCGTCTTTATGGTTGACGTGCTGCTTCATTTAGGCCCCTTTGTCACATTTTCACTCAAATTTTGAACATCTAGTTTCAAAGAATGGATTTATATCCAATCTCAATCTGTCTAGACGTATGCTAATACATGCATGTGTGTTAGTGTGTGTGCGTTTTTCAATAAAAAAGAGTCGTTTTGGCCATGTCTGTAATGACCTTCATTCTCCAAACAACCAAACACAAAATATGCCTTGAAAAAGCATAAATACAGGAAAATATCAGAACTCAAATCCACTTTGACCAGGGGGTATATGTAATATAACCTTTCTATGGAAAAGCCCGATGAAAGCGAGATGTTCCCCTTTGACCAGCAAAACTCTACACACATCCCATCCGGAGAAGAGCCCAAGCGAACGCATACGCACACACGAAAGCAACTTAATCCTACGGAGATATGGGCCCGGTCCCACATATCAGTGGGACAAGGGTATATGCACATAGCGTGGCCCTAGGCGCCTGCCCCTCCGACCACGTGCCCGTGCCGCCGTTCCCCCGTCCGCTTTCCGTCGGACTCTTTTTTTTTCCATCTACTATTTTGTTTCTCTAATTTTTGCTCAGTTTTTAACATTTATTATTCTCTCTACGATCTCGTCCTCCTTCTGTTCCCCTTCCGTTGGTTTGATCCTTGGCATTCAATTACGAACGTCGCCGAACCCCCGAATTCCAATTCCCAGTTGCTTCGATCTCGTGCGCACATGGGGCTCTCCGGCGACCCCGCCTTGCCGGCGCCGGAGCAGCACGGGCCTGCGGAGGAGGTGCGGTCGCCGCGAGAGGCGGAGTTGTTCGAGGATGCAGTGGAGGGGTCGTCGACCACCTCGGCGTCGCCGGTGGCATGGCACGAAGGCGAGGCCGCCGCGGAGGCTTCGCCGTCTTCATCGCCATCAGTGTCGAGACCGAGGGGCGACAAGCCGGCGGCCGCGAAGGAAGTGGAAACCTACGAGTCACCCTCGGGGTTAGCGTCGGGGCATCCGGCGATCGACGGGGAGGAGTCTCCGGCAGTTTCTGAATTACGAGAGGAGCTGGGCAGGGTAGATACGGGAAGCGCCGCGTCGCCGTCGGCTTCGGCATCGGAACAGCGCGCGAGGGGAGCGGAGGAGCAGGAGAATCCGATGGCCCCGACGGGAGGAGGATCGCCAGCGAGGGAGGAGTCGAAGTTGAGTATCCCGCCACTGTCGGGCACGTCGACGTCGTCATCGCCGCTGTCACAGATCAAGCAGCAGGTGCGTCACGTGCGGACAGGCAGCTTCCAGCGGTTCCGGCAGCAGATGCAGCGCGCGTGGAAGTGGGGGCCGATTGGAGGCGGAGGAGGTGCCGAGAGGAACCCCAGGGAGGATTTGCTGCGGACGACCGTGAACATTGAGGCTATGGCGAATCAGAAGCGGCTGTGGTATCAAATCCACTCCAAGGCACGGGTATAGAACTCTTCTGTTTTGTTCAATCCTGATCATGATACTAGTGCATTTGTATGCAACTTTTGCCCAACGGGATGACTTAAAACTGATTTGAATGGATAACTGAGAACCTTAGTAAGTAAATCAATGCAAATAGCTTGAGAGTTTTAGTGTTACCTAGAAATGGAAAATAGCAGCATGCAGAGTGAGTTCTAACACTTCCCTCTCCTATTTCACATTTTCACTGTTTGCTGTGTGCCATTCAACAACAGTCACTAGTCAGATTAGTAAAGCAAATGAGCAAATTACTATACCGTACACTGCCTTGTTTGGAGGTGCATTGGAGATATTTTTTGTACTCTTAGGAAAGCACCGCAATCTGATGTTTTTCATGAGACATAACCTAACAAGCTTGGTAGATATTTGAGTGTGTGATCGCAGAGCTGCCGAATTCAAATGCTGCAGTTGTCTATAACAGCTTGGATACAATTATCAAATATGTCTAACTCCAAGTACAAAAGTACTTTCCTAGAAGCACAGAGAACTTATTCCGTACTTTTAATTGGGGCCTTTAAGACCTACAACTTTTACATTACAATGCTGTTGCTTAGTTTCACTTGCAATATTTTGATTTGTAATTAATGTGAAGTTTCCCTTGTTATTAATATATTTTTTACTACTCTTGCAGGATCATAAGCAATTTAAGGAACAAACATCGCTCTTTGAACATTTTTTCGTAGTTGGACTTCATTCTTATGCAAATGTTGGAGTCATTGAGGATGCTTTTGCAAGAAAGAAAGCTTGGGAATCTAATGTAGCACATTCAGAGATTGTAGATCTTAGAAAAATTCAGTATCATGGACCAATACCAACCATGGAACCACAGGTATGCTGCTTTGAAGATAATTCTTCTGATTTAGAAGAAATTGTCTGTTTCAGCTTTGGACGCAATAATATGCTGTTCATGTCATTTTTAAGGCCAAATGTTAGTTGATAGTGGCATAGTGCACTCTTCTCCTCTAGATGGGGCTGACAATTGTAGTCATTTATCCTCTCTCTCTCTCTCTCTCTCTCTCTCTCGGTTTGGTGTAAATTTCATGTTATGAGAAAATGTATTAGGGTGTGCTTAATATTAAGAGAGATGCTTTGATTCTGTAAATTAGGTAGATGGATCATGTCAGGTTTACAGATTTTTTTTAAAGACTAAAGGAATTGCTTCTATGATAACAAGTTCATTTCGTGTAATCATTTTACTTTTACGTTTTTGATTCCCTTTCTCTAGTATGACAGAGCTTATAGAGCACCCATACTATCAGCGGTACGGTAAAACCTGAAAAGCACGTAGGAGCACTTCTTCGAAGAAAATGATGCGATGCCTTCTTTTAATAGATGTAGCTTGTGTTCCGTTTCTTCATTTTGTTTATAGATGCACACTGTTGCTATGGTGAAAAATCATAAACTAACCCTTTTTTATCAGGAGGGAGGGGTCAACAATTGGGTATTACTCAATTGAGTTCTGAAAAGCTTTGCTGTTGTTCTGCTTATTTCACTCTTCATAATTAAATCTCCTTATATTAGTAAAACACCTGATTTGGTCACAATTGCAGTGTGTCATCTGAATTTCTCCTTTATCAGAAATCTAATTTTAAGTTCATAGGAAGGTCAGCATGTGTACTTTTCAATATCTCTGTCTGTTATAATCTTATATGCCTGTTCCTGGTACTATTATTAGTTAGGTGAAACCTTGTTAGACAAACTTGATTGTGGATAGCTTTCATGGGCTCTGGAAACTTCAATATCCTAGTTTATACTGGGATTTGCAGGAAATTCTATCCTGATTTGGACTCTAGGGCCTTGGCCTCTAGACTGTATACTTACTTGCTGGGTTTGATAAACCATCTATTTTTCTTACCCTTTTTGCTCGAATAAAAACTGATAAAAGCGCAATTTACTTGCAGATTCTTTTCAAGTATCCACCTGGAAAGAGAGTGGAAATTAGGGAGAGTGATCTGCCTTCATTCTGTTTCCCGGAAGGTGTACAGGTTAGCTAAATAAGGTTTTTGTTGAATTTGTATGCTCTTGTTGGGTTCTTTAAGAAAGTTGCCATTTGATTTTCTCAATTCAGGAAAAGTCACTCCAATAGTGAAAGAAATTTAAAACTGCAGGCACGTATTATTTAAAGCTTTCAAAATTTACGTGAAGACATATCATGCCTGTGGGAGTATGAATAGGGATTAACCTCTTTTTTTCTGTCAGGATATAAATTTGCTGAACTACATGAAGATGCTTGTTGTTTCATTTTTTCTTTTGATTTTATTGGCTTGGATAGATATCTTGCAACTGTGAATGTTACTTAGATGACTAAAGATGGAGTTATGAAAACCTTTTTCCTTTTTTATTTTCTTTCCTTAATAAGTTTTCATAAAGTGTCAGAACTTTTTAAGATGGTAACTAGGATTGTTGCAGTAAAACACAGTGTAACAGAAAGAATCAGTTAAGGGTGATGTGAACCTTCTTGTTGTTATTCTTTTCTCAGAATATGAGCAAGGTATTATGATAATTGTTAATGTTAGCATTAGATGCTACTTTTGTATGGTAATGCTTATCCATTTTCTGAGAAGTACTTTGCATGTGATTGCACATTTGGATAATTGGATTGTAGCTGCCCTATTAAAAAAAATGGGCACCTTCATTTTTCATAAGTAGCTTCCACTTCATTGTAAATTTATAATATGATGCCAATAATTCTTCTGCTACCCTAGTTATGATTATCTGGACTTGTTTACTAGCTTATGCCTTTTAGAGCCCTATGCTAAATTTATTTTTAAGTGGTGCAGGCTAAAAATGTATCTTGCATGTCTTTTTGATACTTTTCCATGAATACTTTTTGAGTTATAAGTAGCTTTAGAAATGGAGAATGCTACCAACTAACCCACTGATTGAGTTTGTTCCCTGTTCCATTTGCTACTCAATTTTAGTTTCAAAATTGTTCTCTCCTTTTATCTTTCCTGATTGTTCTTTTTAGGATATGATATGCTGGAAATTTCTTTATGTTTGTTTAATTCAAATTTCAGGCTCGCTTGATAGAGAGAACTCCATCCATGAGCAATCTGAACGAAGTGATATTTGGTCAGGTGAGAATTTAGTTTTAGCAGGATTTGGGAAGCCCTCTTTATTGTCAGTTGTCTGTTTTACTGGCCACCTGTGGTATTTAATAAACTAGTTATTTAGGGAATAAGCTTTAGGCCCTTGTGTGCCGAGCTAGTGAGCAATGAGATATTTAATGATTCTAGCTAACTTATGCATTATTCCTGCAAGCAATAATGCATTTTCACAATATTTTTTGAGAGAAAAATCGAAATTACCGGTCAATGAAGACCTGTATTTCCTTATTTACGTTTCATCGACTATATTTCTGCTGCCGTCTTACATGAGGTTCTAACTTGATTGTGTCAGTTTTCATACTTAACGGCAGCTGCAATGTGCTTTCTTTTAAAGTATTGAACTTGCTAACTTGTGTTACAACTTTTATGTAGGAACATCTGTGCCGAGATGATCTGTCCTTTATCTTCTCCCTAAAGGTTTGTTTACTTATTCCTTTTTAATATTCCTGGGTGTTAGTATTAAGGTAATTCTCAATTACATCTTTTTCTTATTGATTGTGTTCATGACACCAGGTATCAGACAATGCACCACTATATGGTGTTTGCCTGCATGTCCAGGAAATAGTTCAAAGAGCACCGGGTATATTAGGTGCGGTTTCACCACTAAATCCCACTTCCTACAAGCCAAGTCGTTTCTTGGTTTCTGCACCACGTTGTTACTGTTTACTCACAAGAGTTCCCTTTTTTGAGCTACATTATGAGATGTTAAACAGGTTTGTTCCCATTTCCAACATATACATTTCCATTTATCTGGGCTAATAACCATGGGATCTGTAAATGTCCTATTTTTGTACCTCCCCACTTCAGTACTAAGCATATTATTATATAAACAGCATAATTGCACAGGAGAGGCTTGACAGGATAACACAGTTTGCCAGTGAAATTGCTCTGGCAGAGCCAGTCCCCTGTTCCATGAAAGAACAAGATCAAGTAAATGGGGATTTTGAATCCTCAAATGGGCTTTCATACAATGATTGGACAGAATATGCTGTACCTGTCAACAGTATATCAGGTCTTGTTTCTTCATCAGGACTTCCATCAGAAAGAGATGTTCCTTCATATTTGTTCAGGAGTTGGGAACCTAATTCTCCTGAAAGTATATCTGCCAGTGAAACTTCAGATTCTAGTTATGCAAAAGAACTTGAAAAGGAAGGAAGGCATAGTTTCCAACAATATGATGACTGTGTATCAGAGAACATGGAATCTCGTTGTGATAGCTTTGGAACAGCAAATTGTACTTATGAGAATGGACATTCTTCCCCAGATCTTCTGTCCACACATTCTCCTATCTCTAGAAGATTAGAGCGCACACAGAGCATGGAGTCTTTACACAGGTAACACTCAAGATTTGAGAAAATATTTCCTGCAATTGTGGAGTGCTATAGTGCAATTTGTAGCACTGATCACATCTGCTAGGAGTTATCTGAAATCATGTGAAATCTGTTCTCTGAAATTATTAATGATCATGTTTGCATAGATAGCTTTGTGAACTGTGATACTTCTCATATTATGATGCCATTTACCTTACTAATTAAGTATCATCATGGTTTGTGACAGTTCAGTCAAAGGTGCTGGGTCAGATGAAGAAGATGATGAAGTAAATGTGAAGAATGAAATCACTGTTGATGATGATAAAGTTATGGGATGGGCTAAGGTTTGTCTAGCGTAGTCAAGTTTCACATTCTGATAGCCCTTATCCTTACTGACCATAGAGATATTTCATATTTTAGGCACACAACAATGAACCTCTACAAATCGTTTGTGGTTACCATGGTCTTCCTTTGCCACCTCGTGGTGGTGAAATTGTTTTCCACCCCCTTGAACATCTCCAGCCTGTTAAATACTCCCGGCCTGCATTATCATTATTGGGTTTAGGAGACTCAATTTTAAACAATAGTTTAACTTTGGCAGAAACCAATGAGGTAGATACTTGACCTTTTACAGGCCTATTTGCATCATGCCCCTGCTTCACTAATCATGAAAAATTATTGTAGGTCAATGCCCGTTTGGCGGCTGCAGAAGAAGCTCTTGCATTATCGATATGGACTATGGCTACAGTTTGTCGTGCTTTGTCTCTTGAAAGTGTATGTTGTATTACTCCCAATTCCAGGTTCCACTTGTGTAGTTCCGTTTGTTTTTGTTATTATTTCCCATTTTAAGACTAGTCAGTGACGAGAAATATGTAGTAGAACTGTAGAAGGGGTCATAATAAAGTTGCAGCCCTATGGCTTTTTCCTTTTCTTTTTTGAGTCCCACAATAACTTCTATACATTACATAAGTGATAATGGCCATCATGGTTGACTATGTTTGCATAAATTCATTATTTTTTCCTGCAGGTGCTAGCATTATTTGCTGGAGTTCTGTTGGAGAAGCAAATTGTGGTAATATGCCCAAATCTGGTATGGTTTTTCAAGCACTTGAGCTTTGTAACAACATGCTCTGGTTTCATGCTATCCTTGTTCCTGCTGATTTTAGCGCCTCTCTCAAATGCTTGACTGCAGGGTGTACTATCAGCAATTGTTTTGTCAGTTATACCGATGATAAGGCCATTTCAGTGGCAAAGTTTATTGCTTCCTGTAAGTATTATTGTTTCCTGTAAGTTTTAAGTTTCTCTCCTATTTTGATTTTTAAGAAATTGTTAGTAACTTCAGTTTTGTTGGGGTTGGACCGTGGGTGCTTGGGCTTTGATCTGTTTGGTTTTGCATTGTTCTCAATTTTGCCTATTTTTCTGCTCATGTTTATTTTATCTTATCATTTGTCATAAGCATGAATTATCCGTTTTATATGTAACTAAATAGCTGATGTTTACCAGTGTAACTACTAAGCTGCCCTTGATGCTAAATTTCAAAAATTGGTCATTGCCTTCTCATTTTAGATTTCCATTGATTTGTAGCTGAACTTTTTTTTTTAGAATAGAAAGGTAACTAAAATAAACTACTGCCATGAACAAGCCATGGCCTTCGTTGAGTTGGTCAGTAGGTGTGTTCAATTCTTTGATATGTTTTACCATAAAGCAAAGTGCCACTAATATTTTGTCAAAACAATGAAATTGTGAATGATGAAGTTTTTGATTTAGTGTATGCAACAGTTCACATGTTGATCAAATAAAGAAAAGGTCTAGCATATTGTTTTTCTCTATTTGCACATGTTGCCCAACCATAGGCATGTGTTTTCCTGGAACAGATATATTCATGTTGAGGCATACTTTAAACTGTTAACTAAAAAAGTTTGATATCTGTAGCCTAATACATATGCAGATATGCTTCCCATTACTCTTCTGTTTTAAGCTACAAGCAATTGCCTTTTCAGGTTCTACCGAGAAAATTGGTTGATTTTATTGATGCCCCCGTCCCTTTCATTGTAAGTTTTGACTGTTCTTCGAAGCTCATTTATTTGGTTGTTGCTCTTTCAAAGAATCGTCAATGGCCTCATTTGCCAATTTGAAGCTCATTCATATGATAGATCTCTGTATTAGCTGAACTTTGAGAGATTATCTGTTTTCTTTTACAGGCTGGTGTCCAACATAAACCCCCTGATATCAAGATGAAAGCATCTACTCTTGTCAGAATCAATGTACAGAAAGATCAGGCAAGTGTAACATGTTCTTTCCTGATAGTGAAAACTATCTTGGGAAAGGAATGTCTAAATCATTTGTTCTTTTTTTTTTTGTAAAAAGTGGATACTTTGGTTTTTGTTCTGTTGTCTTGTTGATTCTATAGGTAATACAGTTTTGTTAACATGTGAACGTGTGAACCCAAGAGAAAATATTCAAGAGAACATGATCAATAGCAGTCTAGTGTCAATGCATCCTTTTAGATTCTTATACATGATGTTTATCAACAACAAAATTTCTGTTTTGAGACTATGAGAGCAAGGTCCACCTCCAGGGAACAAACTATGCATGCTGATTATTCTACATCTGTGTAATGCCACCATGGAGATTCTGGTCTGTTCATGTCTGTTTTGTGATATTTTAATTTTGAGGTAGCATCCACGAGGAAATACTATTATTCACTAGAGTGCAAGCATATGTGGTGCCGTAATTGGCGGAAAAGATTCATTAGTACTAACTGTTAGTTTTTTTAATTAAAAATACGCAGGTCAAGGCATGCTCCTTGCCTCAACTTCCACGTTACAAGGAGCTCGTTTCTGATCTCAGTCCAATTCATGCTAGACTTTCATGCGAGAGTGCTTTGGCTAAGAGACATCCTATCTATAAATGCAATGAAGTTCAGGTACTAATTTATATTCTACTATGTGAAATGTGGATCCATCCTCTTTTGGAGCCATTTGTTATCCCTCTAAAAAGTTTTCCCTTTGCAGATCTTGATCATGTAAAATTTTGCCGACCCTCCATGTTAATTTTTTTAAAGATAAAGATGGTAAATTTTATGTTCCGTTTATTACTACTACAATGGATATTATTGCAGGCTGAAGCAACTTGGCAGTTCTTAAATGTTTTGAGATCCTACTTGGAATCAATTTGCTCTGACTTGCGGGCTCATACCATCACCAATGTACAGCCAAATAATGACAGGGTTAGCAATATAAACACTGTTGTTTCATTTTACACCTTGATATTTTACGTGGATACACTATTGAATCCACTGAATATTGTTGTTGTTCTGTCTGATCAGGTTTCTTTGCTTCTGAAAGACAGTTTTATTGATTCCTTCCCCTCAAAGGATCGATCATTTATAAAGGTACTTATCAATTGAGATTTTACACAGTGGATTCCTTTTTTCTAGGAAAAAAACATATATTAGTTAATGAAACGGGCATAGACTTAGGGTGTTCATGGACCTTTTGATGGTAAATCTGTGATACAGAGTATGGTACGTTGTAGACTTGCCGGTCTTTCTTTATAACTTTATGTATGTGCTACAAGTCCTGGTAATTTAGAATTTTCTTAATGGATATCGTATGGATTCTATTACTTTATAACTTATGGATGTGTTTCATCGAATTGACTTCCTAATTTCTTTTCTTGTTAGCATTATATGCCACTGTCGTGCCTGCGTATTCTCATAATTCTTAATGTTTCGCAGCTCTTTGTAGAGACGCAGATGTTCACTGTCCTATCAGATTCTCGACTTTCCACATTTGAAAACGAACAGACTTAAACAGCCTTGTTTCACCTGGAGATCAAAATATTCCCTATTTGAGGTAACAATTTGTTCTTCCCGGTGTGATCATTAGATGTCATTCTGAATGATGGGGCAATGGGAAAAGGGCACTCTGAGAATGTGGAGGATGGGACTGTGCTTAAGTGCCAGCGGTTAAGGTGTTCCGGTCAAATGAGAGGGCTTGTCCGTTGTAAGAAGACACATAGGAGAACCGGTTATGAAAAATATGATGCAGCCCAATCTTTTAAATGGGATGCACCTGCCCTTTGGGAGGTATATACGGGACATAAATGAAATGTCGCAATGTTGTATACTTGTATTACAGTTGGGTTTCTGTTCCAAGTCTTCTCTGTGTTATATGGCGCATGTAGCGAAAAGAACCATGTAAATTAGATGAGCTTATTCATTGTAGTGCCCATGTCCCGTCTTAATTCTGTAAACTATGGTTTGGGTTCCTGGTGCACCAGAATGGAGAAGTTTTGATACCGTAGGGAACATATTTTGCGATTTTCTGTGTGTTATTACAAGGCCATTGATCGTAAGAACTTGGATATTGTGGTTTGACTGGACCATCATTTTGGCAACAAGGTTTACTATTCTCATCTTCGCAGGCGGCTCGAAAAGGCTTCGTCACCAATCTACCATGTAACAAAAGCGCCGTGAATTACATTGGCAACAGGTGCTCTTTGACAGAAAAATAATGATGGAACAAAACCTAGCACCAGTGGCAGTCAAATTACTAGCATCCAGTCGCACGAATAACACGCTCCTTTTAGTGCCCCTTGCCTCTCCCGCAACAAGGGCCAAGTCACAGCAGCAGTGTCAGGAAATTTGCGCACATCATTGGAACAGAAGCAAACATGGGTGATCATTGTAGCATGAAAACGGAAGGAAAATAAGCAGGGCTCGCCCTAACAAAAATAAGCTACCCGTTTCGGTTCAGAAGACTGTCTTTGGAAAAAGAGACGATGCAGCAACCTTTCGCCGACCACAACAGCGGCGTGACTGGGTATGATACGCACGCATCATTGGACGACAACCTGGTGATCACTAGAGCACGACAACGGAAGCAAAATAATCGTTGCACCCTAACTTAAGGTTCGCTGTTCAGGTTCAGACTTCAAAGTATTGCTATCTTTGGAAGAGAGGCTGAGAGAAGACTATGGCAAGTAGTGCAAGGACAAGCAAAATACGAGGAGCCTAACAGAAAGCTATCCGGTATGTATTGAGAAAACAGTCCCGTATGATCTCTGTCTTATGCATGTGAGATTAGACCGTGTGTGTGTGAGGTTAGTGGAGAAGTTAACGGAATTAAAAGTTCAATTGGGCGGTGCCAAGGCCAAGGATTCAAATTTTGATTTCCGGATAAAATCTCGTCTGGGACCGAAATCCGAAATTTCGACGAAATGTCGGTATTTCAGACAAATCCCACCCGAAATTCAAAAGCCAAAATTCAAATCTGGTCCGTTTGCTACCGAGAAAAAGTGAAATTCGGTGAAAAATCCTAAAATTTCGGGCGAAATACCCAAAATTTCGGTTGTTTTGCACAGGCTGAAAATGGTTCAAACGACAACAAAAAATTTTGAATTTTTTTACTCAAGAGTCCTAACACATTTGTAATATTTTCATAAAAATTTTGGATAATTATGAAACCTATGAAATTTTTAAAAATTCAAACATTGCCACTGTCCTAATAAAACGCTAACCGGCAATTTTGAACTGAATGGAAAACGGGACAAAGCATGTTAGAAATATTTGAAATTTTTTTAGCATGATTCTGATATATTAATAATCTTTCCATAAAATTTTCAGATGTTGGTGAAGCTCGAGGAATTTTTAAAAATTCAGACAGCGGTGATGTCCAGATGAAAAATGGTTGAAAGTACGTTAGAAGATTTTGAAATTTTTATTGGATGGTCGTGATGCATCATTAATCTTGTCTTAAATTTTTTAGATGATTATCAATATGTGAAGTTAGAAATTTCGGCAGTATTTGGACTGAAATTCGGATATTGGGAGTCACAATTGGAAACAATCAATGCATATTTGCATGAAAATTAATAGTCATGAAATAAAATCGATACATATGACAATTCATCACATATTTGCATCACAATAAAATGAATGTATATTTGCATCACGTACCTACGAGTGGTAGTACGCCTGTGGTGTAAACTCCACCTCCACGTTATTGATAATGACCTCGTGATACCTCCTCTCGTGTTGTTGCTTGAATTCTTCCCATGTCATGTCCCGCGATAACCAGGCAAACTTCCAATGTTTGTAATGAGCCATCCAAGCACTATAATTCTCTGACTGGTGAAGGCACTTGACACTGACAGATGAATGTCGTGCGTACAGATCGGCGTATGGATCAGTGTAGTCAATTGGCCAAGAGATGCTCGATCCATCATAACTCTGTCTATAACCGTACCCACCCTGATCCCATCCGTAGGGCATCAAACCGTACCCGCTATACTCAGTTGGGAAGCCCAAATGTCTAGAAGACTCACAGCTATACCACGAGTCTGCACCATCCTGTGGTTGTGTTGCCTGGCGCCCACCCCCACCACTCGACGTGCCCTTTCTCGTACTGCAGGTCTTCCTCTGGGAGCCCCTTCTCGGGGTAGTACCCCCCTGTTGCGATCCTATCAATGATTGTGGTTGTGAACGGGGCCGGAGGGAGTATCGGCCAGCTTTCGTCCCGTCATTGCCGAGAGAGTCTGTCGCTCTTGCTGAGCTACTACTGAGATACTGCACATTATAAGAAGGTGTTTCCATTTCATCGTCATTGTCGACATCAGGCTCATCATCACTTCAGGCTTTTCCTTTTTCCTTACTGCCTAGGATGCCGTCATCGTCGGCGTCGGTGGCATGCTTTCTCTTCCCTGTGTGCTTGTCACCGACCGTCCACTCAGTCCAATCTGGAATGAGAGAAAATTAAAAGGATTGGTCAGATAATTTTATTTTGCAAGCTCTAAAAAATTGAATTACATCTGAACTAGAGTAAAAAAAATGAAATGTTGCATCAACTTGGTGGTATACTGGCAAAAATGAAACAAAAAAGGCAATAATATATTATGCACTAATAGAATACTCGAATGCACTATTCCTAATGAGAGGAAATAGATAGCACAAAAAGGCTATTTCGTGATGCAGAATGCACATGGGACTAGAAGTGCACATAGCTACAAGCCTACAATACATCAATATTCATGAAGTTCATGACATAATAGAGAAGTTCGTGACTGTGTTCAACTGTTCACGACTTCATGTTCTTGCAATTTGCAATACCAACAGATTTATGAACAAACAAGGACCACTACCAAAGTCTTTCTCATTCCTTAACAGAGAAGTATGTAGAAAATAAATCAACTTTTGGTTATAGAACCGAAACTTACTCACTGGCGAAAAATTTTTAGCTCGAAATTTCGTTTCTGGAACCCGAAATTTCGCTTAAAATGGGCGAAATTTCGCTCCCTTGTGCCGAGATTTCCCTCCTGTTGATAGAATGCGACCGGACTTGGCCGGATTTTAGGGGGGATTTGCGTATTTATTATAAAGTGGCTCCGCGTAAATACCACTCAGGCCCACTGTCATAGACACAGGATGGACCCATATGTCAGTGAGAGAGGAGTGGTATTTTACGCGAAGCCACTTTTTAATAATGGTATTTTTGCAATTTTTTCGGATTTATTTATTTTAGTCGGATTGGAGAGAGCAGGTGAGGTCTATGGTTGAAGAACCAAAGAACAAGAGATGAAAGTTAGAATGGCTTTGCTTGTGATGAGTTTGTGAAGCAGAAACCAATGATTGAGGGGGCTTTAAAGCCAGTGTGTTTTACATGTATAAAATAACTTAGTTCTCTATCTTAAAAGCTACCAACGGCTCTAGCTCAGTGGTAAATGTCAAGTCTAACAAAGACAAGGTTTTGGGTTCAAGTCCTAACCATGACGTTTTTTGTAACTTTTTTTGAATAGTTCGAAGCATGCAAAAATTATGAAAATTTTTGTGGATAGTTGGAAAGTATCCATGATGTTCTCATAAAATTTTGAAATCATGATCAATCATAACAAATTCCCAAAAATGTGGAAGTGTTACTTCATAGTAGCTTTTTTTTTGGCATAGTTACAGGCATGAAAAAATTATGAAATTTTTTTAGATAGTTGGAAAGCATCAATGATGTTCCCATAAAATTTTGAGATAATGATCAATCATAAAAAAATTTCAAAAAAATGTGAATGTGGTACTTCACAGTTTTCGAACTTCACAGCTCATGCTTGTACCGTATACAATTTTTGATTGAGCAATCAAAACAAATTTAAATTTTTTGAAAATTTTACACAAGTGTTATGAGAGAATTATTAATCTCTAATAAAAAAATTTAGGTCATGAAAAAATTTATAAAATTCTGGCACAGTTAATACCTCGTTTATGCTAATTCTGTTTCTCATTTTTACAACATAACAAATGAACTTAAATATTTCAAAAAAATTTCTGTATGATCCTAGATATCTTAATATAGTACCATAAATTTTTCATAGCATGAACAAGCTTCCTCAATTTTATAAAATTCTGACAATGTTTTTGCCGAAATTTTAAAATATCTCAAAAATTAAATTTTTCGACAAATTATCATTGAAAATCACTTTCTTATAGGTTATTGATGTCATTCCAGTCAAATCCAGCCAAAAAAATAGCAAAATCCGGATCATTTTGGCGAAATTTAACAAAAAAATTTGAAATTACTATAGCAATTTCGAATTTTTTAATTTAACCGGTAGTTTTAAACTCGTGGGCGCCCGAAATATGAGATTTCGGTGAAATTTGAATCCTTGGCCAGGGCTCTCCCCTTTTTACCTGGTGTAATGCTTACTCTCCTTTTTAAGGACCACGGTATATTGTATCAGAACTTCGCTATTACTGTTGTACCATTGCTTTTCTTTTTTTAGTGCATAGCAGAGCTCATACTATTCCTTAAAAAAAAAACTCTAAGTAGCACCCCAATAGCTATGTATCATGCATGTGAGCATGTCAAGTGGCGCTGTTCAACCAGCCGCCGCCTCAGTTGCCTTAAACAGCAACCTTCTCTCGTAACAAGAAAAAAGTAGAAGGAATCTCCATCTCTGAACCCCCAAACAGAGTCTTCCATGCACACAAGAAATCAGCAATAACAACATGCATGCCATCCCCATGCGCGTTTGCATGAATGCATGGTTGCACTGCACTGCACGAGTATAAATAGTCAGGCGCACGCTAATTAAGCAGTGCAGGGCACACACCGCATTCACCCGTCAAAACACAAAACACACTAACGCTTACACAAAGGGAAGGATTCCGATGGATCGTCGCGCTAGCCTCGCTGCCCGGAGCGTCCGCATCCAAATCCCCGACCAGCTGCCGACGCTGTTCGAGCCGCAGAAGGCCATAATGACTCCGCACATCCGCGCGAGCATTGAAGACGACGACGACGTGGCGAAGGCACCGGAGCGCCAGCTCACCGTGCTGGCGCTACAGCTCGCGGTCCTCGAGAAGGCGGCGAGCCGGCTCGGCACGCTGGGCTTCATCTGGGCGACTGTCGTCCTGCTCGGCGGCTTCGCCATCACGCTCGGCCGCACCGACTTCTGGTGCATCACCACCCTGCTGCTTATCGAGGGTGCCCGCATCCTGGGCCGCAGCCACGAGCTGGAGTGGCAGCACGAGGCGACGTGGCGCCCGCCCGTGGCGTGGGCCGTCGGCCGCGTGTTCTGCTGGCTGCAGATGCTGTCCGTGTCGTCGTGCGTCGCGCTCTCGCTCGTCCGCCTCGTCCACCAGCACTACGGAGGCAGCGCCGACGCCCGGACCAACCGGCGCTCCGCTCTCGACATATTCTACGGGCTCGCTCTGGCGGAGGCGCTGCTGTTCCTCGTCGAGAAGGCGCTGTGGCAGTGGAGGGTGGGCCACCGCCAACTGCTCGTGCGCGTCGCCCAGGAGTGCCACCTAGCGAGCGCGTGCGGCGCGGTGGCCGTCCGCCGCTTCTTCTACGACTCCTACTCTCGGTGCTTGAACGGGAGCATCTTCGACGGCCTGCACATGGACCTCGTGTCCTACGCTGACGACCTGCTCACGGCGGGTTCCCACGACGAGCAGCGCCTCGGCGCCAGCATCCTCGTCTCGCTCGCCGAGTCCGATCACTTCGCCGACTCCACGCTCCGCAGGATCGGCACGTCCGCATCGACCATCGAGCGGCTCGTCGAGATGCTCAGCTGGAAGAACTCGTCTGAGAAGGACGCTCGCCGGTCGGCCGCCGTGGTCGTGTCCATGCTTACCGGGAGAAAGCTCAACGCGCTCCGTGTCACCGGCATCCCCGGCGCGATCGAGTCTGTCGCTTCCTTGCTATACGCCGACGTCGACGAGCTCAACCTCCTTGGCCTTTCCATCCTCAACAAGCTGGTGAACGACCATGACAACTGTGACAAGATCGGCAAGACTCGGGGTCTTCTCGAAAAGATCATCTCGTACTCAAGCATTGCCAATGGACCAGCGACGGCGCCGACCAACATGCGGCTCAGGGCGGTGAAGCAATCCCTTTGCGTGGTGAAGAGGCTGGCGAGCACGACGGGGACTACCGGGAAGCTGCTCCGGAGGGAGCTATCCGACATCGTGTTCACGGTGAGCAATCTCAGGGAGGTGCTGCAGCAGCGCGACGGGAAGGGCCTGTTCGAGCTGCACCAGATTGCTATCCAGATACTGACGAGCCTCGCCATGGACGAGGAAGCGAGGGAGGTGATCGGCGGGACGGGGGGCGTGGTGAGCGAGCTGGTGGCCATGTTTTTGCTGGAAACGGAGGCCGGGGGCGACAGGCAGGCAGACGCGGTCCGGGTGGAGGCCGGCGAGGCGCTGGCGATGATGTCGCTTGAGAGCAGGAGGAACAGCGGCTTGATCATAATGGCGTGCGGGGGAGGGGTAGAGCTGCTTGTCGAGGCGCTGAGTGATCCCGTCGTCATCGTCGGCGCCGCGAGAATCCTACGCAACCTGTGCACCTACACCGGCGACGAGTGGCAGCTTCCGCTGAGAGAAGTCACCGCCGGTGCCCCTAAGGTAGTTTCTTTCCACTGTCCGCACCGGCACTATACACAATCATACAACCACACAACGTACTCCATATACATGTGGAAAAGGCGTGTTCTCGTGTGTCTTTGACGTGACAGTCACCATGTGCCGTTCTTGGTCAGGTGCTGAGCACCATCATGGTCGAGAAGGCGAAGCTCCTCAACGTCTTCCTCGGCCTCGCCGCGCAGATGCTCCGATTCATGGAGCCAAGAAAGCTCCGTGCGAGCCTTGCCACAGCGAGAGTCACGGACGCGGCGCTGGCGCGGACGCTGGTGCAGGTCCTACGGGAGTACAGCCGCCCGTCCATGGTCGTCCCGCGGATCCGCCGGTACACAATCGAGCTCGCCATCGCGATGATGCGGTTGGACGCGCGGTTCGTGGCGCTCTTCGTGGAGCTGGGGATGGAGGGCGAGCTGAGGCGCGTCGCGTGCACCACCTCGGAGCTCGAGTGCTTCAACGTGTTCTCCGGCAGCGTCGGGCTCAGCCGCCACGCCGTTAGCATCTGCTTGCTCGTCGAGTCGGCATTGGAGTTGATGAGGCAGGGCTGAATGCTTGAAACTACGTACATGCCTGGTCTGGATCTCATGCGTCTGTTTGCACTGTGATAGTGTGTGTTGATTCATCCTGTCTGTATTAGTTTTGATCCAGACTTAGTCGGTTGTTGAGTCGGTATTAGCTAAGCCAAGTATTGTCAAGATGGTTGCCGGATAAGAATCAGTGTCGAACACGGCAGAGTAGTTTCGGTTGAGTCCATTTTGATTTGGGTTTAGCAGTTATGATCCAGTCTTATCTGTAATCTGAAAAACCTGTAAAAAGGAGAATAAAGTTCAGAAAAGCTGCGCAGTTGGGGTAGCACCAAATTCTCTTTGTCGATTGTACTCGTGCTGTTGTCGTATTTCATCTATGCGTTGGTTGTTTTCCTCCAGAAGTGCAGAGCATTGCTGTTGTCGCTATTGTTAGATTTGCTCCTGAAGTTCAGAAGACCGACAAGGTCCAATCGTCGGGTATTTCTGAAGTCCCAGGAGTAAGTCTCGATTGTCTAAACATTGTGTTTCTGAAGTTTAGAACAAGAGAAACAGAGGTGGTATTGTCGATCAAGATTAAGGCTCTGTTTGGGAGAGCTCCAGATCCCAGCTCCAGGTCAGATCTGAAACTTATAGGCTAAAATAAAGTGAATTAAGTTTATATTTTTATTCTAAAATGTAAACAAAATGATCTACCTAAACACTCTTAATGTACCCACAGCTCCAGCTCCACAATTTTCTGGAGTTAGAAATACCCTGCTCCACCAACTCCACAGATTTTAGTGGAGCTGGAGCTGTCCCAAACACCCCCTAACACTTGGTATCAGAGCTTGGCGATTTCTTCCCGATGCTGACGGCGTCCACGTACGCTGTGTGGGCGATAAAGATGAAAGCCTTAATGGATGACCAGGGGATCTGGGAGGCTGTGGAACCTAGGTGTTAGGGTTTGTAGATCACACATGCACAAAAGGGAGACAAGATTTTTACGTGGAAAATCCTTGCGGAAAAAAACCACGAGAGATACAAGATTCACTATTTTGGTCCAAGGATTACAAGTACATGGAGTGGCATTATATAACTGGTTAGGAATCCGAGATTGAAGGAGATACGATATCCAAGTTATGGTAAGTTAGGATTTGAGGCATCCGAATTTATCTCTAACAAACCTACCCTTGACTCAAAATCCATAATAGAGTGTCTCCATAAGACCCCGAAGGGCAATTAAGCACCTTGAATGCTAACCAAGTCAAGGCAATGCTTGAACTTGGTATTTGAAAGTGTCTTAGTCAGTATGTCTACAGGATTATCATCTGTATGTACTTTTCCCACAACAATTTGTCCTTCAGCAACAACATCACGAATAAAGTGGTACTTGATATCAATATACTTGGTCTTGGCATGATACATATCATTCTTGGTCAAACAAATAGCACTCTGGCTATCACAATAAACAGTAAGATTATCATGTTTAATGCCAAGTTCAGAAACCAGACCTCGCAACCAAATAGCTTCCTTAACACCTTCAGTAGCTGAAACATATTCCGCTTCAGTAGTAGAAAGAGCGGCAATAGACTGTAAGGATGCTTTCCAACTGACTGCAGAACCACATAATGAGAAGATATATTTAGAAATTGATCTTCTTTTATCAAGATCACCAACATAATCAGAATCAACAAACCCAAGAACATCATTTGTCTTCACTTTATTCTTATCAAACATCAAGCCAAAATTAGAAGTGCCTTTCAAATAACGAAGAATTCACTTAACTGCATTCCATTGTTCTTTACCAGGATTATGCATAAATCTGCTAACAACGCTAACAGAATGAGTTAAATCTGATCTGGTGCAAATCATAGCATACATGAGATTACCAACTGCACTAGAGTAAGGAATATGAGACATATAGTCTTTGTCTTCTTCATTAATAGGACACTGACTTGAAGATAACTTAAAGTGTGAGGCAAAAGGTGAAGAAACAGGTTTGCAATTACTGAGATTAAATCTATCAAGTACTTTCTCAATGTAATTTTTCCGAGA